>CM068960.1:72859865-72871121 GCA_035128595.1 Eptatretus atami | reverse complement strand
AATTATCGCTTTCATTGAAGTAACAACTGCTGTGATACTTACACACACAGAGTTAATTAAAATCAAAATTTAAATCAAGTTTACCTCCCTGTCTTTGTTTGCCATGACATTCACTGCCATTGACCATTGCCACCCCTACGCCACGGTAACTATGGCACCCTTTCCCCATTGGCCACGCCGACGCAGCAACGTGTCTTGTCATTGGTTTGGTAAATTAATGGCCATAACTTGGGAACCTCTTGTCCGATTAATATCAAACCTTGAAAGGCACATACTCAGGTCCCCAGCAATATACCTGGGAAGTTTCAATTAGATCAGACCAGTGGTTGTCGACGCATTCTACAAAGAGCAGCCAACTATATTCTGGACGGAGTAATATTTAGAGAGCACACCGTGGATAATGGCAGAGAAATTTGAACCATTACACCAGCGACTAAGGACGTGCGCGATTGCAAGTAGTTTTTCCATTTATTGTGATCACCCACCCTTGATAGCTAAAGATGTTGAGTTTGAAGTTTTGTCTGTATTCCTATTAAATCTATTTTCTTCCCTCCTTCAATGATTAAGATCTTTTGCAAAAACCACAAAAAAAAAAACGAAGAAGCCATGACGATTTCATTTTAAACTTGATATGTAACTTAGCACCATCATTTCTCGGATGATGGATGCCTAAGTTTACTCCGGTTTGTGTTCTTGGAATAATCTTTCAAAACTTTTTTTATTCCGGTGAAAAACTATTTCCTGTCTGGATTTTTCTGTGTTTTAATTGTTGATTCTTTCTATGTCGAGGTTAAATTATGCATTAGTTCGGCTGGACAACTTCGCTTCTGAGTCAGTTCCTTTCCATCATGAAGATCCTCATCTCTCGAAAAAACCTGACACCTAAATCGTGGTGTGTGCTTTTCAAAAGGTTCTACTTTGTTATGCGCACGCTGCGTAACTGATTGAACGTGTAAGCACAAGGCTCCCGCCCAACTGACATGTTTGTAAATGAACAAAAATGAAGTTTGTACCGCAGGGTCGGGTAACGATTTCTGCCATTTTGGAGGAAACCTCCACCCGAAACGGCTGCTTTCCATATCGTCTTCACCTTTGGAGTCGCACTGACGAACAACGATCTTCAAACACACCAAACTAACAGCACACAGGTTCGAGACTTTCGGCTCACTGATCTATATTCCTCACTTCAGTGATGCTGAACGACTGCCGAAAAGCGAAATCGATCACATTTCAAACCTCCGACTTTACCGGATATGAATGTGTCCGATCCCCTTAAGTCGAGCTGGTTTGTGTTTTGGTTGCTATCCACTGGGGTCGTTGTAGTTGTGTCGGACAGCCAAGTGCTCACATCTTAAGTTAGCTGATCTAGATTTGGTTGAAACTGCCGTTCTGCTGTGCAGTGCCTGCATGCGGAGGTACACTATATCTCGGAACACTTTGGATGACCGGATTACGACTGTCGATCCACATGCACTGTTGTGTGTGATTTAACGTCTCACGGCGGTGTTTGTCTCTCGAATTATAGTAAGCTATTCCCCTGTCGATGTATTCAATGTGGAGAGATGAAGCGATCGTGGACGTTAAACCTGGAGTTCAAGTTGATGTAGAATGGAGTGGTGCATTGAATGAAAGACAATTAAGTTTGATCTGAAGAGATAATTAAGTAGCAGGTAAATTGAACGAATGAAAGCTCTGAACATGTGTCCAGTTTTTTTCCTCGTATGTTTCTTGTCTCGATTTTGTTTTTCTTTCGCGTTTTCATTTGATCGGCTCGTTAAAGCTTACAGTTCGTAATGGTTGGTTAACGTTTCAACTCCGAACAAACGAGTTGATGTTTTAAAAAGTTACTCTGACACCAAAAAAAAGTTATATATGTAGTACATATGTACATATGTACATATATATATAATATTATATAATATATGTTATGTGTACTGTGTATATATGGTATAAGTTTATATATATAATATATAATATATATATATTTATGTGTATGTGTATATACTATATAATATATTATATGTTATGTATGTATGTGTGATATATGTATATGTATAATTTATATATATGTTTATGTGTATATATGTATATATTACATCACAAACAGTAAACTGTCAGCCTGGCAGCGTATTGGCGCCCACGAGTGCTGTGCGAGTTAAGTCCTGTGTTGGTTTTGCATCATCTTACAATGCTCTTGTATTTATGTCTCGGTACCTGCGTTCCCAATGTTCCTTGTCCAACAGCATGGGCTTATACCATATAAAACGTGCAAGTCTTCCAGGAGGGTAGGACAATTAGAACAAAAAAAACCATTGTTGTCGGCGTCCCTTAATAGTTAAAAGATCCATTTTCCTTTTCGGTACTTCCTAATAGATTGTCTCTCTGTATTTTGTTTACATGTAAATATGGCGAGAATTTACCCCTAACCCTCCCCCTACCCTCCCACCCCTCACCCCCTTCTCCCACCCTCACCCCTTCTCCCACCCCTCACCCCTTACCCCTACCATCACCCTCCCCACCTCACACCCACTCCCGCCCCTGGCCAATCCTGCTCTTCCCTCCGACCATGGCTTCAAGCCTGTACAAAAGTCCTCATTGGAATTTTATCTCTACGACAATACCACGCAGAGCATCCTTGAACAGCTACCAACCCCTTGTATTTGGGCTTGCCAAGTAGGCCTCGAAGTATTCACACTCACTCATTGGATGTCTACCTGGATTCGAATCTCCTCGTTATGGCTGTGTCCGCATGTGGCACAATGTTATGTTCCGTCCTCAGGTGGACATTAAGCTCGCCGTTCCCATCGCCACATTCGTTGGTGGACGGTATAGGTCCCGTTGGTGTTCTTTTGCCAAGAGGGGGGCGACTTTCGCCAGGATCCTGAACAAATCACAAATTCCTGAGTCGAATGGGCAGAGGCCACTGCATCAGGATATGCATTCTCTAACACAACAACAACCCCTCTAAATGAGTCACTGAGTTTGCAGATCCCTGATTTATGATGCACTTAATCCTGATTGTGTGTTGTGTACTTGTTTTCTATGGTGATCAACAGGGCAAACATGATTGTGAAAGTGTGCTCGCGCTTGTGCCACGACACGATCCAGTTTTGAGCATTGATGTATAATTTGGGTGCAGGCCTTGTCGGCACCCACTACAAGATGGAAGAACAAGTTGTGACACAGACGCTTCTTAGCCATTCCTTTCGTGCATGCCTGTCAATTCGCTAAATTTCCCAAATGCGTGCGCCAACTGTGACATCACCACTTTGTGAGGTCATGTCCATCTGGATCTTCACCTGAACTTGCACTGTACCAGTTTTGTGGCTTGATATAATGTCTTCAGTACAATCCGTCTAATGCTTGGTGACTTTGGACTAAAACGTATGTCTTGATTTAAAAAAATAATTGTCCTGGACCCAATTGTACTGTCGTTTCCAGTGGGTTTTGCTCCTACCTGGACAAATGGCAAACAATTCTCTTGGAGGCTTACAGCCGAGATTCTCCGGAGATCCTATGGCATGGCGGGCAAAGGATTGAGCATACGGGTTGTGCTCGAACCCACAACAGATAGATGGACACCAGCAAATTAAATAAATAATGATTAATAAACAAAATCAACAATATATAATGGAAATAAATCAAGATGTGAGGAACCTAAACTCTAATTTTGAGGCTCCTCCACACAAACTTAAAGAGAAACAAGAGGACAGAATAAAACAGAAACATCCCTCCTTTTTTGGCACTTAGCTTCGGGTCCAGAAGTGAAAATGGAATCTTGAAAAGTCACCAAACCGCTTTGTCACTGCATGGGAAAATGGGCCAAATGGGCGCAGCCATTCTCTGGGCGGCAAATGTACGGGAGGTAATTCGAGCGTCGATACTCAATCAAGGCTCAGGACCGCCTGCAGCTTCTTGCATCGATCATCCTCACCGACACCGCTGCTTTGCAGAATGGCGCCGCTCTCTTTCCCCCGACTGACTCGACATGGGCTTTGCTCTGGTCCCACATGATTCAGCCCAACAGTCGATTACGCAGCATCTTGCTCCTCCACTCGAGCCAATTTGCCTCGGCACGAACACAAAAATCGTGTGTTTCTTCACCGCATCAAGGGGAAACCAAACCATAATGCCCTTTCTTTCGACCGCCGATCCTGCATCTCTCGCTTCTGTCCCGCCTCCGAGCCTTCATTTCGACTCCTTCTTGTCCCCACCTGAGACTCTGACTAACCTAACTCTGCCCTGCAATGAGTAGCTCACGATAGATCCAAAGATTCAAAACTGCCTCAAAAGTGCTGAAATCACTGTCCATATTAGGAAAAACAGCTCCACTGTCAGCCGAAAAAACGGTGCCAATGCCATCTTTACCGCAGCGCCAAGCTCCCATCCGTCACCGTCAAGCCAGGTGGAAAAACAAGCACCCCAATGTGAAGTAAACTTTCCTTATGTTCGACAATACGTAGATGGCCACAAGCCAACCACAATGGTCATGATGGTGGTTCCACATGCGACCAATCTCCCCCCAGACAAACAACTGCAACGGGAGATCCTGCGGAACATTGGGGTATCCTTTTGTGCAAAAGCTTGTGGAAGCAAATTGCGGAACATCCAGCTGAGAACAGAGTTGCTAGAAAGGAAGGAATACCTGCGACATTTCAGAAGGTGTGGCACTTTGTTCTTCGTGTGGTGCCCAAGACGCAAATGTGGACATGTTTCTCTTCAAAGCCTGCACTTGACTCTCTGGTTAATTCAAGATGAGCCTCCCGCTCAACCAATAGGAGCCACAATTGCTGCAACTCTCTTCTACACGTCCTGCTAGTGTTCAAACATTGGCTTGCCGAATCTGCTCGACTCTGTTCAGCAACATCCCCAATGTCAAAGTGGAGCAAGTCAACCCAACTTCGTACAACTCAGTCAGACAAAGCATGGTCTCAACAGAACCATCCACGTCACCTTGAGATTAACATAAACTTTTGTCTATCTCCTCTCCCTTGATGACAGTGTCCCAAGTATTCAGCTGCTCCTGTAACATTCTCGTCCATTCTTCCCCATTCAATTGTGGCTCCACAAGCCTTTATCAGCTCACAAGCTCCCACAAGCCTCTTGTTCTGTTGCACGAGTTTCCAACTTTTGCACTTAACCACCGCCCTGGCGCTGACAAGATCCAAATCCTCTACCTGCTGTTGCATTATGGCATCCACTCAGGTGGGAAGCCCTCCAGGTCCTAATTTACTTTGTCAATTATTTTATTTGTTGACACCAATTTCTTCTCCAACTCCCCCCATTTCATTCCTTGTTCATCAATTTCGCCCCTCTATTCGTTCATTCCTTTTCCCGACTCCATCAATTTGTTCCCCTAGTTCCTGTGTTATTCCCTACTTAAACTCGTTCATCTTGCTTATTCATTTTGTTTTCCAATGATTCGTTCATTCCCCTTATGTTACCCTCTATTTCACTATTTCTTTTTCAATTTTTCATCCCTTTTATTCATTTTTCTCCTCAATTCACTCATTTGTTCACTCATTAATTGTTTTTGACATGACCTGAAGAGTCATTGCACCTGCTCTCTGTATCTCAATCTCTACCACTGTGGGGGAGGGGGCTGATGCTTGGGATGGGGAGGCTCCTACCCTATCCTCATCACTCAGCTCTGCTCCCATCTCACTTCCTTCATGATCACTTTCTTATACCATCATTGCCATCTCGTGCGCATCGCCCATTTCCCCCGTGCGTTCAATATCTCCTCAGAAAAACAAATATTTCCCTTAATTTCCAAGCGTTCTTTTCTCCCAATACCAAACATGCGTGGTCCCAATGGATTCAAAAATCCCACCCCGATGCTAATTGGCGTGGTGTGGAGAAGGGGGGCTCAAATAATCACATCCTGACACCAGTTGTTGGTGCCGGTGGGTTTGCCCCTTCCAGTCTGGATGGTGAAACAGTTCTCTTGGAGGCTTACAACCAAAATTCTCGAGATTATGATGTGCGGGAAGAAAGGGTGGCAAAGAACGAGGGAGACAATGAGTTGTACTCGAACCCACAACAGATACACGGACACCAGCAAATTAATAAATCGTGTTTTAATCAAAGAAATGAGAATTATAATGGAAATAAATCAAGATGTGAGGGAACCTAATCTAAATTTCGAGGCGCTTCCACCACAGAGTTGTATACAACAAGAGACAGATAAAACAAAGAAAATTCCCTCCTTTATTTCGGCACTTAGCTTCGGGTCCAGAAGTGAGTTTCGGTATCTTGAATGTCTCCAAACCACTTCATCACTGCGTGGGAAATGTGCCCAAAATAGCGCACAGCCGCTCTCTGGGTGGGCAAACGTACGGGAGATAATTCAGATGGCAATACTCAATGCCAAGGCTCAGAGACCGCTGTGCAGCTTCTTGTGTCGATCGTCCTCACCGACACCACTGCTTTTCAGAATGGCGCCATCTCTTTCCCCTGATGACTTGACACGAGGCTTTGGTGCTGGCCCCACATTATTCAGCCCAACAGTCGATGATTGGCTCTTGCTCCTCCGGCGCGAGCGCATTCGCCTCAGCATTGAACACAATAATTGTGTGGTCTTCTTCACCGCTTGAGGTGAAGCCAGCCGTATGTCCTTCTCTTTCTCCTGATGACGTGACACGAGGCTTTGTGCTGGTCCACATTATTCAGCCCAACAGTCGATGGTTGGCGTCTTGCTCCTCCGCACGAGCCGATTCGCCTCATCATGAACACAATAATGTGTGGTTCTTCTTCACCGCGTTGAGGTGAAGCCAGCCGTAATGTCCTTCTTCTTTCGACTGCCGATCCTGCCTCTCTCGCTTGCTTGTCCTGCTTCGAGCCTTTGACTCTTCTTGTCCCCCTCGTGAGACTCTGACTAATCTAACTCTGCCCCTGCAATGAGCAACTTTCTCCGTTCTCTTGCCGAGATGCGCTCTTCTTCCTCTTACTCACGTTCACGCCCATTAATCATCCACTCCAGGGGTGTGGTTTCGCCAGCCGTCACCCCTGAGGCGGGATTTCTGCCTGCTTGGACGTTACAGCTTGTAGTTGTTGTTTTAAGGACACGCTCCCCTTTATCGCCGGTCTTGAAATACAAATACATAGGAAAAGGTCATGGGGCATTTACATTCTGGGGGAAATTATCCTTAATCCTACCTAATAACACAGCACCCCACCTCATATGGTGACATGTAACACTTAAGCTCACAGTTTCCCTACTTCATTTACATCGAGATGTCTCCTACACATCCACAGACCAAGCAACTATATACGATCCTACCTTCCTTATGAAATTCCTCCATATACCCCCAGTAACATAACAGTACGTTTGAAATGAAAATTGTGTCTTGGAGTGAAATGTAATCGATATAGATGTGAAAAAATATAATCTTGGAGTAAGATGTACATCTTGACATGAGAAATTCGCGTCTTGATCTAAATAGTGTCCATGTTGAAGAAAAGTCTTGTAGCTGAATGCTCGGTTTTGAAAAAAAATATCCCCAACAGCATTCCAAACTCATAGGTGAGTTTCAGAATGTTTCTCATGCAAAACGAAAACAAGGCACACCTTCTTGAGAAATTAACGAGGAAATGGGAATTATACTTTACAACCAGGGCGTTTTTTTTGTCCCCTATAATGAGTTATATGTCCCATCTGGGCAGTGCAGGCAGCAACACAGAGATACGAGTCACACATGGAGGGATTCAGGTACATCTCCAAAGCGCCTCAAGGAATGGCTCATCGAGCAGATCAATAGCACATGCACCAGGCCTATGTTGGGAGGACAATTCCAGAAGCATGTTCCGCATTCCCTGGAAGCACGCGGGGAAGCAAGACTACAGTGAAGAAGACGATGCAGCGATATTCAGGTACAACTTTAATTTGAATGTATATAAATGGAAGGCTAAAGTCTGACTTTTTTTTCTTGATAGACATCACGAGAACTTTGTCGTAATATTGAAATGTATAGAGGAGAGTTTGTTGGAACGGACAGTAAGCCGGTTGTTCCCATCTGCTGGTATTAGTTGTGAGACGTTAAATTGCCCACGGTGGCTTAACGAAGAGTAGGCGAGTCACAGCCAGCACCCAGTAAAAATTTAATTTTCTGCCCATATCGCCTTCAGGCGAACATCAAGCGGGTGAGCCGGTTTGGGTAAGACTTGGCTGGATTTTCCGCATGGCCGACCTCACAAGGTGACTATTTTGGGACTGCAAAAGGCAGTAAAATAGTTGAACGTCCCTTCTGACAGATAGTGAGCTCCACAATTCAAGGAACTTTACTATATCACCAGAAGGGTGGACAGCTGTTCACCACCATCTCCAGTCATCCCCCATCCCAAACCATGATCGTTTCTACACCCGTTAAACAAAACCCCCTCCCCCCCCCACAACTTTTCCCCAAAATTTGCTTATGTATCCTTCTTGTTACCTGCGATCCTTATTTGTTCTGTCTCCATCTACTTTCTCCCTCCACCCCACTGTTGACATTTCCCTTTCTCCTCTGCTGTTCCCTTTGTGATGTGTCCTGATCTGTTTTGTTGTCATGGCTCTTCCATGAGCCTAGATCATGTACAAAGGGAAGTTTACCTAGACTTTTATTCTCTGTGGGAGTCAATACTTTAAGAGAGCCAAAGTGAAGTTACCATTTAGAAAGAAAAAACACACAACCTATCAATTAGTTAATCGTCAAACAAGTGGGATGGCAGAAAAATACAGTATTGTCTCAAAATTCCCAGCCCAACTGTAAACTGATATTTTGGTGGTTTGCAGCCAGAGCGTTGCATCATTGAGTGGGCAGTCCTTCACAGGGGATAATAAGGCACTGGCCCATCTGCTAGCACTAGCAGATGAAAGTACCTTTCAAAGAGTATGCAGTTATATGCTGGTACTATGGACAAATTTCTTATATCCTGCTTAGATCTACAAGTGGAGGGAACAAGAGGGGCACTGCGATCAGTTACACAGCAACTCCTCTAGTCACGTTGCAACCAGCATTAGGTACCAAATGTATGACTTGAATTGACTTAACCAACGATATTTATTACACTGCAGACAAAGACCTCCCTAAACATTGACAGTTCTGTTCTATTCAATACAATTTGACACCACAGTATCCGGTCGATTTAAAGTTTTCATCTGTTCATCTGATATTTTGGTACCATGGCTTTTCCCCGGGTCGTCTTAATAAGTATTCAAGTATTACAAAAGGGCTGTCTTGCAGGCCTTCTGTAAAAAACACATTACAGTCATGGATATAAATAGTAAAATTAAGGTGAGCTTTACTAACCGCTTCGACCACCCTTTCTTATAAGTGCGTGAGTAGATAATTCATTGAACATAGCTTGACAGTCATGCGTTGTAATTTGATACTCAGGGCAAAACTGGAATGGTTTAAATGTCTTTGCACCTGACTTTGTGGAATGCTAAAGGCGTTTATGATCATCACATTTTTACCAATCAGGCTTGGGCTCTGTACAAAGGAAAGTTTCATGAGGGAGAACCAGCAGATCCCCAACGTGGAAAACAGCGCCTGCGTTGTGCATTGAACAAGAGCCCGGAATTTGTTGGAGTGATAGAAAGAGTCACTGGACATCTCCGAGCCTTACAAGGTCTACCGCATCTAAACAACCAGCATTACTGGCGTGCGTGGTGGGAATGGCAACCATAAGTTGCATGTGAAGTCCTTGGAGTTATTTTTTTGGCACACCAAAGTGATCATCTAAATATTAACACATGTAAAAATGTTGGTACTTTTAATTCCCTCTGAAAGTTGAATTCCATATGTGGTAGCCTGTACTCTTCTCCACTTATTCCTTCCTCCCAACATATACGAGGTGTGTTCAAAAAGTTTCCAACCTTAATTTTTCTTGCGTAAACAAATGAAGCTAGGGAGGCGTGGTTTGGTGCACGTATGTAGGCGATCCTAATCCGTATGCACGTGAATATTTTCCCGCCTGCAGAAGCTGTCAGTCGCCGACAGACCGCCGATGAGTGAGGAAGTGTAAGTGAGCGCCGTCGGATTTTTCGTTTTGACAAAATGACGGAAAAACTTGAACAACGCTACTGCATCAAATTTTTGTGTAAAGCTTGGCGATTCCCAAGTGGAAACGATACGCAAGATTCAACAGGCCTTCGGAACGAAGCAATGGGCACCACACAGATAAAAGAGTGGTACGACCGCCTTCAAAGATGGTCGCACATCAGTGGGAAAGTGAAGCACATTCTGGTAGGCCCTCAACATCCCGAAATGAGATAGTCATTTGACCAAGTGAGGACCCTGCTGATGCAGATCGTCGGAATCACGATCAGAGAACTTGCAGACGAGGCGGGCGTCAGCATTGGATCCGTTCATTCCATTGTGACTGAGGATTGGGCTTAAGGAGAATCTCAGCGAAGCTTCGTGCCAAAGCTTGCTAACTCGAGCAGAAGCAACTCCGTTTGGAGATCGCACAGGACATGCTGGAGACTGCAAACAGCGATCCCCAACTTCTTCAACACAGTGATCACTGACGATGAGACCACAGTGATCCGTCATTTTGTCAAAAACGAAAATCCGACGGCGCTCACTTCCACTTCCTCACTCATCGGCGGTCTGTCGGCGACTGACAGCTTCTGCAGGCGGGAAAATATTCACCGCATACGGATTAGGATCGCCGACATACGTGCACCCAACCACGCCTCCCTAGCTTCATTTGTTTACGCAACGAAAAATTAAGGTTGGATCTTTTGAAAACACCTCGTATATTATATATATATATATATATATATATATATATAATATATATATTATATATATTTCTATTCCAGCAATGTGTAACGAAATATATATATATATATATAATATATATATATATTATATATATATAATACAACGAGCGATACCCGTGCACATGCACGGATAGCAGTACAACATAGCTGGTAGCAGACGACAGACCGTACACGGGAATGAACAAAATACGCATTGTGCAAAATGCAAGTGCGTAACTATGGGACGCCAAAGCTTCCAAACATTTTGGCATGTCCACTAAGTGCCAGGCAGTTTCATACGGATCGTGTGACGGCGAGCCGAGTTTGAGTGTGCAGCTTGGTTTTAATAGAATATAACGAATATATATTAATATAGTATATATATATATATCGATCTAATTCCGCAGGTGTGTGTGTGTGTGTGTGTGTGTGTGTTTGTGTGTGTGTGTGTGTGGTGTGTGTGTGTGTGTGTGTGGGTGTGTGTGTGTCATGTGACCGCCTGTTTC
>CM068960.1:72823795-72854542 GCA_035128595.1 Eptatretus atami | reverse complement strand
GGGGGAGTTGGAAGAAGAAATTGGGTCAACAAATAAAATAATTGACAAAGTAAATTAGGACCTGGAGGGCTTCCCACCTGAGTGGATGCCATAATGCAACAGCAGGTAGAGGAATTTGGATCTTGTCAGCGCCAGGGCGGTGGTTAAGTGCAAAAGTTGGAAACTCGTGCAACAGAACAAGAGGCTTGTGGGAGCTTGTGAGCTGATAAAGGCTTGTGGGAGCCACAATTGAATGGGGAAAGAATGGACGAGATGTTACAGGAGCAGCTGAATACTTGGGACACTGTCATCAAGGGAGAGGAGATAGAACCAAAAGTTTATGTTAATCTCAAAGGTGACGTGGATGGTTCTGTTGAGACCATGCTTTGTCTGACTGAGTTGTACGAAGTTGGGTTTGACTTGCTCCACTTTGACATTGGGGATGTTGCTGAACAGAGTCGAGCAGATTCGGCAGAGCCAATGTTTGAACCACTAGCAGGACGTGTAGAAGAGAGTTGCAGCAATTGTGGCTTCCTATTGGTTGAGCGGGAGGCTCATCTTGAATTATACCAGAGAGTCAAGTGCAGGCTTTGAAGAGAAACATGTCCACATTTGCGTCTTGGGCACCCACAGAGAACAAAGTGCCAACACCTTCTGGAATGTCGCAGGTACTTCCTTCCTTTCTAGCAACTCTGTTCTCAGCTGGATGTTCCGCAATTTGCTCCACAAGCTTTTGCACAAAGGATACCCCAATGTTCCGCAGGATTCCTCGCTTGCAGTTGTTTGTCTGGGGGGAGATTGGTCGCATGTGGAACCACCATCATGACCATTGTGGTTGGCTTGTGGCCATCTACGTATTGTCGAACATAAGGAAAGTTTACCTTCACATTGGGTGGCTTGTTTTTCCACCTGGCTTGACGGTGACGGATGGGGAGCTTGGCGCTGCGGTAAAGAGTGGCATTGGCACCGTTTTTCGGCTGACAGTGGAGCTGTTTTCCTATATGGACAGTGATTTCAGCACTTTTGAAGCAGTTTTTGAATCTTTGGATCTATCGTGAGCTACTCATTGCAGGGGCAGAGTTAGGTTAGTCAGAGTCTCAGGTGGGGGACAAGAAGGAGTCGAAATGAAGGCTCGGAGCGGGACAGAAGCGAGAGATGCAGGATCGGCGGTCGAAAGAAAAGGGCATTATGGCTGGTTTCCCCTTGATGCGGTGAAGAACACCACACGATTTTTGTGTTCGTGCCGAGGCAAATTGGCTCGAGTGGAGGAGCAAGATGCTGGTAATCGACTGTTGGGCTGAATCATGTGGGACCAGAGCCAAAGCCTCATGTCGAGTCATCGGGGGAAAGAGACGGCGCCATTCTGCAAAGCAGCGGTGTCGGTGAGGATGATCGATGCAAGAAGCTGCACGGCGGTCTCTGAGCCTTGGCATTGAGTATCGACGCTCGAATTACCTCCCGTACATTTGCCGCCCAGAGAATGGCTGCGCGCCATTTTGGCACATTTTCCCATGCAGTGACAAAGCGGTTTGGTGACTTTTCAAGATTCCAAATCTCACTTCTGGACCCGAAGCTAAGTGCCAAAATAAAGGAGGGATGTTTCTGTTTTATTCTGTCCTCTTGTTTCTCTTTAAGTTTGTGTGGAGGAGCCTCAAAATTAGAGTTAGGTTCCCTCACATCTTGATTTATTTCCATTATAATTGTTGATTTTGTTTAATAAATCATTATTTATTTAATTTGCTGGTGTCCATCTATCTGTTGTGGGTTCGAGCACAACCCGTATGCCTCCATCCTTTGCCGCCCATGCCATAATCTCCGAGAATCTCGGCTGTAAGCCTCCAAGAGAATTGTTTGGCCATTCGTCCAGGTAGGAGCAAACCCACTGGAAACGACAGTACATTTGGGTCCAGGACAATTATTTTTTTTAAATCAAGACATACGTTTTAGTCCAAAGTCACCAAGCATTAGACGGATTGTACTGAGACATTATATCAAGCCACAAAACTGGTACAGTGCAAGTTTCAGGTGACAGATCCAGATGGACATGACCTCACAAAGTGGTGATGTCACAGTTGGCGCACGCATTTGGGAAAATTTGCGAATTGACAGGGCATGCACGAAAGGAATGGCTAAGAAGCTGTCTGTGTCACAACTTGTCTTCCATCTTGTAGTGGGTGGCCCGACAAGGCTGCACCCCAAATTATACATCAAATGCTCAAAACTGGATCGTGTCGTGGCACAAGCCGAGCACACTTTCACAATCATGTTTGCCCTGTTGATTCACCATAGAATAACAAGTACACACAACACAATCAGGATTAAGTGCATCATAAACAGGGATCTGCAAACTCAGCTGACTCATTTAGAGGGGTTGTTGTTGATGTTAGAGAATGCATATCCTGATGCAGTGCCTCTGCCCATTCGACTCAGGAATTTGTGATTTGTTCAGGATCCTGGCGATAAGTCGCCCCCCTCTTTGCAAAAGACACCACGGGACCTATACCGTCCACCAACGAATGCTGGCAGATGGGACGGCGAGCTTAATGTCCACCCGAGGGACGGAACATACACATTGATGCCTACATGCGACACACCATACACCAGGAGATTCGAATCCAGGATAGACATCCAAGAAGTGAGTGTGAATACTTCGAGGCTATCTTGGCAGCCCAATATCAAGGGTTGGTAGCTGTTCAAAGGATGCTCTGGCAGTGGTATTGTCGTAGAGATAAAATTCCAATGAGGACTTTGTACAGGCTTGAGCATGGTCGGAGGGAAGAGAGGGATGTGGCCAGGGGCGGGGAGTGGGTGTGAGGTGGGGAGGGTGAGGTAGGGGTAAGGGGTGAGGGGTGGGAGAAAGGGGTGAGGGTGGGAGAAAGGGGTGAGGGGTGGGAGGTAGGGGGAGGGTAGGGTGTAAAATTCTCGCCATATTTACATGTAACAAAATACAGAGAGACCAATTATTAGGAAGTACCCGAAAAAGAAAATGGAATCTTTTAACATTTAGGACCACGACACAATGTTTTTTTTTGCTAAATTGTCTAACCCTCCTGGAAGACTTGCACGTTTTATGGTATAGCCCATGCTGTTGGACAAGGACATTGGGAGACGCAGTGTACCGAGACATAAATTACAAGAGCATTGTAAGATGATGCAAAAACCAACACAGGACTTAACTCGGAACAGCACTCGGTGGAGCGCATACCTCGACCAGGCTGAACAGTTTACTGTTTGTATGTATATATATACATATATACACATACACATAAACATTATATTATATAATATACTATATACATATACACACATACATACATAAACATATAATATATATATATATATAGATATATACACATACACATAAATATATATATATATATACATATAATACATATATACACATACACATAAACATATATATATATATATATAGTATATATATTATATATATGTACATATGTACATACATATATACTTTTTTTTGGTGTCAGATAACTTTTTAAACATCACTCGTTGTTCGGAGTTGAACGTTAACCAACCATTACGAACCTGTAACTTTAACGAGCCGATCAAATGAAAACGCGAAAGAAAAACAAAATCGGACAAGAAAACACGAGGAAACTGGACACATGTTCAGAGCTTTCATTCGGTTCAATTTACCTGCTACTTAATTATCTCTTCCAGATCAACTTAATTGTCTTTCATTCAATGCACCAACCTCCATTCTCACAATCAACTTGAACTCCAGGTTTACGTCCACATCGCTTCATCTCTCCACATTGAATACATCGACAGGGGAAATAGCTTACTATATCCGAGAGACAAACACCGCCGTGAGACGTTTAACATGCACAACCACAAGTGCATGTGGATCGACAGTCGTGGATCTACGGTCATCCAAAGTGTTCCGAGATACAGTGTACCTCCGCATGCAGGCAATGCACCAGCAGAACGGCAGTTTCACCAAAATCTAAGATCAGATAACTTAGATGTGAGCACTTGCTGTCCCGACACAACTACACGACCTCAGTGATAGCACCACCAAACACAAACCAGGCTCGACTTTAAGGGGATCGGACACATTCATACCGGTAAATCGGAGGTTGAAATGTGATCGATTTCGTCTTTTCGGCAGTCGTCACTCAACTGAAGTGAGGAATATAGATCAGTGAGCCGAAGTCTCGAACCTGTGCTGTTAGTTGGTGTGTTTGAAGATCGTTGTTCGTCAGGTGCGACTCCCAAAGGTGAAGACGATATGGAAGCAGCGTTTCGGGTGGAGGTTTCCTCCAAATAGGCAAGAATCGTTACCCGACCCCTGCGGTAACAAACTTCATTTTGTCATTTACAAACATGTCAGTTGGGCGGAGCACTTGTGCCTTACACGTTCAAATCTCAGTTACCAAGCGTGCGCATACAAAGTAGACCTTTTGAAAAGCACACACACGATTTAGGTGCTCCGAAGGTTTTCGAGAGATGAGGATCTTTCATGATGGAAAGGAACTGAATCAGAAGCCGAAGTTGTCCAGCCGAACTATCATAATTAACTCGACCAAGAAAAGAATCACAATTAAAAACAAAAAATCCCAGGACAGGAAATAGTTTTCCGGAATAAAAAAAGTTTTGAAAGATTATTCCAAGAACACAAACCGGAGTAAACTTAGCATCCATCATCCGAGAAATGATGGTGCTAAGTTACATATCAAGTTTCAAAATGAAATCGTCATCTTCCTCGTTTTTTTTTGTGTTTTTGCAAAAGATCTTAATCATTGAAGGAGGGAATGGAAATAGATTTAATAGAATACAGAACAAAACTTCAAACTCAACATCTTAGCTATCAGAGGGTGGTGATCACATAAAAATGGAAAAAACTACTTGCAATCGCGCACCGTCCTTTAGTCCTGTGTAATGGTCAATTTCTCGCCATTATCCACGGTGTGCTCTCTAAATATTACTCCGTCCAGAATAGTTTGGCTGCTCTTTGTAGATCGACCGTGGTAAGCATAAAAGTAAACATTCTGCAATGATTTCCACAATTCATCTTTTGATTTGGTTGCTGCGTATGCACATGCATGAGCGTCTTTGGGTTCATGTCCATCTGAGGGATGGCACACTGCTGCCACTCTGGCTGCAAAGCACCAATCTGACAGTCAGGTCGGAAATCAAACCCCAACGAGACAGCTCAAAGGAAGGTGTAATATCTCTGTGACATTCTGTAATACGAAAACAACTTTTGTACAGTAGTGTGTATATGCTCGCATATATGTGATACACCATATACGATATCCGTATAGCTTACTTATACTTATATATATACATATACATACACAATATATATATATATATACATATAAATATATACACATATATACATATATATCATATATACACATATATTAATATATATAAATATACATACACACACATATATATATATATATTATACATACACACACATATATATACATACATATATAATACATACATACACACATATATATATATATATACATACACATATATATACACATATATATATATATACATATACATACACATTTATATTATACACACACACATATATATACACAAACATATATATATATATATATATATATATATATATACGTATACATATATACATATATACATACATATATATACATTCACTGTATATATATAAATATACATATATATACATATACACATTATATATATATACACTAGGGATACAACTTTTTTGCAACTCCATAGTCCTGTATCATATTCTGATGAGCTTTTGCGAGAAAACAATGAAAATCAATGTTTTTTTTGTATTTGTTCAAAAAAGTTCACCCATGACTAACTTTGAAATTTGCATGACTTGCATGACCTTAATTGCTCGCTCACAGCATTGATTGCTTCTGCTGATGTTTAGTTTTGATGGCTCTTGTTTCCAGTGATTTGTCAAGGATTTCAAAGCAGTCTTGTAGGGTAGTAAGGCTTTTAAAGTTAAATAAATAATTAAACAGGGTTCTAGTTTTTGGAAATCCACCCAAATGCAACCGAGTATAAAAATTTCAAAGTTATTCATGGGTAACTTTTTTGAACAAATACAAAAAAAACATTTATTTTCATTGTTTCTAGCAAAAGCTCATCAGAATATGATACAGGACTATGGAGTTGCAAAAAAGTTGTATCCCTAATATACACGTATATATTGTTGCGAATTCGCGCCCGCCGGCGTGCGATCGGCCACGTAACTCGAATCGCGGCACGTCACCCACCGGACGGACAATTCTGTCGTGACCCTCTCGGACTAACGCCGGGAGCCAGTCCACAGGTGGGGTTTAACCTCACCACAACCCAGTCCGCATTCTACCCGCACGAAATAGGTGAATCGCCGAAAGTCGATATACCTAAGTACCGCACGGGTAACCTACCGAGGGGTTGTACCACGCCACAGGTCGACTTCGGACACGAACCGCTTAAGCGGCCTCGTTCCGTGCTACAGGGATAACCGAGCGGAGTTATCGTCGACCTTGACGGTTCCATTATATCGGCGTAATCACGCCCACTCGAACCCTTTACGTGAAGCAAGATGGAGACCCAACAAAGGAAAGGACGCAGCGAAACGGGAACAATTCAACACAAAGCACATTTATTTCACACACAGATAGCACACATATACAGCACGTATTTACAGCCAAACAGTCAGAGATGCACATATATCAAATAAAAGAAAAGAAACAGTGACGCAGAGTTAACACACTAAGACCGACACACGGCAACACTTAACAGTTCTACTTCACAAGACACGGCGCCAACAGCAAGTTCCACACAAAATAAACCCCGAAAAGAACAAAGGACTTCCCTTGGTGCGGCCGTCGAGCCCTCCCCACGACCACAACTCCGAGCTCCGTCTCCTTCCGCCGTCCTCCACTACCAACGACTCCTCACAGCTCCACTCAGAGGGGAAAAAGACAGAGAGCTCCTTGCACCCGGCCGTGTCCGTCTTTATAGCGCGGGCCCCGCCCTCCACTCGCCCCCGTTTTCGGCTCCACCCTCCTTCGAGAGTTCCCAAAAAGGGGCGTGCCTCTCGTTCCCCCTCCCCGCGCCATGCGGGGGCAAGGAAAGTCAGTCTTGGCGCAGGGCCAGGGAATTATTCCCCAAAAAGAGGCCCCTCCTTTACATGACCTCTGACCTTTGACCTGCATCGCCCCTCCTCCACTCAAAGCGCGGGAAGCCAGACGGAGAAACAGGCGGGAAAACCTGCGCATCCTCGCAGTCCTCTGCGGAGATCTTAACCGCACGGAGCTTGTTGAATGGCGAGTGTGAAGATGCTGGTAGCGCAGTTGTGGAAGGTGGCGTCGTGGCGTGAGTGGAGTGATTGTTGGCGTCGAGGTTGTTGCGTCGAGGTTGTTGGCGTCGGGAGTGAATGGAGTGATCGTGGAGATGTTGGTTGTGGCGATGTTTGTTGTTGTTTGTGCACCAACATAACAATAAGAACAGAAAAATGGCTAACTCAAAGGATCGCAGCCCGAATGAATCACATAAATTCCCTCTAAACAACGGGTTTGGGCTAACTACACATGTACTTCAGAAATACCTCACCTACGGGACCTGAATGGTGGTTGCGAATTTCCACAGCCGTAACAATATATAATATAATAATGTATATTTATATATAATATATATAATAATATGTATCATTGGGTAGATTATTTTTCGGTATGCTGCGCCTCTGATGAGGACAAACAAGCCAGAAATCTGGATCGGCGGCTCCGTTTGATGTTTTACTGATGTTGACCATGTAATCTTTGTCTGTTTGACAGAGTCGCCGGGCAAGGCCTCCAGGTTGGAGGTGACGCTTTGGTGTTGGATCCAGTGTGACAACTCCTCATTTTCATAAAAACCAAGGTGAGCAAAAAAAAGCCAAGAATTCACAAGGTTTTGGAAAAGCGATGATAGTAGAAAACCTATACGCCAAGAAAACCTATCGAAAACCAAGACGCCAAGTGAACAACGAATAGCCAAGATCTTGTGAAAAAAGCCAAGGAGTGGTCACACTGGTTGATGTGTCCAATGGGGATCAGTCGAGTGCTCATCACACTCAAATGTTTGAATTTGCCCGCAGATCACATCACGTGCCTTCTGGTTGAATGGTTTGCATTAGCGGGAACAATCGTCTGGGTGCAGGTGGACAGTTGTTCTTTGCGGATTATGCAGTTTTACCATGTGAGATAATCCACGGCATGCTCACCATAACAGTCAGGAGGTGCATCTGACTGACACACACACACACACAACACACACACACAAAAACACAAACACACACACCACACACGCCGAGTACTCCCATGGAAAATAAGTGTGATTTTTTTTGAAGACATGACGTTGAAGAGTGTCCTTCTAGATTAATTTGAAATTTTCTTCAGTTTTCAAAGTGTTGCAAGCAAAATAGTTATAGATCAATACACAGTGATGCAGTTCAGCGTTTTATTCCAGCTCTGCCCGACAGGGTGCAGAATGAAAGAGGGAATGAATGAGTTGATGGATGAGGTGAATGAGGCATGTGGCTCAAAATTTATTGGTAATGGAGAATTAAATGGATGGTGCAAAGTGGGGTAAGTCTGATGAGGAAGAGGAAGCACATCCCCCTGTGGAAAGAATCCCTGCTTTTGTTAGCGATAGGTAGATAGCAGGATTCAGGTTTTCTGGAACATGGATGTCATTCCGGTATTGGTGGAAATGTTTTTTTTATTTATTTGTTGCAAAACTGAAAGCGTCCGTTTAAGGGATGGGCATGTGGCTCATTGTGTGTAGGAATTTGTTGTGAAGGGCACCTTGGGATTTGTGGGCCCCCCAAGAGTGGACCTGATGCACCCCCTTCACACCATCATGATGTCTGTGGCTGCCAGAGTAAAACGGAGTCGGGTAATTGGTTGTTGAGTGGACTCACTGAGTCCCAAATTGTTAGAATAGGGGTAGGCACACCCCCAATCAGGCTGCTCTACCAGCAAGTCTTGTGAGCCACACCACCTCATCGTTTATTGCCACCGTGTGTGCCATCATCTTCCTCCTGTATATACGAGGTGTGTCCAAAAAGTATCCAACCTTAGTTTTTCGTGCGTAAACAAATGAAGCTAGAGAGGCGTGGTTTGGTGCACGTATGTAGGCGATTCTAATCTGTATGCGTGAATATTTTCCCACCTGCAGAAGCTGTCAGTAGCCGACAGACCGCCGATTAGTGAGGAAGTGTAAGTGAGCGCCGTCGGATTTTCGTTTTTTGAGCTAACAGAAGGAGATTCATCGTCTTCGTCGACACATCAAATGTATGAGGAAGCCCCTGGGATGGACACGGTGGACTGGAAGACTACGAAATCCTTCAGTATGTTGTGAAGTGGGGATTGAAGGAATTTTCCCAAACCTTCTCATCACACTGAGAGACATTTCTCACCATGTGTGTGAGCATTGCATCATGTGAGAGGAGCTTCTCTAAACTGAAACTGATAAAGACCAACCTCAGATCCACAATGACCCACTCCAGGTTCAGTAATCTACCATCCTCTCCATTGAGCGTTGAAACTAGCCGAATCAATTGACTTTGAACTGTGAGAGAGAGTTTCCGCTCACTGAAGGCACCACCAACTGCACGTTTAGTAAGCGCGATGACCATTTATAAAGGCAGAAAACAAAACTTTAACTGTTTACTTGCAAATTACTATACCTAATTTGATTTGTAATACAATATTTAACTGGGCTTTGTGTTTAATTCAGCATGTGAGCAACGAGGGGCGGAAAATTTGACATCTCACGCCGAGTGTCATTTTTTCTTGATACCCACTGCCTCTGGCTGTACGTTTTTAATGTCTTTTCCTGTTTATGACTTTAACAGAGTGTGGTACATAACAATCAGAATATGTATTTATGAACGGTTGCCGTGTTAGCTCGAAGCCATGGAAGTTTAACCAATTTCAGGAAACCCAATTAGCAGGTTCCGAGTAATTAGACTCATGAAGATAACCGAGCAGTGAAGAGGAGATTTATTATCCTATCGCTTGATCATCATCACGATTGTATGTGTGAATGACAAACGAACAGACTCATGGCATTTCACAAGTCTGCTGCATGAAGCATAAGCTGAGGTTTGTGGTTGCTAGGAAACCCATTTACCCACGTGTGGACGAATGGGAGTGAGAATTAAACCAATTTAAAAAACATTTATTCACAAGAAAAGCAAAAGGAAAGGTTGAGCTCAAACAAATAACATAAAACAAGAACAGCACTCGGTAGAGCGCATACCACCGCCAGACTGAACATTTTACATTTTGTATCCACTGATAGGCCAGAATGCATCGGACCTGAACCAAAATCGAATCCGCTTGTTCTCGTCAATAAACCAACTCATCCACCAAGCTTCGTCATAATCCGTCCACAACTTTTGAATATCGTGCTATACTGGTGTATCGTTTTTGGACCCATACTCAATGGTGAAGAATTATTTTTAAAAATTATCGTATCCAGATCTGGATCTTCACCAAAATCTAATCAATTCGTCCTTATCACACAACCTGCCTGTTCTACAAATTTCGTCCGAATGAGTCCTCGACTTTTTCAGATATCCTGCTCACAAACAAACAAACACAAAAGACAGGGGTGAAAACACAACCTCCGTCCACCTTCGTGGTGGAAGTAATAAAGACACCCTAAGGACAATGCGCTTAATCTAATTTCCTTCCCTCGCTCTTTCACCTATGTTATCACTTATTATGTAGCAAACATGCAAAGGGGAGGCAGCGATGATGATGGGGTAGAGTGGATGTTCAGGCCTTTCTCTTTTTCAAGAGCTCACGGGTAGTTTGGCCCGCCTGCCATCTCCCTTTCCCCACATATGACATGCTCGAGGTGGTCGCTCAGGTGTGGTTGCAGAATGGCTCTGGACCGGGCAAGCCTCTCCCTTTCGATCAGAGCACAGGTGCATGAACTTCAGCCCTCTGTTATCCCTAGCTGACTGCTTGTTGGAGGACTTCTGCAGAATTCCGTGCCGAGTCTGACGGAGGATCCAGTGCAGATGTTGTTGCTGCTTCGGGCAAGATAATTAAATGATGTCGCATGATATCACTCATCCCCGTATTTGCTGGCAAGATCTGGAAGGGTCCTCCAGGTGTGAATCTGATTGGCTACTGGTTAAACTCACTATGCTCAAGTCTCAGTCGACTCAAGGTTTACTCGATGTACTCAAAGCAAGTGGCATGGACACTAAAATACTACTTTTATGAAAAAGACTGTGCTGACCCCAAATCCCCCAAATTAAAGTAACTAGTGCGTGCCGTAGGTGCGTGCCAGTGTGTGCAGTTCGTTCCTTCGCTCTCGTAAACGCGACTGGATTGGGGATTTTTTCAATTAGATCGGACCAACCGTATTACATAATGGCCATAACTTGGAAACACCTGGGAACATTACTCAGGTCCCCAGCGTCAATGTGAGTCATGTCAAACGAAGAAGAAGAATTGTGATGCCCTCTCTCTCGCCCCCCTCTCTCCCCCCTCCTCTCTCGCCCCCCTCTCTCCCCCTCTCTTGAATTGTACGCCTTCTCTCTCTCACCCCCTCTCTCGCCCCCCCTCTCTCCCCTCGCCCCCCTCCTCTCTCTCCCGCTCTCTCGCTCCTCCTCTCTCCCCTCTGTAAATGTATTCACAATGTCTACCAAATGTCTACCTTTCCAACACTGAAAAAGCAAATAAATAGGCCGTAACTTGGGAACCGCTTGTCCGATTAATATCAAACCTTGAAAGGCACATCCCTCCCTCCCCCCCCCTCTCGTTAAAAATAATAGTAACATACAAAAAATAAATAGTCAAGAAATTCAAACCTTGAGATTAATTAATATTTGAACAATAATTCAAACGTTGGGGAAGAACAGCTTTCAAACCTTGGGAAACAAAAATGAAAATAAATAACATTAATTGTGACGTCATTCGTGATGTCATAGCACCGTGTCCTGTCATTGGTTGACAGATGTTATTGGTCATTATTGGTTACAGACAATATATAGGTCGTTATTGGTGGACAACATTGGTCATTGTATCACGTTATTCTTTATCACTGCCAATTATTGTGCTATTATTATTATTATTAATTTGGGGAAAAATGGCAATGATAAGGTGGAACGACACTTCAGCTGCGATTATATACACCTTTCCAACACTGAAAAAAGCAATAAAATGGCCGTAACTTGGGAACCGCTCGTCCGAATTAATATCAAACCTTGAAAAGGCACATCCGCGGGCCCGGCAATATTCCTGGCACGTTTCAATCAGATCGACCGGTGGTCGTCGAGAAACGGCGTCGCAGACAGACACAGACAAGCCGTAGGCGACGAGGGATCGCTATGATCGAAGCGCTGGATACGATGCTTTTCATTCTGACCGATCCACCGACGAAGATTCATTGCCAAAACTATTGGTTCACATACAATTGTTCTCTGCCTGGCAAAGATTTTCCTATTGCGTATTTTGCCAACTGGCACTCCTCATAAAAAATGACGGTAAATAGACACCCTATTTTTGAAGGACTACCATTTGAAAAATAATCGGTTTGCTGGTTTCTGCTGTGGAGCCTCGCGTTGCAGACAGCACACACACACACAGGAAAACCGATAAACTTTCTCAATGCTCTTGTTGCCACACCTCCTGAGCCACACAATATTTTTCATAAGCCACGCCCACTTCCTTAAGCCACGCCCACTTTCCTACGCCACTCCACTTTTCATCAACCACGTCACTTTCCTAAGCCCCTCATAAAAATGGACGGTAAATAGACACCCGATTTTGAGGACTCCATTTCAAAAATAAACCTCAATCAAAAATCGGCTCAAGTAAAATTTTCTAAATATCCGAAGTGTTTAATTCCGAAGTCTCGTTTCTCCACATTTCAAAACTGAAGGACAAGTATTGAAAATACTGTACGCGGTTTTTCGGCTGCTGCACAGCAACAGTTGGTTGCTAGGCAACGAATTCAACGCGCACATTCCCAGACCATATGGCACCTGTTGGCAAAGTTTCATCGAAATCGATTCGCTGGTTCGTGCTGTGGAGCCTCGCGTTGCAGACACACATACACACAGACAGACAGACGGAAACCCGACATAAGAATATCTAGCATATATATGCGAATCCAACAGACACACAGAGATTGCTGGAATTATAGATAGCTATGACACTGAGCATTTTACTTCATATGTTCAGGTGTGAGACACCCACCAAAGCACAGACGACCATACTCAGAAAGGCGAAAGCACACCAAGCTACAGCCTGTTGTGGCCCAGATTCTGAGCGCTTGGAGAAACAAAAGCAACAGTTTCACCAAATCATAATCTCCAAATCCAAAACCAGGCCAGCAGTGACAATATGGTAGGCGCATTGGCAACTTTGCCATTGGTGATCGCTAGATGGTGCTGTGAGCAGCAGAGGCAGTTGCTTCTAGTTTGAAACAAAGGCAATTGTAAAGCAGAAGACAAGCAGTAGCAGAAGTAGACACTATAAGCAACGGGTAGTACACAGTTGGTGCTAGGAAACGGCAGTTGATTTTAATGTGTCTATGCATAAAGAGCAGCAATTTAGATTCACGACGTTTTTCTTGCTGTAGCAACACTACTGGGAACACCAGCACCATGAACAGCCAACGGAAGCACATCAGGATTGTAGAAACAGTCGCACAACCAAGTCGCTTCTCATGCTGATTTGGTCCCCAGTGAAGCAGAATATTGATCCCACTGATAACTTCCACTTAAGTACCTAGCAACATCTTTGGTCAATAAGATTTGCGCTGACCCCACAGTGATTTGCGTCACATTCCGGCTATACCTTGTATTCTTTTTTTTTTTACGACGATTATCAACCAAGTCCATTTCTCAATTCTTGACTCAATTAACCTTGCAAATACGAATTCCATGACAAAACAATAATAATTGTGCATGTTGTAAAATTTGAAGTCTCAATCCAATAATAATATCATGAGCCATTGACTCATTCAAGTGAAAACATCACACAACAATGCTGCACTGAAATTGTCATTTTTGTAACAAAACAATATTTTGAAATGAAAATCAATTCATAATGGTGCATCTCCTGTCACAAAATGTCAAACTGGAGAGGCATTTTTAGCATGCCTAAATGAAACACAATTTTAACCTCGTTTACCTCCGCCACTAACGTGGACGGAGCTTGTTTTCAGCATTGTCTGTCTGTTTGATCTCTCAAAAAGTTGCGTGATGGATTCGACGAAATTTGTGGACAGTGTTTGTGGTGTTGTCCCCCCCGTGGGTGGGGAAAAAAACCAAAAAAGGAACCCAAATAAATTGATGTAGAATTTTGGTGAAGATCAGGATTTCTGAATAGGACTTAAAATTTTAGTAATTCCTCACTCTTGAGTATAGAGCTAAAGTGGATAATATAGGCACGATTATATTAAAAAGATTTGTTACATGATGATTCAAACATTTGTGGAACAGGTTGGGTTGGACAAGGACGAATTTTGTTCGATTTTGGTTAAGATTCGATTCGAATCCAATGCAAGGATAATTTTTTTTTAACGATTTCTTCGTCATTGGAGAATGGGGCCAAAAATGATATAACTAGCACGATCTATACTGTACGATAAAGGAACTTCAAAAAGTTGTGGATGAGTTTATGGACAAAAACTAGGCTGGATTGATGGTTAGTGACAAGAACAAGCCAATTCCGATTTTAGTCCAGGTCAAGATTGCAGATCGGACCCTATCAGATGTGTACAAACAAACGGTTTCAAGCTGGCGGAGGTATGCGCTCCACCTAGTGCCGTTTCTAGTTGAAAAATTTTGATGTAATACCCAATTCGAATCGAATTTACATGAAATAAATTTTTTCTAAAAACAGAATTAAATGCCTCCAACGTGGAGTTATGTGCAACGGTGGGTTATACTCTTTTCCACATTTTCTCTTCCATGTACCTGAGACATCACAATTAATACGCGAGTGTTGACTCCGACTTCCAATATAAAACAAGAGACAGAAATCAGACGTTCTCAAGCAATTTTCTGAGCTGTAAATCCACATTTGAAGCCACAGAATGCATGCAAACACCCAAATAAATAAATAAATAAAATAAATAAATAACAATAACACATCAAATGCAATGAATTAACAGTAGTACAGGAGACAGGTACAGGCTACAAAAAGTACAATGAAACTCTCAATGTCGGGACATCAGATAATCTTATTTATTGGCCAAGTTCTGAGGATGCTTATTCCTGAATATGATCCAGGGCGTGACAATCCAACAAGAGCCTAATCAAGATAAGCCCTGGTGCGTCCTTGACCGTGACGCAACGCGCGTGGGATGCCAAGGGTCAAACACCTGTTGGAGTGGTTTAAATGTCCCTTCAGAATCAAATATATAATTGTCCGCTACCACGATCTCTGTGCTCGCACACTTGGACTCGTTGGTTTGAGCTTGGCACCAACTGATAAAGCTGCATCAGTGATCCGCATCAGCCAATTATATCTTGAAGGCTGCTGCCTAAGAAGGGTTGAGTGTAGAGCATCAATTTCCTGCTGAAGTCTCGGTCAAGCATCCAAGTGTCAACCTTGTAAACAATACTGTTTCTACACTAACGGTTAGCATGTGAAATATCTTGCTTCGCAATCTGGTCACCATGAGCAGCAGAGTCCAGAATACTGATTTAGTGCTGCAATTGCTGCCCAAGCCAGTAAAGCGACGTTGCCGGAAGTCGTCATTTGTGGGATTAAGGAATGGAACTACCCAAGTAAACAAACCATTCAGAGTGGAAAGTGCCTCAACTCCAGATTCATTGCTATAGGTGAATTTTTATATACAGGTCCAATAGGATAGTTAGTACCTTCGTTTGGTGGTGTTTAACACAATCCGATTTTTGGCCGCTGCTTCACACCAGGTTGGTACGAACATGCAATGTGGCCCACCATCAGGCTGAGGATGAAAGAAGGGCTAAGTCATTTCGAATATCCAGAAGTTCAAAAATCTCCTCTGTGTGGCAGCTATCATTCGTTCTGCGACAGCTGAAAACCATCCCCTTCATTTGGGATGGAGTTGGTGGGAGCACCTAAGTCCAAAGGATGACAAGAGAGAAAAGAGCCAAAGTATCTCCCTGAAGTTACCCTGGAAGGTTGTTTCAAAACATCCCAATAACCCCATCTGTTGTAATAGCAGTAGCCATAGTGTTATTGGTACGAAGGATCGGTGGATGGCATTCGAATGAGAGTTTTTGAGGAACGTTATATCAAATTAGGAATCTCAGGAATGCACGCTCTTGACACACTCTCAAAGAAATTTTGGAAATTCAACAAAAATCCACTGCAAAATCTGTCTGATGGCACTGCGCATCATAGAAGAAGCACGGGATCCAAGATTCTAACTGCACTTGTGCTTTCCACCAGGGTTCGAATCCATTCCTGCTCCAGGTCGCATGTACAGGTTCCAGCACCAGCACTGGGTTGTATGTGTGTTTCCAGCGCAATGAAACAACCCCAAATGCAGATTACAACTGTAGACCACAATGATCCACCCTCCCTCTTTCTTCAAAATAATCATTACTCGACGAATATGGCTTCTTGCAAAACGTTTATTTTGAGTTCCGAACTGATAATTATTGAAGTTTTGAAATCTTAAACACGTTGATGATTGTATGGTGTTACATAAAGTGATCACATTAATATTGCAACGAAGTCTCCACAAGTTTCATGGGAATGTTTCGAGTTTCATTTATCTTCTGAAAAACTTACACCAAAATGTGCAACTAAGTTTCTTAGTCCTGGGTTAACTCTGGAAGCTCCGATTTACTTGGTCCTCTGTTGGCAGTTGCACATGCCATGCTGAACACACAAAGGACATAACAATGGGTATACTGCATTATGAACTTCACTGACAGTTACAAATCAATGGTTTGATTGTGTTTACAAACTTTGCTAATAAAAATAAGGCAACGAAGTGATCATAGACATGTCTGTGTACACTTCCTGAGATTCAACATTTTTTTTTTTGTATCATGATCGAGGTGCTCGTGGAAAAGCTCAAGCAGAAAAGATTGGGAAAGAAAAAAAAAGAAGGGGAAGATACCATTCAAGCAAAAAAAGGCTGAGAGTGAGATGTGAGAGTGAGATCAAGGAAGGGGAGGAAAGACCAATGGTGGAGTGGTTGACAAAGCTTCACACAGCACGAGGAAGGGGAAAGCTGAGGGATAAACAGAAAAGGAACAAAACCAACCGACAACTCACCAAATGAAAAAGAGGGTGCGGAGAGGAAGGGGGAAAAAAAAATCACAAATATAACTCTGGAAAAAGGGAATGCTTGGAATGTGGGGTCCCAATGTTTTTTGGGAGTAGAAAGAAGATCTAAGTATGGAAGAGGGGATGACAAATGAATCTAGTGGTTAAACAGCTGTCATTGAAGCCCTGGAGGGAAAGAATGGGACTGAAACAGGCACTGTGGGAAGTTGGTTCCACAGACGAGATAGAAAAGAGGAACAAATGAAGTGGAGGTGGAGTAATGAGCCTGGATTTAGGGAGTTGACCAAAGAAGAGGGTTACTGGCAGATATGTGCAACCCTGCAGAAACCGGAGGAGGGACAAGCCAAGAGAGGGAAGAGCTAAAACATCTCGATAGTCTGCACTTTCAGTCAGGGAACCCAATTTGCCGTGAGCAACAAAAACAATGACACAAATAACCAATGTAACTGTATCCAGAGTGATCACAAAAACTTTAAAAAACCACCCGGACAAAAACAGCTATGCTCCACACCAAATACCAAATATAGGCAGCTAATTAATACACCCAATAACTAATGGATGCACGGAGATGTTCTTCAAACAGTGTGCAGCCCTCATCTATCAAAGGGAATTTTCAAGTAACTGTGGGGTTATTCATTCACAACACAAACGAGTTTTAATGGACCTACAGTTAAAATCATTTCCTGTATGCCAAATCAGTTTGCTTCTCTCAATTGTTTTGAGAAATAAAAATGAATATCATTCGAGCAGGATGGAATCCTCAGGACACAGTGCCAAACATTAAAAGATTGAAAGCTTGGCGAATTCACAAACTAAAAGCTGGCGAGAGGAAATTGTTTGTCCAAAACGTTTATCCCGGCATGTGCAGAAACCTACAGCACTTGGCATATTTTGGAAATTCCAGGGTCACCATTTGCATACTCCACATAACACCCAAGCCACAAGTTGAGCAAACAGAGCGTCAAAAACGATCCCTAAACAAAGGGAACCGTGAAGAGAAAGCATGAAGCCAATTAACCCATAGAAACATGCTATTCTAGGTAAGTTCTTTGTAACAATACATGATGCAACAGTGTATGACACCACAAGGTCCCATTCGCAGACCATCAAAAAATAATCACACACCCAGATGGAGCAGAATTCTCGGACTTTATGGCAAATTGTGTTCACTGCACAAATGAATTTAGACAAGATGCAAATGTAACAAATCAACAGAAAACATAACAATTAAAAGCACTGGGATATGCCTGGTTATGATCAAATCTCCATTCTGAAAATAAAAATAAAGTTGTTCCTTTGCTCACTTGCAGATAACATCAGCAAAAGGATAAAAAAAAAAACTAACACAAAAAACTAGAACAATGCTAATAGTTCATTGCCTAAAAGCCAACAAAATTAATGCCAAACGACTTTTGCCATACAAATAATTGCAGCGAAAATAACCATGCAGGGTTTCAAAAAAATAATCAAAATATTATATATATGTACATATAAGAAATATATATATATACACTATTGATAAAGAAATAAATATATATACATATAATATAATAGTATAATATACATATATTAATAAATATATACATACACAATATAAATTATATAAAATATATATTATCATATAAATATAATATATACATACATATATATATATATAAATACATTATATATATAGTATATAAATATATGTAATAAATAATAAATTTATACATATATATAAACTATATTATACATATATTATATATATAAAAAATAAATATATATATAAATAAATATATAACATATATATAAATAAATAAAATACATATATATAAAAATATATGTGGTATATATACTTATATAATATATATATATATATATATAATAATACATATATATATACATCTGCATATATGTATGTATGCTATATACCCCTGGGAAGGATAGATTAGTTCGTAGGGATTTAGAAGGGCAGGAGCTGGTATCGAGTTGAGGGATTAGTGTGGCTGAAAGGAATAGGATAGTCTAGGGCTGGAGCCAGCCTGCCTACCTGATGCCACCACACACTCCTGTCAGCTTGTACCTTCTGTAACCACTCACCTGCAGATCCCTTGCCAGTCAGCTTTGTCACCTTGCCTGTCTCTCTTGTCATTATGCATTCAGTGAGCCATGGCACCTGATGTGTTGTTTATGGGCCCTTCAGGCCAAAAAGCGATTTTGTGGCCCATATGGGCCAATAAGACATTTTGTGGGCCCTCTAGACCAAATATACACTCACTAAATTGTGCAATTTTTCTGGGATCTTGGGGCCACTTCAAGTAACAGAGGAAAAGGCCCCTCTGGTGCATTCCCCCTTTTGCAAACGTTTTTTTTTCCGGTATACACATGTCGAGGTCTGTATGAGAGCTAACACACAGAACGTACAAACAAGGGAGCAGAGCAAAAGAGGCGGGGAGAGGGAAGGAAATAAACAGTGGGAAGAGAGACATGAGGAGATCTGTGGAAGGAGAGGGCGGGAAGTCGGGGTACACAGGGTAAACAAGATGGACACTTCAGGGACTTTCGGGTCCTTAAATGACAGGGACTTTCAGGAAGAAAAGCAGGGAATATGAAGGAGGTTGGTTTGGGGTGGATAATTATCAGGGGTCAAAAAGATTCTGGCTTTGGATGGGGGAAGATAAGAGACGGTCGTGAACAGCTGTTTTGAAGACCTGGAGGGAAGCGTGGGATTGAATAGAGTGTGGGAGTTTGTTCCAAAGGCTGGAAAAAAATTGGAAAGAAAGAGTGAAGGTGAGCAGTGATTCTTGATTTTGGTAGTTTTACCAGAAGGGGGTTGTGCTGGACCTTGAGCACCCTGCGGATATATGGGGGGGGGGACATTTGGGGGCGGCAAATTTGTTATTTTGAATCTCCACTTTGTACCATTTTGCCGCAACGCATGAAAGAGCAAGCGAAGGGAGGAGGGGAGAAGCCACATGACCTCAGGGTCTTGCTGCTGATCGCCAACTTAGCAAAACCTTGAGAAGTTGTACTTGTACACGTACCCTTCCCCCCCAAATGTTGGGATTCTCTCGTGATCGATAAGTTATTGTCATCGTGGAGCTCTTGTTCTCTCTGCTGTCCGCTTTGCAGTGTTGGCATGCTGAGCTTGCTTCTGCAGTTGTTTTTCTTCCCTTTTTTTCTTCTGCTAACGTGAAGACGAGGAAGTGACATTGTATTTATGCTTTTGGAATACTTCTGGCATCTTATTGAATAAGTCAATCAGATTGATTTCTCAATCACACGTTGATCAGATGTCTCAGATCTCACATGGGGAAGTGAAAGTGAAGGAGTCATTCATTGATTTCATGTAGCTGGAAAGCAAGATGGCTAAAAATTTAACAGAACAAATCGTTAGCAAGCTGCAAGATGATGGTCTTGACCTCATGAACCTCCGTGATCAAGGGTACGACAATGCTGCTATGATGGCCGGGGTTCACCGTGGCATTCAATGGACAATCACCGATGTCAATCCAAAGGCTGTCTTCATTCCATGTACCAACCATTTCCTTAATTTGGCTGGGGTTCACTCTGGTGTAACTACAGTGAATGCCGTTACTTTTTTCGGGGCAATCGAGAAACTTTACCAGTGTTTTTGCTGTCTCAACTCACCAGTGGAAAATCTTCAAGCAGTTTGTCCCAGGCAAGATAGTGAAGTGAGTTTGCGAGACTCGATGGAGGTCAAAGCATGAAGCAATCGATGCTGTATGTTGGGTCCAACTTGCATGACATATCCGAAGCCCTGGAGCAGCTTCATGATAGTAATGCTGAGACAAAAGACACACGGTCAGATGTAGCTTGTTTGTTGAGTAGCATGATGACCTACATTTTCACCGTTTACCTATTCTTTTGGAAGCCTGTGCTAACTGAGATGAATGACACGCAAAAAAATTCTCCAAATGGCTCGGCTCGGTCTCGATACCTTATCTGCCAAGTTAGGAGGCCTTGTTTTATTTTTTTCCAATATGAGCGGGATAACATCACAGAGGAGGCAAAAATCAAGGCCGCCGATTTTTGTGAGCAAATTGGAATCTCAACAGAGTGACGGATAAAGAGGAGGAAGAGAATGCCAGGGAAAGACACCATGGACTCAGGTCTCTCATTGCAAGATGAGATTAAGTGAGAGCAATATGAAATGCTGGATCTGCTGCATGAGAAAACGATCCAACGCACCCATCAGACAAGTGACATGAACATTAAGTTTGGTTTTCTCACGTCACTGAGTTATCTGATGGACTCAGCCAACGGCAGAGACATTGCCATGAAAATCCATCATCTCACAGAGACATACGATGATGATATCGCCAGCGAGCTACAGAAGGAGATTCATCGTCTTCGTCGACACATCAAAATGTATGAGGAAGCCCCTGGGATGGACACGGTGGACTGGAAGACTTACGAAATCCTTCAGTATGTTGTGAAGTGGGGATTGAAGGAATTTTTCCCAAACCTTCTCATCACACTGAGGACGTTTCTCACCATGTGTGTGAGCATTGCATCATGTGAGAGGAGCTTCTCTAAACTGAAACTGATAAAGACCAACCTCAGATCCACAATGACCCACTCCAGGTTCAGTAATCTAGCCATCCTCTCCATTGAGCGTGAACTAGCCGAATCAATTGACTTTGAAGCTGTGAGAGACGAGTTTGCCTCACTGAAGGCACACCAACTGCACGTTTAGTAAGCCGATGACCATTTATAAAGGCAGAAAACAAAACTTTAACTGTTTACTTGCAAATGTACTATACCTAATTTGATTTGTAATACAATTATTTAACTGGGCTTTGTGTTTAATTCAGCATGTGAGCAACGAGGGGGCGGAAATTTGACATCTCACGCCGAGTGTCATTTTTTCTTGATACGCCACTGCCTCTGGCTGTACGTTTTTAATGTTCTTTTCCTGTTTATGACTTTAACAGAGTGTGGTACATAACAATCAGAATATGTATTTATGAAAACGGTTGCCGTGTGTAGCTCGAAGCCATGGAAGTTTAACCAATTTCAGGAAACTCCAATTAGCAGGTTCCGAGTAATTAGACTCATGAAGATAACCGAGCAGTGAAGAGGAGATTTATTATCCTAATCCGTTGAATCATCACGATGTTAGTGTGATGACAAAACGAACAGACTCATGGCATTTCACAAGTCTGCTGCATGAAAGCATAAGCTGAGGTTTGTGGTTGCTAGATGAAACCCAATTTACCCACGTGTGGACGAATGGGAGTGAGAATTAAACCAATTTAAAAAAACATTTATTCACAAGAAAAGCAAAAAGGAAAGGTTTGAGCTCAAACAAATAACATAAAACAAGAACAGCACTCGGTAGAGCGCATACCACCGCCAGACTGAACATTTTACATTTTGTATCCCACTGATAGGCCAGAACTGCATCCGGACCTGAACCAAAATCGAATCCGCTTGTTCTCGTCAACTAACCAACTCATCCACCAAGCTTCGTCATAATCCGTCCACAACCTTTTGAAATATCGTGCTATACTGGTGTATCGTTTTTGGACCCATAACTCAATGGTGAAGAATTATTTTTAAAAAATTATCGTATCCAGATCTGGATCTTCACCAAAATCTAATCAATTCGTCCTTATCACACAACCTGCCTGTCTACCAAATTTCGTCCGAATGAGTCCTCGACTTTTTCAGATATCCTGCTCACAAACAAACAAACACAAAAAGACAGGGGTGAAAACACAACCTCCGTCCACCTTCGGTGGTGGAAGTAATAAAGACACCCTAAGGACAATGCGCTTAATCTAATTTCCTTCCCTCGCTCTTTCACCTATGTTATCACTTATTATGTAGCAAACAATGCAAAGGGGAGGCAGCGATGATGATGGGGGTAGAGTGGATGGTTCAGGCCTTTTCTTTTTTCAAGAGCTCACGGGTTAGTTTGGCCCCGACCTGCCATCTTCCCTTTCCCCACATATGACATGCTCGAGGTGGGTCGCTCAGGTGTGGTTGCAGAATGGCTCTGGAACCGGGCAACATCGCTCCCTTTCGGATCAGAGCACAGGTGCATGAACTTCAGCCCTCTGTTATCCCTAGCTGACTGGCTTGTTGGAGGACTTCTGCAGAATTCCGTGCCGAGTCTGACGGAGGATCCAGTGCAGAATGTTGTTGGCTGCTTCGGGCAAGATAATTAAAATGATGTCGCATGATATCACTCATCTCCCGTATTTGCTGGCAAGATCTGGAAGGGTCCTCCAGGTGTGAATCTGATTGGCTACTGGTTAAAACTCACATGCTCAAGTCTCAGTCGACTCAAGGTGTACTCGATGTACTCAAAGCAAGTGGCATGGACACTAAAATACTACTTTTATGAAAAAGACTGTGCTGACCCCAAATCCCCCAAATTTAAGTAAACTGTGCGTGCCCGTAGGTGCGTGCCAGTGTGTGCAGCTTCGTTCCTTGCTCTCGTAAACGACGACTGGATTGGGGCATTGTTTCAATTAGATCGGACCAACCGTATCATAAATGGCCATAACTTGGGAACACCCTGGGAAACATACTCAGGTCCCCAGCGTCAATTGTGACGTCATGTCAAACGAAGAAGAAGAATTGTGATGCCCCCTCTCTCTCGCCCCCTCTCTCCCCCCTCCTCCTCGCCCCCTCTCTCCCCTCTCTTGAATTGTGACGCTCTCTCTCTCACCCCCTCTCTCGCCCCCCTCTCTCCCCGCTCTCTCCCCTCCTTCTTGCTCCTCCTCTCTCGCTCCTCCTCTCTCACCCTCTGTAAATGTATTCACAAATGTCTACCAATGTCTACCTTTCCAACACTGAAAAAAGCAATAAAATGGCCGTAACTTGGGAACCGCTTGTCGATTAATATCAAACCTTGAAAAGGCACATCCGCCCCCCTCCCCCCCCCTCTCGTTACAAAATAATAGTAACATACAAAAAAAATAATAGTCAAGAAAATTCAAACCTTGAGATTAATTAATATTTGAAAATAATTCAAACGTTGGGGAAGAACAGCTTTCAAACCTTGGGAAACAAAGAATAAATAAATAACATTAATTGTGACGTCATTCGTGATGTCATAGCACCGTGTCCTGTCATTGGTTGACAGATGTTATTGGTCATTATTGGTTGACAGACAATATATAGGTCGTTATTGGTGGACAGACATTGGTCATTGTATCACGTTATTCTTTATCACTGCCAATTATTGTGCTATTATTATTATTATTAATTTGGGGAAAAATGGCATGATAAGGTGGAACGACACTTCAGCTGCGATATATACACTTTCAACACTGAAAAAGCAATAAAATGGCCGTAACTTGGGAACGCTCGTACGATTAATATCAAACCTTGAAAAGGCACATCCGCGGGGCCCGGCAATATTCCTGGCACGTTTCAATCAGATCGGACGGTGGTCGTCGAGAAACGGGGTCGCAGACAGACAGACAAGCCGGTAGGCGACGAGGGATCGCTATGATCGAAGCGCTGGATACGATGCTTTTCATTCTTGACCGATCCACCGACGAAGATTCATTGCCAAACATATTGGTTCACATACAATTGTTCCTCTGCCTGGCAAGATTTTCTATTGCGTATTTTGCCAACTGGCACTCCTCATAAAAAATGACGGTAAATAGACACCCTATTTTTGAAGGACTACCATTTGAAAAATAATCGGTTTGCTGGTTTCTGCTGTGGAGCCTCGCGTTGCAGACACACACACACACACGGAAAACCGATAAACTTCTCTCAATGCTCTTGTTTGACCACACTCCTGAGCCACACAATATTTTTCATAAGCCACGCCCATTTCCTTAGCCACGCCCACTTTCCTACGCACTCCCACTTTTCATCAACACGTCCACTTTCTCTACACGCTCATAAAAAATGACGGTATAGACACCCGATTTTTGAAGGACTACCATTTCAAAAATAAAACCTCAATCAAAAATCGGCTCAAGTAAATTTTCTAAATATCTCGAAGTGTTTAATTCCGAAGTCTCGTTTCTCCACTTCAAAACTGAAGGACAAGTATTGAAAATACTGTACGCGGTTTTTCGGCTGCTGCACAGCAACAGTGGTTGCTAGGCAACGAATTCAAACGCGCACATTCCCAGACCATATGGCACCTGTTGGCAAAGTTTCATCGAAATCGATTCGCTGGTTCGTGCTGTGGAGCCTCGCGTTGCAGACACACATACACACAGACAGACAGACGGAAACCCGACAATAAGCAGGGATAGATTAGCAATATAGCGAATCCAACAGACACACAGAGATTGCTGGAATTATAGATAGCTATGACACTGAGCATTTTACTTCATATGTTCAGGTGTGAGAACACCCACCAAGCACAGACGACCATACTCAGAAAGGCGAAAAGCACACCCAAAGCTACAGCCTGTTGTGGCCCAGATTCTGAGCGCTTGGAGAAAACAAAAGCAACAGTTCACCAAAATCATAATCTCCAAAATCCAAAACCAGGCCAGCAGTGACAATATGGTAGGCGCATTGCAACTTTGCATTGGTGATCGACTAGATGGTGCTGTGAGCAGCAGAGGCAGTTGCTTCTAGTTTGAAACAAAAGGCAATTGTAAAGCAGAAGACAAAGCAGTAGCAGAAGTAGACACTATAAGCAACGGGTAGTACACAGTGGTGCTAAGAAACGGCAGTTGATTTAGTGTCTATGCATAAAGAGCAGCAATTTAGATTCACGACGTTTTTCTTGCTGTAGCAACACTTACTGGGAATCACCAGCACCATGAACAGCCCAACGGAAGCACATCAGGATTGTAGAAACAGTCCGCCACAACCAGTCGCTTCTCATAGCTGATTTGGTCCCCAGTGAAGCAGAATAATTGATTCCACTGATAACTTCCACTTAAGTACCTGAGCAAATCTTTGGTCAATTAATATTTGCGCTGACCACCATGGTGATTTGCGTCACATTCCGGCTATACCTTGTATTCTTTTTTTTTTACGACGATTATCAACCAAGTCCACTTTTCTCAATTCTTGACTCAATTAACCTTGCAAATACGAAATTCCATGACAAAACAATAATAATTGTGCATGTTGTAAATTTGAAGTCTCATCACAATAATAATATCATGAGCCATTGCACTCATTCAAGTGAAAACATCACAACAAAATGCTGCACTGAAATTGTCATTTTTGTAACAAAACAATATTTTGAAATGAAAATCAATTCAATAATGTGCACTCCTGTCACAAAATGTCCAAACTGGAGAGGCATTTTTAGCATGCCTCAAATGAAACACCATATTTAAACCTCGTTACCTCCGCCACCTAACGTGGACGGAGCTTGTTTTCAGCATTGTCTGTCTGTTTGATCTCTCAAAAAGTTGCGGATGGATTCGGACGAAATTTGGTGGACAAGTTGGTTGGGTGTGTGTCGTGTGACAAGGACAAATTGATTAGATTTTGGTGAAGATCAGGATCTGAATAGGACTTCATTTTTAGTGATTCTTCACTCTTGAGTAATAGAGCTAAATGGATATATAGCACGATATATTAAAAAGTTGTGAACAGATTCAGACGAATTTTGGTGGACAGGTTGGGTGTGTGACAAGGACGAATTTGTTCGATTTTGGTTAAGATTCGAATCCGAATCCAATGCAGGATAATTTTTTTTAAGCGATTCTTCGTCATTGAGAAATGGGGCCAAAAATGATATATAGCACGATCTATACTGTACGATAAAAGGAGCTTTCAAAAAGTTGTGGATGAGTTATGACAAAACTAGGTGGATAGGTTGGTTAGGTGACAAGAACAAGCCAATTCGATTTTAGTCCAGGTCAAGATGCAGATCGGACCTATCAGTGGTGTACAAAACAAACGGTTCAGCCTGGCGGAGGTATGCGCTCCACCTAGTGCCGTTCTAGTTGAAAACATTTTGAATGTAATACCCAATTCGAAATCGAATTTACATGAAATAATTTTTTTCTAAAAACAGAATAAATGCTTCCAACTGTGGAGTATGTGCAAGGTGGGTATACTTTTCCACATTTTCTCTTCCATGTACCTGAAGACATCATATACGAGTGTTGACTCCGACTCCAATAAAACAAGAGACAGAAATCAAGACGTTCTCAATCAATTTTCGAGCTGTAAATCCACCATTTGGAAGCACAGATGCATGCAACACCCAAATAAATAAATAAATAAATAAATAAATAACAATAACACATCAAATGCAATGATTACAGTAAGTACAGGAGACAGGTACAGGTACAAAAGTACAAGTGAAACATTCAAGTCGGGACATCAGATAATCCTATTATTGGCCAATGTTCTGAGATGCTCTATTCCTGAGATATGATCAGGGGCGTGACAATCCAACAAGAGCCTATCAAGATAAGCCCTGGTGCGTCCTTGACCGTGACGCAACCGCTGCGTGGGATGCCAGGTCAACACCTGTTGGAGTGGTTAAATGTCCTTCAGATCAAATAATATGTCCAGCTAGCCACAGTCTCTGTGCTCGCAACACTTGGCTTGGTTTGAGCTTGGCACACTGATAAGCTCATCAGTGATCCGCATCAGCCAATATATCTTGAAGGCTGCTTCTAAGAAGGTGTGAGTGTAGAGCATCAATTTCCTGCTGAAAGGTCTCGGTCAACATCCAAGTGTCCACCTTGTATAACAATACTGTTTCTACACTACGGTAGCATGAAATATCTTGCTTCCAATCTGGTCACACAGAGCAGCAGAGTCCAATACTGGATTTAGATGCTGCAATGCTGCCCCAAGCCAGTAAGCGACGTTGCCGGAAGTCGTCATGTGGATTAGGAATGGAACTACCCAAGTAAACAAACCATTCAGAGTGGAAGTGCACTCAACTCCAGATTCATTGCTATAGGTGAATTTTTATATACAGGTCCAATAGGATAGTTAGTACCTTCGTCTTGGTGGTGTTTATACACAATCCGATTTTGGCCGCTGCTTTCACCAGGTTGGTGAACATGCATTGCCCACCATCAGCTGAGGATGAAAGAAGGGCTAAGTCATTCGAATATCCCAGAAGTCAAAATCTCCTCTGTGTGGCAGCTATTCATTCTTCTGCACAGCTGAAAACCATCCTCCTCAGTTGGGATGGAGGTGTGGAGCACCTAATCAAGGATGACAAAGAGAAAAGGAGCCAAAGTATCTCCCTGAAGTACCCTGGAGGTTGTTTCAAACATCCCAATAACCCATCTGGTGTAATAGCAGTAGCCATAGTGTTATGGTACGAAGGAGTGATGGCATTGATGAGAGTTTGAGGAACGTTATACAAACTTAGGATCTCAGGAATGCACGCTCTTGACACACTCTCAAAAGTTTGTGGAAATCAACAAAAATCACTGCAAAATCTGTCTGATGGCACTGCGCAGTCATAGAAGAAGCACGGATCCAAGATCTACTGCACTGTGCTTCCACAGGGTCGGAATCCATTCTGCTCAGGTCGCATGTACAGGTCCAGCACCAGCACTGGTTGTATGTGTTTCAGCAGCAATGAAACACCCAAATGCAGATACAACTGTAGACCACAATGATCCACCCTCTCCTCTTTTCTTCAAAATAATCATACTCGACGATATGGCTTTCTGCAAAACGTTTTATTTTGAGTCCGAATTGATAATTATTGAAGATTTTGAAATCTTAACACGTTGAATGATGTAGGTGTTACATAAAGTGATCACATTAATATTCAACGAAGTCTCCACAGTTTCATGGGATTAATGTTGTCGAGTTTTCATTTATCTTCTGAAAACTTACACCAAAAATGTGCAACTAAGTTTCTTAGTCTGGTTAACTCTGGAAGCTCCATTACTTGGTCTCTGTTGGCAGTTGCACACTGCCATGCTGAACACACAAAGGACATTAACTGGTATACTGCATTTGAACTTCACTGACAGTTACAAATCAATGGTTTGATTGTGTTTACAACTTTGCAATAAAAATAAGGCAACGAAGTGATCATAGACATGTCTGTGTACACTTCCTGAGATTCCAACATTTTTTTTTTGTATCCATGATCGAGGCTCGTGGAAAAGCTCAAGCAGAAAAGATGGGAAGAAAAAAGAAAAGGGGGAAATACCATCAGCAAAGTAAAGGTGAGAGTGAGAGTGAGAGTGAGATCAAGGGAAGGGGGAGAAAGACCAATGGAGGTGACAAAGCTTCACACAGCACGAGGAAGGGGAAAGCGGGGATGAAACAGAAAAGGAACAAACCAACCGACAACTCACAAATGAAAAGAGGTGCGGGAGAGGAAGGGGGAAAAAAAATCACAATAACCTGGAAAAAGGGAGTGCTTGGGAATGGGGTCATTTGGGAGTAGAAGAGATCATAAGTATGGAAGGGGGATGACATGATCTAGTGGTAAACAGCTGTCTTGAAGCCCTGGAGGGAAGAATGGGACTGAACAGACTGGGGAAGTTGGTTCCACAGACGAGATAAAAGAGGAACAAATGAGTGGAGGTGAGTAATGAGCCTGGATTTAGGGAGTTGACCAAGAAGAGGGTTACTGGCAGATCATGTGCACCCTGCAGAAACCGAGGAGGGACAGAGCCAAGAGAGGGAAGAGCTTAAACATCTCTGATAGTCTGCACTTCAGTCAGGAACCATTGCCAGTGACAAACTAAACAATGACACTAATAACAATGTAACTATCACAGGTGAGTCATCAAAACTTTAACACGACAAAACAAGCTATGCTCACACCAATACCAAAATTAGCAGCTAATAATACACCAATAACTAATGGAATGCACGGAGATGTCTTCAACAGTGTGCAGCCCTCATCATATCAAAGAATTTTCAAGTACCTGTGGGGTTATTTCATTCACACAAAACGAGTTTATGGACCCTGACAGTTAAAAGTCATTTCCTTATTGCCAAATCAGTTTGCTTCTTCAATTGTTTTGAGATAAAATAACGAATATCATTGAGCAGGATTGGAATCACTCAGACACAGTGCCAACAATTAAAAGATTGAATAGCTTGGCGAATCACAAACTAAAGCTGGCGAGAGGAAATGTTTGTCCAAACGTTTATCCGGCATGTGCAGAAACACAGCACTGCATATTTTGGAAATCAGGGCCACAATTTTGCATCTCCACATAACACAAGCCACAAGTTGAGCAAACAGAGCGTCAAAACGATCCCTAACAAAGGGAACCGTGAGAGAAAAGCAGAAGCCAATTTAACCATAGAACATGTATTCTAATGTAAGTTCTTGTAACAATACATGCATGCAACAGTGATGACACCACCAAGGTCCATTGCAGACCATCAAAAATAATCACACAACCCAATGGAGCAGATTCTCGACTTTATGGGCAAAGTGTTCAACTGCACAAATGAATTTAGAACAAGATGCAAATGAACAAATCAACAGAAAACATACAATGTAAAAGCACTGGGATATGCTGGTTATGCATCAAATCTCCATCTGAAAATAAAAATAAAGTTGTTCCTTTGCTCACTTGCAGAAACT
>CM068960.1:72802375-72821167 GCA_035128595.1 Eptatretus atami | reverse complement strand
AAGAGAGAACATCTCCCACTTTTCATCAACGCACGTCCAACTTTCCTAAGCCCCTCATAAAATGACGTAAATAGACACCCGATTTTTGTAGAACTACCATTTCAAAATAAACCTCAATCCAAAATCGGCTCAAGCTAAATATTTTCTAAATTATCTCGGAAGTGTGTTATTCGAGAAGTCTCGTTTCTCCAATCAAACTGAAGGACAATATTGAAACATCACTGTACGCGCGTTTTCGGGCTGGCTGACAGCAACAGTTGGTTGCTTAGCAACGGAATTCAAACGCCAGCACATTCCCAGACCATATGGACACTGTTGCAAAGTTTCATCGAATCGATCGTGGTTCGTGCTGTGGAGCTCGCGGTGCAGAACACATACACACAGACAACAGACGGAAAACCGACAATAAGGGATATCTAGCATATATACGCGAATCCAACAGACACACAGAATTGCTAGGAATTATAGATAGCTATGACACTGAGCATTTTACTTATATGGTTCAGTGTGAGAAACCCACCAGCACAGACGACCATACCAGAAAGGCGAAAAGCACACCAAAGCTAAGCCTGTTGTGGGCCAGATTCTGAGCGCTCTGGAGACAACCAAAAGCAAGTTCACCCAGAATCATAATCTCCAAATCAAACCAGGCCAGCAGTGACAAATATGGTAGGCGCATTGCAACTTTGCATTGGTGATCGACATAGATGGTGCTGTGAGCAGCAGAGGCGTTGCTTCTAGGAGTTGAAACAAAAGGCATTGTAAGCAGAACAAAGCAGTAGCAGAAGTAGACACTTAAGCAACGGGTAGTACACAGTGGTGCTAAGAAACGGCAGTTGAATTTAGTGTCTATGCATAAAAGAGCAGCAATTTAGATTCACGACGTTTTTCTTGCTGTAGCAACACTTACTGGGATCACCCAGACCATGACAGCCACAACGGAAGCACATCAGGATTGTAGAAAACAGTTCCGCCACAACCCAGTCGCTCCTCTAGCTGATTTGGTCCCCAGTGAAGCGAATAATTGATGTCCACTGAATAACTTCCACTTTAAGTACCTGAGCCAATCTTTGGTACACATTAAGATTTTTGCGCTGACCACCTGCGTGATTTTGCGTCACATTCCGGCTATACCTTGTTTCTTTTATTTTTTTTACGACGATATCAACCGCAAGTTCAGCTTTTCTCAATCTTGACTCAATTTAACGCTTGGCAAATAACGAGAATTCCATGACAAAACAATATATAATGTGAATGTTGATAATTTGAGTCTGCATCACATAATAATTCATGAGCCATTGCACTCATGTTCAGTGTAAACATCACAACAAATGCTGCACTGAAATTGTCTTTTTGTAACAAAACAATATTTTGAAATGAAAACAATTCAAATAATGTGCACTCCTGTCACAAATGTCCAAACTGGAGAAGGCATTTTTAGCATGCCTCAATGAAAACAACATATTTAAAACCTCGTTACTCGTCGCCACCTAAGGGACGGAGCTTGTTGTTCAGCATTGTCTGTCTGTTTGATCTCTCAAAAATTGCGGATGGATTCGGACGAGAATTTGGTGGACAAGTTGGTTGGGTAGTGTGTGGTGACAAGGACAAATTGATTAGATTTTGGTGAGATCAGGATCTGATAATGGAACTTATTTTTAGTAATTCCTTTCACTCTGAGTAATAGAGCTAAATGGTTATATATAGCACGATATATTAAAAAGTTGTGAACACGATTCAAACGAATTTTGGTGGACAAGGTTGGGGTGTCGTGACAGACGAATTTGTTCGATTTTGGTTAAGATTTCGAATCGAATCCAATGCAGGATAATTTTTTTCTTTAAGCATTTCTTCCATTGAGGAAATGGGGCCAAAAATGATATATGCGACGATCTATACTGTACTGATAAAAGGAGCTTTCAAAAAGTTGTGGATCGAGTTATGACAACTAGGTGATGAGTTGCGTTAGGTCGACAGAACAAGCCCAATTCTGATTTTAGTCCAGGTCAAGTGCAGATCGGACCTTCAGTGGTGTACAAAACAACGTTGTTCAGCCTGGTGCGGAGGTATGCGCTCCACCTAGTGCCTTCTGTTGAACATTTGAATGTACATACCATTCGACATCGAATTTAATGAATAATTTTTTCTAAAAACAGAATAATGCTTCCAACTGTGGAGTATGTGCAAGGTGGGTATACTTTTCCACATTTTTCTCTGTCCATGTACCTTGAAGACATCATATACGAGGTTGACTTCGACTCCAATAAAAAAGAGACGAAATCAAGACGTTTCAATCAATTTTCGAAGCTGTAATCACCATTTGGAAGCACAGATGATGGCAACACCCAAATATAATAATAAAATAAATAAAAATAACAATACACACAATGCACATGATTACAGTAAGCTAGCAGGAGACAGGTACAGTACAAAAGTTACAAGCTGAAACTTCAGTCGGGACTCAGATAATCCTATTATTGGCCAATGTTCTGAGATGCTCATTTCCTGAGATGATGATCAGGGGCGTGACAATCCAACAAGGGCCTATCAAGATAAGCCCTGGTGCGTCTTGACCGACGCAACGCTGCTGGATGCAGGTCAACACTAGTTGGGAGTGGTTAAATGTCCTTCAGATCAAATAATATGTCCAGTAGCCACAGTCCTGTGCTCGCACACTTGGCTGTTGTTGAGCTTGCACACTGATAAAAGCTCATCAGTGATCGGCATCGCCAATATATCTTGAGGCTGTCTAAGAAGGTGTGAGTGTAGAGCATCATTTCCTGCTGAATAGGTACTCGGTCAACGATCAAGTGTTCCACCTTGTATACAATACTGTTTCTACCACTATGGTGCATGAAATATCTTGCTTCAATCTGGTCACACAGAGCAGCCAGAGTCAATACTGGATTTAGATGCTGCAAATGCTGCCCGCAGCCGTAAGCGACGTTGCCGGAGTCGTCATGTGGATTCAGTGAATGGACACTACCCAAGTAAAACAAACCATTCAGGTGGAAGTGCACTCAACTCCAGATTCATTGTATAGTGATTTTTATATACAGGTCCAATGGATAGTTGTAACCTTCGTTGTTGTGGTGTTTTATACACATCCGATTTTGGCCTGGCTGCTTCCCAGTTGGGTGACATGCATTGCCGACCATCAGCGAGGATGAAAGAAGGGCTAAGTCATTCGAAATCCCAGAAGTCAAAATCTCCTGCTGTTGGCAAGCTATTCATTCTTCTGCACAGCTGAAACCATCCTCCTGCAGTTGGGGATGGAGTGTGGAGCACCTATCAAGATGACAAAGAGAAAAGGAGCCAAAGTACTCTCCCTGAAGTAACCCCTGGAGGTTGGTTCAAACATCCCAATAACCCATTCTGGTGTAATAGGCAGTAGCCATAGTGTTATGGTCAAGGAGTGATGGCATGATGAGAGTATTGAGGACGTTATAAACACTTAGACTCTGGAGTGAATGCACGCTCTTGACACAACCTCAAAGTTTGTGGAAATCAACAAAAATCACTGCAAAATCTGTTGATGGCACTGCGCAGTCATAGAAGAAGCACGATCCAAGATTCTACTGCACTGTGCTTCCAAGGTCGGAATCCATTCTGCTTCAGGTGCATGTACAGGTCCAGCACCAGCACTGGTTGTATCGTGTTTCAGCAGCAATGAAACACCCAATATGCAGGATACAACTGTAGACCACATGATTCACCCTCTCTTTTTCTTCAAATAATCATAACTCGCGATATGGCTTCCTGCAAACGTTTTATTTATTGAAGTCGAATGATAATTATTTGAAGATTTTGAATCTATAACACGTTGAATGATGTAGGTGTTATCCATAAAGTGATCTTGAATATTCAACGAAGTCTTCCACACAGTTTCTGGGATTTAATGTTGTCGAGTTTCATTTATCTGCTGAAACTGTACACCAAAAAATGTGCAACTAGTTTCTTAGTCTGGTTTTAACTCTGGAAGCTCCATTACTTTCGGTCTCTGTTGGCAGTTGCACCTGCCCATGCTTGAACAGCACAAGGACATTAATCTGGTAATTACTTGCATTTGACTTCATGACTAGTTACAAATCAATGTGGTGTGTTGTTACAACTTTGCAATAAAAATAGGCACGAAGTGATCATCAGACAGTCTTGTACACTTCCTGGAGATTCAACATTTTTTTTCTTTGTATCCCATGATCGAAGGCCGTGGAAGAAGCTCAAGCAGAAAGATGGGGATGAAAAAAGAAAAGGGGGACAATACATCAGGCAAAGTAAGGTAGAGTGAGAGTAGAGTGAGATCAAGGAGGGGAAGAAAGGACAATGGAGGGACAAAGCTCACACAGCACGAGGAAGGGGAAAGCGGGATTGAAACAGCAAAAGGAACAAACCAACAAACCGACAACTCACAAATGAAAAGAGTGTGCAGGGAGAGGAAGGGGGAAAAAAATCCACATACTGGGAAAAGGGAGTTGCTTGGGAAGGGGTCATTTGGGAGTAGAAGAGATCATAAATATGGAAGGGGGATGACATGATCTAGTGTAAAACAGCTGTCTTGAAGCCTGGAGGGAAGAATGGAACTGAACAGACTGGGGAAGTTGGTTCCACAGACGAGATAAAAGAGGAAAAATGAGTGAGGTGAGTATGAGCCTGGATTTAGGAGTTGACCAAGAAGAGGGTTACTGGCAGATCATGTGCACCCTGCAGAAACGAGGAGGGACAGAGCAAGAGAGGGAAGAGCTTAAACATCTCTGATAGTCTGCACTTCAGTCAGGAACCATTGCCAGTGACAAACTAAACAATGACACTAATAACAATGTAACTATCACGTGAGTCATCAAAAACTTTACAACGAAAAACAAGCTATGCTCACACCAATACCAAAATTAAGCAGCTAATAATACCAATAACTAATGGAATGCACGGAGATGTCTTCAACAGTGTGCAGCCCTCATCATATAAAGAATTTTCACAGTACCTGTGGGGTTATTTCATACACAAACCGAGTTTATGGACCCTGACAGTAAAAGTCATTTCCTTATTGCCAAATCAGTTGCTTCTTCAATTGTTTTGAGATAAATAACGAATATCATTGAGCAGGATTGGAATCACTCAGACACAGTGCCAACCAATTAAAGAGTTGAATAGCTTGCGAATCACAAACTAAAGCTGGCGAGAGGAATGTTTGTCCAAACGTTTATCCGGCATCTGCAGAAAACCAGCACTGCATATTTTGGAAATCAGGGCCACAATTTTGCATCTCACATAACACAAGCCACAAGTTGAGCAAACAGAGCGTCAAACGATCCCTAAAGGGAACCGTGAGAGAAAAGCAGAAGCCAATTTACCATAGAACATGTATTCTAATGTAAGTTCTTGTAACAATACATGCATGCAACAGTGATGACACCACCAAGGTCCATTGCAGACCATCAAAATAATCACACACCAATGGAGCAGATTCTCGACTTTAGGGCAAGTGTTCACTGCACAAATGAATTTAGCAACAGATGCAAATGAACAAATCAACAGAAAACATACAATGTTAAAGCACTGGGATATGCTGGTTATGCATCAAATCTCCATCTGAAAATAAAATAAAGTGTTCCTTTGCTCACTTGCAAGAAACTCAGCAAAAGGATAAAAAAAAAAAACAACAACAAAAACTAGAACATGCTAATAGTTCATGCCTAAAGCACAACAAATAATGCCAACGACTTTATGCAACAAATAATTGCAGCGAAAAATACAGCAGGGTTTAAAAAAAATAATCAAAATTATATATATGTACATAAAGAATATATATAATACATATTATAAAGAAATAAATATATATACATATACATATATCATTAAATATAATATATATAAAAAATATTACATACACATATATAAATGTATATAAAATATATATACATATAAATATATATATACATCATATATATATATAAATAATATATATATATATATATAAATATATATAAATAATAAATAAATTTATACAATTATATAATATATTTATACATATATTATATATATATAAAAAAATATATATATAAATAAATATTACATAATATAAATAATAAATATACATATAATAAAAAAATATATGTGTGTATATATACTGTATATATTTATATATATTATATATAATATATATATATACACTGCATATATGTATGATATATATACATACGAGGTGTGTTCAAAAAGTATCCACTTAATTTTTTCGTGCGTTCCAAATGAGCTAGGGAGGCGTGTTGGTGCACGTATGTAGGCGATCCTAATTCGTAGGTGAATATTTTCCCCGCCTGCAGAAGCTGTCAGTCGCCGACAGACACCGATGAGTGAGAAAGTGTAAGTGAGCGCCGTCGGATTTTCGTTTTTGACAAAAATGACGGATCACTGTGGTCTCATCGTCAGTGATCATGTGTTGAAGAAGTTGGGATCGCTGTTCGCAGTCTCAGCATGTCCTGTCGATCTCCAAACGGAGTTGCTTCTGCTCGATCGTTAGCAGCCTTGGCAGGAACTTCGCTAGATTCTCCTTAAGCCCAAATCCTCAGTCACAATGGAATGAACGGATCCAATGCTGACGCCCCTCGTCTGCAAGTTCTCTGATCGTGATTCGAGCGATCCTGCTCAGCAGGTCCTCACTTGGTCATGACTATCTCATTTCGGGATGTTGAGGGCCTACCAGAATGTGCTCACTTTCACTGATGTGCGACCATCTTTGAAGCGGTTGTACCACTCTTTTATCTGTGTGGTGCCCATTGCTTCGTTCCCGAAGGCTGTGAATCTTGCGTATCGTTTCCACTTGGGATCGCCAAGCTTTACAAAAAATTTGATGCAGTAAGCATGTTCAAGTTTTTCCGTCATTTTGTCAAAAACGAAAAATCCGACGGCGCTCTTACACTTCTCATCATCGGTGGTCTTCGGCGACTGACAGCTTGGCAGGCGGGAAATTATCACGCATACGGATTTAGGACGCCGACATACGTGCACCAAACCACACCTCCCTAGTCATTGTTTACGCACGAAAATGAAGGTTGGATACTTTTTGACACACCTCGTATATATATATTATATATATATATATACATATATATAATATATACAGTATAATATATGTATATATGTATATATATATATATATATATATTATAATATATATATATATATATATGTGTGTGTATATGTAATATATACCAAGTCGTATAACACCAGGAGTTGACTCAGCCTGTCACCTCCTAGGTCGGCGAAATGAGAACCAGTGTACTGGCCCAGTGTATGCCCTGGTTAGAATAGGTGTACCAATCCCTGTGTGTCGTATGAGGCGACAGGGTTGCGTCAGGAAGGCATCCGGCGTAAAAACCTATGCAAATCATTATGGCGGACAACAAAACGAATTTCCATACCGGATCGGTCAGGCCGGGTTACTAAACGACCGCCACGGTACCCGGTGGTCAGCAGGTACCAGTGGAAAATTGTGCTACTGCTGGGCGAAGGAGGAGAAGGAGACGGGAAGGTGAGTCCAGAGGCAGTGGGAGAGGGGGAAGGGTAGAAGTGTGGAGGTGAGAGTTGGAACTCTGAAAGTTGGGACGATGACTGGCAAAGGGTGAGAGTTGGCTGATATGATGGAGAGAAGAAGGTGGACATACTGTGTGTACAAGAGACCAAGTGGATGGGAGTAAGGCTAGGAGCATTGACGTGGTTTCAACTGCTCTACCATGGTGTGGATGGGAGGGAGAAATGGTGTCGGGGTAATCCTGTAGGAAGATTATGTCAAGAGGGTATTGGAGGTGAGGAGAGTGTCTGACCGAGTGATGAGTGTGAAGTTGGAAATTGAAGGGGTGATGATGAATGTCATCAGTGCATATGCCCACATATGGGGTGTGAGATGGAATATAAAGAAGATTTCGGAGTGAGTTGATGAATGTGGTGGAGAGTGTATCCAAGATGAAAGAGTGGTGATTGCAGCAGATTTCAATGGGCATGTTGGGGAAGGGAATAAAGAGGATGAGGAGGTGATGGGGTAGTTACGGTCTCAACAAGAGAATGTGGAAGGGCAAATGGTGGTGGAGTTGCAAAAAGAATGGAAATGGCAGTGGTAAATACGTATTTCAAGAAGGGGAACAGAGGGTGACGTACAAGAGTGGAGGAAAGTGCACACAGGTGAATTACATCTTAAGCAGGAGATGCAACCTGAAAGAGATTAGAGACTGTAAGGTGGTGGCAGGGGAGAGTGTAGCTCGACAGCATCGATTGGTGGTCTGTTGGATGATTTGGAGGTGAGGTTGAGGAAGAGAGTGAGGGCTGAACCAAGGACCAGATGGTGGAAGCTGAAGGAGGAAGACTGTTGTGTGGATTTAGGGAGGAAACAGACAGGTGTTGGATGGTGGTAAAAGATGGGTTGGATGATTGGGCAACTACAGCAGAAGTGGTGAGGGAGATAGCTAGGAAGGTACTTGGTGTGACATCTGGACAGAGGAAGGAAAATAAGCAGACTTGGTGGTGGAACGAGGAAGTACAGGAAAGTTATAAGGAAGAAGGGTTGGTGAAAAAGAAGTGGGATAGTCCACAGAGATGAAGAAAGTAGGCAGGAGTACAAGGAGTGCTGCGAAAGGCAAAAGAGGGAGGTGGCAAAGGCAAAGAAAAAGGCATATGACGAGCTGTATGAGAAGTTGGATACAAAAGAAGGGGAAAAGGATTTATACGATTGCAAGACAGAGGGACCGAGCTGGAAGGATGTGCTGCAGGTTAGGGTGATAAAGGACGTAAATGGGAATGTGCTGACGAGCGAGGAGAGTGTGTTGAGAGGGTGGATTGAGTACTTTGAGGAGCTGATGAATGAAGAAAATGAGAGAGAGAAGGTTGAAGAGGTGGAGATAGTGAATCAGGAAGTGGGGTGGATCAGCAAGGATGAAGTGAGGACTGCTATGAAGAGGATGAAAAGTGGAAAGGCGGTTGGCCCAGATGACATACCAGTGAGGCATGGAAGTGTTTAGGAGAGATGGCAGTGGGGTTTGTAACCAGATTGTTTAATAAAATCTTGGAAGTGAGAGGATGCGGAGGAGTGGAGATTAAGTGTACTGGTTCCGATTTTCAAGAAACAAGGGTGATGTGCAGAGCTGTGGAAATTACAGAGGGATAAAGTTGTTAAGCCACACCATGAAGTTGTGGGAAAGAGTAGTGGAAGCTAGGTTGAGAAGAGAGTTGACGATTTGTGAGCAGCAATATGGTTTATGCAGGAAAGAGCACCACTGATGCGATGTTTGCTTTGAGTGTGTTGATGGAGAAGTATAGGGAAGGCCAGAAGGAGTTACATTGTGTGTTTGTGGATTTAGAGAAAGCTTATGATAGGGTGCCAATAGAGGAGTTGTGGCATTGTATGAGGAAGTCGGGAGTGGTGGAGAAGTATGTGAGGATATTGTGCAGGATATGTACGAGGACAGTGTGACAGCGGTGAGGTGTGCGGTAGGAATGACGGACCGGTTTAAGGTAAAAGTGGGATTGCACCAAGGATCGACTCTGAGCCTTTCCTGTTTGCAATAGTGATGGACAGGTTGACGGACGAGATCAGACAGGAGTGTCCATGGACTATGATGTTCGCGGATGACATCATGATCTGTAGGGAGAGTAGGGAGCAGGCTGAGGCGAGCCTTGAGAGGTGGAGGTACGCACTGGAGAGAAGGGGAATGATAGCCAGTAGAGTAAGACGGAGTACATGTGCGTAAATGAGAGGGAGGGTGGTGGTATGGTGCGGTTGCAAGGAGTTGAGGTGGGGAAGGTGGATGGGTTTAAATACTGGGATCAACTGTCCAAAGTAACGGAGAGTGTGGAGAGAAGTGAAAAAGAGAGTGCAGGCAGGATGGAGTGGGTGGAGAAGAGTTGCAGGAGTGATTTGTGACAGAAGGGTAGCTTGCAAGAGTTAAGGGGAAAGTATACAAGACGGTAGTGAGACCAGCTATGTTGTATGGTTTGGAGCGGTGGCGCTAACAAAAAGACAGGAAGCGGAGCTGGAGGTGGCAGAGTTAAAGATGCTGCGATTCTCGTTGGGAGTGACGAGGATGGACAGGATATGGAATGAGTAATTAGAGGGACTGCGCAGGTAGCACGGTTTGGAGACAAAGTGAAGAGGCGAGATTGAGATGGTTTGGACATGTGCACAGGAGGGAAGCGGAGTATATCGGGAGAAGGATGCTGAAGATGGAGCCGCCAGGCAGGAGGAGAAGAGGAAGGCCAAAGAAGAGGTTCATGGATGCGGGTAGGGCGGACATGCGGGTGGTGGATGGTCAATGGAAGATGTGGAGGATAGAGCTAAATGGAGACGGATGATCCGCTGTGGCGACCCCAACGGAGCAGCCGAAAGAAGAAGATACATATACATGTATATAAATAAATAATATATACATATATTAAAAATATATACATATATATATAAATATATATATACATATATATACACATGTATGTATATACTGTTATGGCCGGGGGGTCGGCCGCCAACCGACCGCTCTGACGGAGCCGCAAGTCGAGTCGGCCCGACTGATCGCCGGAATATAGATCGCCGCCCGGATAACTCCGAGCGACGGGTCCTTTACTTGTACAAGAACCGAAATACGCCAATCGGCAGATCACGTGGGGTAGGGTCGATTGCCAATCTTCAATGTACCTAAATACCCACGTGATCCAACTACCGGGTATTCCACCCTCGACGGATCTCGTACGGAGCAAACCGCCGAGGCGAGCTTGTCCGTGCGCGATTCCGAGCGGCGTAATCGCTGAGAACCGTCGGTCCAAATGTCCCCCTATTACGGCAACCAACGGCTTTCTATCTCCCAACACACGAAATGTTCAGTCAATGAGGGATGGACACAACGAGCAGGTTTACATTCACACAAGGACATTATATTATAATGAAACACGTATGCAATTAAATAAGGCAAAACACGTATGCAATTATACAAGAAACAAAGCACGACAAAAGAACTACAACCGTCTACTTATTATGTACAGTCATTTACACTTAACAGCAGTTCCTACTTATTAGATGGGCCACGGACACACGTACGCGCGCACACGCACGCGCACACACCACACACACACACACACACACAACACACACACAACGGTGGCTGAGGCCTTTAATCACGAGCTCCAGCTCGGAGGACAGGTGAGCTGAAACTCAGAGCTTGACTCGAACCTTTCCACCTCGTGTGGTCTTCAACTTGTCCGGACCCGGGCTCCGCGAGAGCGAGCTGGATCCAATCGCCGCGATCCTTCCGAGCCGTCCCGCGATCCTCCAGCGCTTCTCAACACGTGCCGGTGAGACGAGGCGCCGATCCTTCCTGTCGATCGTCGCTTCCCGAGGATCCAACTCCAAGAAGAGGCCGATGCGTCGCACCAAGCCGGGAAACAAAATGGAGAACGAAAAGCTCCACGAACCAAGAAGGAGGAGAAGAGGGAAGAGCCTCCACTCGCAGCTCGAGCCGAACAACTGCTCAAGTTCCTTCCAAAACAAAGCAGCAGCCGAAGCTCACTGAGCCAGCCGAAGCAAAAGCTTCCGAAGGCCTCAAGCCAAGCAAGCCAAGCAGGAACCGATGGCCTGCTGAACGACTGCTCTCTCTCCGAAGCAAAAAGCTTACTCCTCCCACGGGACTCAGCACACGAACTCTGCACACGGGACTCAGAACGGGACTCTTCACGAACTCAGCCCTACCACGGGACTCCCACGAACTCAGAAAAGATGTCCTCTTTATCCTTTGCACCCCCTCCCTGCACCCGGCATGACTCATGCCCTTGTGATCCACCCCCGCTCAACACGGGTGGGAGGGAGTTATTGACGTCACCGCAGGGTTCTTCTTCCTCTTCGCAGAAGAGGGAGAGGGGCGTCTTCCTTTGTGTTGTGATTGCTCACTAACTATTAATTAAATCACGCAGCGCACTTAATCGATTTCTGCCCATTAAACAATGGAAGGTGAACTATCTCAGGACAAGCACTTAGACATAACTGACTAAAAGAACCTGAATGTTGTGTGCAATTGAATTCCCAAATTTGTAACAATATATATATATATAATATATATATATATATATATATATATATATATATATATATATATATAATATATACACACATACATATACACAGATACACATACACACAAACCACAACCACAGACAAAGATGACGACAACGACGACACACAACACACACACACAACCAGTCAAAAGTTTGGACAAACCAACTCGTGGAAAGGTTTTTCTTGTTTTTACGATTTTCTACATTGGAATAATGATGAAGACATCAAAGCTATGAAATGACATGTATGCAATTCTGTAGTAACCAAAAAAAGTGTTAAACAAAACAAAGTATTGTTGCGGCCACGGCACCGAGACACCAGCTTGTCACTCAGGGGGATTATCCCGCGGTTGTCCTCGGAAGAGCCGGACCTGGGGCCACCGCTCACAATTAACGTTGTGGAACGGTGGGTTGTTTTAAAACCATGAACACCACCCAGTTAACCACGAGTTCCAGTGTCCACCGTCTAATTATGCCGTTTAACTAGAGGTCACGTGGTTACCTGAGCAGGGAGCGCGCCCTCGACAAAGCACCAATATTATCTGATTAGATTTTAATTAGGGCGGCCGAGCGTTTTAACCGCTGGTGCGTGCCGATTGTTTTTGGTCAAATCTGTGTTAATTACCTCCCAGTCTATCTTGGTTCGGACAATGCTACACCAATGGAAGGAAAGGACAAACACAGACAGGTTGGAAGTCGACAAATGATTCATTAATAATAAAATAAAGAAATAAGAAGAACTTTTCATTTTCTGAGGTAAATAAATAAATAAGTTTCAAAGCAACCGAAATGAATAATTACTCAGGCAAAATCAATCAAAATGCCAGGAAAGAGACAGAGCAGATGCTTATCGGGGGTTGACTTACAGCTAAACACAGACAAGGGAACCAGGCAGATCATTCGTGGGGGGGGGGAAAGTCATTCACCACTCACTCACCAGAGAGTAGTTGTCCGTGAAGTGAAAACATCCTGAAATGTATGTGTGCATGTCACGTCCGTTGCCAGCACCCAGCCTTGCCGTGCACCATCTCGCGAACAGCCTTGAACGCCAGTCGACGTCTGGGAGGGCACCGAGATCGTCTGTCGCGGATTTAGACCCTGGTGCTGCGACACGGGCAGCTCCTCACACTTCACGAAACTTGTGACGTCCAGTGTCCCACACGGTCCGTTGGTGACTGACCCGCACCTCACACGTTGGTGACCGATCCATGCCTCACTTGTTGTCGGCACTGCTCACACCCACACACACACCACACGTTTGCTTGCTCAAGCACTGGAAAGGACGAATTGTCTCGTTGTTGGCGCTGGTCAGACACCCACACACGCTCGTTTGCTCACATGCGGGCTTGCACGCTTCCTCGCTTGCTCTCTGGCTTGCTTCTTTCCTCATGCACTTCAACTCTCGCTTTCTTTTTGGCTCGCTTGCCCTCTCGCTTTCTTCTCTCCCTCAGAACGGACCTCCAATATGTTTTATACCTGCGGCCCGTCTCGGCGTGCACAGAGTCCCCCAAGCTCACCCCGCCCCACTTGTGCACCGTTATCATGACATCCCGTGCCCTCCAAAAAAGGTGGGCGTCGGCGCTCGCAAAAGAAATATGTGCATAAACGTTGCTGAGGAAAAATAAGGGTGCCAGAGCTCGTGAAAGAAATGTGTGTAAATGTGTCTGTCGTAAAGAAAAAAAAAAGCTGCCATTAAGAGAGGGGAATCTATCCTTTACCCTTTCTCAACGCATCACATTTTAAAATCCATTAGACATGGGGATGGCTAATCTGAACATGCATTTAAGGAAATAACTGTCTGAGGACCTGGATGTGTGGATGCATTCATCAGACCGGATTCTGAAATCCGTAACAGTTATATATTTTCGATTCTTCAAAGTAGCCACCCTTTGCCTTGATGACAGCTTTTCACACTCTTGGCATTCTCTCAACCAGCTTCAGAAGTAGTCACTCAACTAAACTGCTGTTTAACACTCAACGAAAAGGGAGGAAACAACGTTCTTAAGGCATTACATGCTTACCAGTACCCACAGACGAACGCACCCAAGCCAAGATCAACTGTAATCTATATACCCCAGAAAGAATAATAACGTGACCCTTCCTGCCGCTTCCATAGTCGTATTTACTATGAAATGTCGTATTTACTTATAATGGAACTACCATGGCTCCACCTTCGGAGTAAGAACATGATGACTGTGTAGTCATCGTTGCACTCCTCAAAGAAGGACATTGTAAGGAAGATGAACGTTTCATGTAACCAAGTGTGAATCACATTAAACAAATACTGAGAAACTGGTGACTTCATGAACAAAAGTGATCAAGGCCGAAAGAGGAACATAACTGAGTGAGAAGACAGATCAATTATTCGGAAGTCGAAGGCTGACCATTTCCTCACAAGCACTAAACTTGTTTCTGATTTAATTCAATATCAAATGTCATCATTTCAAAGGAAATAGTGAGGAAACTACTCTCAGAAGCTGCCATGACAAGGAGAGATGCAACTTGAAAACTATTGTTGAAATGAGCAAACATCAGAAATGTCGACAATGGACACAAAAGCATAAAGATGGGATCTAAAACCAATCTTTTCAACTCCAAGAGCAAATATAATGCAAGAAGAAATCCAGGTGAGAGATTGGCCGAATGTTATTGTTGAGTGCTGGTCTGCTGGACAGTTCTCTCGAACAGGCCCGTGGCATGGAGACAGCTGATCGATCTCCCAGGAGTGATACTCCACATCTAAGATGGTGTACCGCTGTACCCCTGCCTTCATAAAGTGAGACAGAGAGAGAGACACGGACGGAGGACAGAGAGAGAGAGAGACAGAGAGAGAGAGCAGAAGAGAGAGAGACAGAGAGAGAGAGACAGAGAGAGAGAGACAGAGAGAGAGAGAGCAGAGAGAGACAGAGAGAGACAGAGACAGAGAGAGAGAGAGACAGAGACAGAGAGACAGAGAGAGACAGAGACAGAGAGAGAGACAGAGACAGAGAGCAGAGAGAGACAGAGACAGAGACAGAGACAGAGACAGAGACAGAGACAGAGACAGAGAGACGAGAGACAGAGACAGAGACAGAGACAGAGACAGAGAGACAGAGAGACAGAGGAAGAGAACAGAGAGACAGAGACAGAGACAGAGAGACAGAGAGACAGAGAGACAGAGAGACAGAGAGACAGAGAGACAGAGAGACAGAGCTGTCTATGGGAATGAACAGTGCTCTGACCGTGGCTGTGCTGCCCTGACAAATCCAGGCAGCAGGGTAGAGTGGGGATGATTTGCCCCCAGACTTGCATTAGCGGGAGGGTGGGGAGGAGGGGTGGGTACAATCACCACAAAGAGGCATCCCCAATAATGGTTGCGCCAAGTAGTTAGACAAGGTAGTGATCTGAAGGTGTTGTGTTTCGCTGGTGCACAGAGGGAGATTTGGTGGTGATAGAAGCACCATTTGTGAAAGAAAATATAATTCCATTCTTCATTACCTCAGAATACCTTCATTAAGAAAGGAGATTTATGGGTTAGAGATTTGTTTTTCGACATGATCATCCAAAAACCACAACCAGATGAAAGCTAAGATACCTGAAAGAGAAACTTCGGTGGTTGAAATGGATGGCCCGACCTACTCCAATCCCCAGACCTTAACCCTAATAAAATGTTTTAAGATAAGGTGGACAGAAAAGTGAAGATGAAAGGTACAAACAATCGAGGAATGCTCTGGGAGATGGTTCAGGACAAATGGAATAAAATAGACAATGATAAATTACTGAAGTCATGTGACAGAATGCCTAGAGTACATGCAGTTGTGAATGTGAACAAGAGGATGTGGGGGTATTTTGATGAGAAAAGTTAGAAGAAAAATGCTTATAAAACACGGCACAAACCCATTTACAATGATCAATACACTACAACACATTGGTTATTGCAAATAAGGAAACGGGCAGGGTTCAGAAAGTGCCAGAGGCAGAATGCAATGCAGCAATCAACGAGAAGGGCATTCGGTAGAGCGCATACCTGACATGTAATGCCTGATTCACGAGAACATATCAAGCCCAATACATCTTTATGCCTCCGCACCAAGGGTGCTGGAGGCATTATGTTTCCGGGTTGTCCGTCCGTTCGTTCGGATTTTCGTTTACACGATAACTCAAGAAGCAAATTGTAGAATTTCATGAAACTTGGTAAAAAGGTAAAGTAAGACAGGGCAATTAAGTCATTAGATTTTGGGCCAGATGTGATAAAGGTCAAGGTCAAACTCTGAAATTTTACTGTTTACGCCCTAACTAGAAATATTGGACAGAATTTCATCAAACTTGGTACAAAGGTAAAGTTAGACAGGGCAATTAACTGATTAGATTTTGGGCCAGATATGATAAAGGTCAAGGGTCAAATATGTCAATACTCAAGTGTTTGTGCGGGAGAGCGGAGGCATACCCGTCGACTGCGCGCAGTCAAATTACTCTAGTTGAAATATCATTCTATACAGTACTATATCGTTTTGGGGCTTATATCTCAATGGTGAAGATTCACGTTAAATATGAAATCAGTATCGTATCCAGATCCGGATCACCAAAATTGAATCAATTTGTCCTTGCCACACACCCAACCTGTCCACCAAGTTTCGTCTGAATCCGTCCACAACTTTTTGAGATATCGTGCTTTATATCGTTTTTGGCGCCATCTCTCAATGGTGAAGAATCACTTAAAAAGATTCTTGTAGCTGGATCCGGATCCCGATCTTCACCAAAATCGAATCAGTTCGTCTTTGTCACACACCAAACTTGTCCACAAAATTTCATCTGGATCTGTCGACAACTTTTTGAGTTATCCTGAAAACAGACAGACAGAAAGGGGTGAAAACATAATCTCCTTCACCTTTGGTGGCAGAGGTAATAACTGTCTGTTTAACAAATGCACCAATCCAACATAACATCAATTCGCTGATGATTCAGTGTGTCAAATAAAAGCTCACAATGATACGAATATTCCAACAAGCAAGTTCCAAAGCACAGTGTAGCTAGTATAACAACAAAACGGGAGAGTACGGAGAACACCTCACCCCACGCTGTCTTGAGAAACAAGGACATGGGCGGGGGTCTACGAGCGGCAAATTTGATTGGCCATGATGACATAAAAGGTCGTAATATTTTGTTTGAGTACTGAGAAACGAAAGGTTTTGAAAATGCCAAAAAGGCGTTTTGTGTTCTACAATGTTCAAGTATATACAGTCAACCCCCGCTTCATCGCGGTTCACCTATCGCGCCCCCGGTTCATCGCAGGTTTTCCCTTAGGAAACGTAAACTAATTTTTTCTGCGGATTCCCCCGTACATCGCGCGTAATAATATATAAAATATAAATTATTTAAGCAATAAATTATAACGCGTGGTGCGCGACCAGTCACACAACGCACGAGACAAAGTTTCGCTTGTGAACTTAGTATATTTTCTACGTTTTTCTCCAAGCCCCACGATGGCGCCAAACGCCCTGCACCTTCGAAGGTTCTGTGGCAAGCGAAGCGCCAGAGGAAGGTCCTGGGACGCTCCAGGAGAAGGTTAAGGTAAAGGTGCTCGATATATGCTTCGGGAAGGAAAAAGTTTTGACGCCGTTGGACGAGCATTGCTCATCCCCAGCACCTCAAAACCGACGAGACCAGACTAGTCGATCTTTGGTACCTCCAACCCAATCACTGCCAAACCGACCAGACCAGACTAGTCGATCTCCGGCACCTCAAACCCAAGCCAAACCGACCAGACCAGACCAGTCGATCTCCGGCACCTCAAACTCAATCACTGCCAAACCGATCAGACCAGTCGAATCGATTTTTGGGGAGGCGTCCATCATCGCGGATTTTCACTGAGCGCGGTTTGGAACGTAACCCCCGCGAGAAACGGGGGATTACTGTAATCCAATGGAAATAAAATAAAGATTCTAAAGGTCGTAGAATTTGTTTTTTCCAAGAAAGTTTACCACCATTGATGTCTTTAACACCACCTTATTTAACACTTTACATTAGTTCTTCATGCCTATTGTTTGTGTCCTTTATGACGTCTTTGAAAACAGTAAGTTTTCTGTTTGTCTGGTGGTCAACGAAATTCAAAATCATTGGAGTAATTTTTTTAAAAATCTCATTCCTCTCTGCGCATGCACAATCGGGACGAATTTAGATCCAAAGTACTGTTAAACGGCAGGTTCATTTTCCGATTCATATTCAAAAATATAACCTTAAATTGAAATCAAGTTGGTCCTCGATCATAAACTGATGTTTGTGGACAGACAGAAGTGAACCAATTGCTTAACCTGCTTCTTGCTTTGCTTGTGCGGGGTAACAAAAGGGCCGGGAGTGCATCCAGCGACAAGTAACATCGGCCATAAGGAAACATTTAAACTTATATTCAACTGTTATGGCACTTGAGTTTTCTGCTGTGAGCAAAAAGCCAATTGTCAGATTTGTTCATCTTTGCATGGGATCTTACGACAGAAAAAGCTGATCGTAGTACATAACCGTGCTTTCAAAACACAAGCATGTGCTATTGCACGAATGATTAATACCTCGTGTTGCTAAGGCAACTTGCCACCCATCAAAACAAAAACACTCAGATTTATTGTGTACGAACAAAGAAAGAAATGCAGGCACATTTATTATTCAACTAGCCATGAATTTTGACACAAATTATGAGTCTCTTTTGAGCATGAACATTTGGTTGGCCATTTAAATTTC
>CM068960.1:72780912-72798241 GCA_035128595.1 Eptatretus atami | reverse complement strand
TCTTACTCAAATGAGACAAAATTCCTGTGTATGACAAGACAAAGTGTCAAGTTTTGTGGCAAAGATCCCATCATCAGATATGTCAATGTCCAAACAGCAAATCCAGCCCAAGGTTTAGGAAAGTAATATTTTAAGGGGCCATCCCAGTAACACATTCATTCTACCATAGAGTGAAAGATAAAAGGTAAATAGGAATGAACAAGCACCAAAACAATGTGAACTAGAAGGGCACTCGGTAGAGCACATACCTCCGCCATGTCATGCCTGATCCATGAGAACATATCAGGCCCATTCCATTTTTGAAATATGCTAAATATCGTTTTTGACCCTATCTCTCAATGGTGAAGAATCAATTAAAAAATTAAATAATTCTCACATCCAGATCAGGATTCGAATCTTCACCAAAACTGAATCAGTTCGTCTTTGTCACACACCCAACCTGACCACGAAGTTTCATCCGAATTCGGACACATTTTGAGATATCCTGCACACAGACAGACAGACAGACAGATAGATAGACAGACAGACAGACAGACAAACAGAGAGGGGTGAAAACATAACCTCCTTCACCTTCGGTGGCAGAGGTAAAAATAAAGAGAGGAGGCTGGAGGAGCGTTATTTCATTGGAAGAATGAAGAAAGGCATCCAAAGTTGGACAAGATTGGGGTGATAGAATGATTAGTTTTTAATGATGTAATTCCTTCAAACAATGAAGTACAAAACTCAACTAAACAACAAGACACACATCATGGGACTCAAATGGAAGGGTACATTTATATGGGCTATAGTTCACTACGAGGGGAATCCATTTACAAGAAAATACACTCGGAAGTGATGCCCAATACAATGCTCTTCTATGAGCCACAATAATGTAGAGACAAGAATTAAATAAAGAAACAGGAAAAACAATATATCTCCCCTCAAAGTAGGAGGGGAGAAACAACAAACAATGTTATGCTACAACAAATACAACAATATAATCAGTAAATAATGGCACAGAAGGTGAAGAAACATTGACGGAAACATTCAATGCCGACACATGAAGAATAAAAAGACGACAAAGAAGAAGTCGTAGAATTGTGAACAGAAGATGAATGTCAGTTTTAAACTGACCGACACCTAGTTGAGTTAAACAAAATGATAAAAAACAAACTGCAGGGTTTATAAGAACATCTCACCCAGCACAGTGGGAAGGGTCTTTTAATATCTTGCTTTGCGTTTTGCACTAAGCAAGCAGTGCTAGGTGCCGCCATATTTGGCTGAATGCTGAATCTCAGAGTTACTCTGCCCTCAGAGCATGAGATGGCATAAATATTTTGTCTATGTACTGCTAAACACAAGGTTTTTGAAAGTACCAAGAATACGGTTTGTGTGGTACAGTGTTCAAATAAATTTAATTCAATCGAAATAAAATAAAAGTTTTAAAGGCTGCAGAAAAAAAAAACTTTTTCGGAAGTTTACCGCCATCGCAGCACCGTCTTTTAGACGACCTTATTTAACACATTAAATTAGTTCTTCGTGCCTGTTGTTTGTGTCCTTTACGATGCCCCGAACAACAGTAAGTTTCCTGTTTGGAATGATTTTCAAGATTGTTTAATTTGATCAAGTTTGTCTGCCAGGCAGGCAGACAGACTAAAGCCATTACCTTACTCCTCTCAGATTCTGCACAATTTGCCAAATTCGGAGCCAAAGCACTGCTAAGCTGCAGGTTCATGTTCAAAATATGTATAACACCAACCCTTCATGCTCAACTGCCGACAGTGTGGTGAGTGTTTTTTTAATTCTTTATTATTTGAGTTACCTGGTTAGTCATGTGCACAAGTGAAATAGAAAAATATGAAACCTGCTTACTCGATCAACATGAAATGAAATTGTTTATGTAAATGTCTGAAGGTGTGTTGTTTTGAATGCAAGACAAAGCTGCTCTTTGTGGCAAGTTCTTGCAGGGTTCAAAAAACGATTTCAGGACTAAATGCGCAGCTTGCAGCAAGTAACCAAACAAAAGGGCTCTCCAACCTTCTTCTCAATGCAATCTACTTTTGATTTATGAAATATTTCAAGAGCTACTAAAACATAAATTGACAAGTAAAAAAGACAAAATGCCACAGCCCCCGTTCTTTTAGTAATTTTGCTGTACGGAGTTAAAAGGCGAGCCCATATTTATGTACAACTAAAATGGCCGCCAATCTACCAGTCGGCCATCTTAGATCAGATCGCAAAATAAAGTGAGGTGCATGTGTATGCCATCATGTACTGTGCTTGTGCCAAGTTTGAACAAAATCGGACATGGCATGTCCGAGACATGTTTGGGGAGACATTTAAGTAACAAAACGGACACCAGTCGGCCATCTTAGATCTGATAAAGAAAAAAACATGAAGTGCATATGTTGGCCATCATTTATTATCTGGGTGCCAAGTTTTAACAACTTTGGAAGCATGTCCGAGAAATGGTTGAGGACATGTTCAACAATGTGTTTTTTTACAATTAAAATGGCCACCAGTCGGCCATCTTTGATCTAATCACAAAACAAAATGATGTGCATATGTATTCCATCATGTCTTGTCTTTGTGCCAAGTACGAATATAATTTGTCCATAAATGTCAGAGATATGGTTGAGGACATGTTCAACAATGTGTTTTTTTACAACTAAAATGGCCTCCAGTCAGCCATCTTTGATCGCTTCGCGAAACAAAATGATGTGCATATGTATACCATAAAGTGTTGTCTTTGTGGCAAGTACGAATAAAATCGGCCCATACATGTCCGAGGTATGGTTGCGGACGCACACACACACAAACATGAAAATCGAGACCAAATCCACAAGCCCCCGTTTTGGACCAAGTCCAACGAGGGCTAAAAATACAAGTACAGTATATGAATTGATAAGGGTACAGATTTAGTTATTACCATTCAAATACAAAAAAATACATATTTAAAGTGAAGGAAAATTGATCTTTACTTTTACTTCAGTGTGAAACTTGACACTGCATGCTGTCCAGCAGTACTGCATAATCTGGTATGTATCCTGACAGGTCAACTGTGATGGAGTCCTTCAGATGCTCGTCTGTCAGACGGGTTCAAACTTTCGATTTGATTCAGTTCATGTCGGAAAAGGCAGATGCGCAAAGATAGGTCGATTCCGAGAGCAACCTCATTTTCTGGTAGCGTTTGGAGCACAGAAGGTTAAGTTTCGACTTGAAAGCTTTCACTGCACTAATCATGGCAGCAATTGTCTTCTGTTTCCCTTAGTGTAGTAGATAGTAGAAAAATCGTGCAAGTTATGATAAAAGCATCAAATTTGGCATTTCTGTTCTGCAGGGCTTTCTGATCAAATCTGCCCGATTGGCCATTTGAAAATCCAAATCTTGAAAAAAAAAAAAAAAAAAAAAAAAATTTGAAGTCACACTGGCTGAATTTCTTGAAGCGCAAGTGACATCCAGACAGAGAACCAAGGGGAGATGCAGTCATCATTGATGGCTCAGCACTTATCAATGCCCTACCTCCATGCACTTCAAAGATATTTGATGACTATGCTAAAGAAGACATCATCCCAAAGGTGGAATCCTATGGTGTCAGGTACGAGAGGGTGGACGTCGTGATTGATGTGTACAAGAAGTCAAGTCTGAAGTCCGAGGCAAGGTCGAAAAGGGGGCAAGGAATCAGAAGAAGAGTGACAGGAACCAGTAAGACCCCAAGTAACTGGAGAAGCTTTCTTCGAGATGACAGCACAAGACTGAGCTGTTTCACTTCCTTGCGGAAAAGATGTGTGAAGCACAGATGACAAGCACGTCATTGTCACAAAGGAGAAGATGCCATTAGCAACACAAGGAAGTCACTGGATGCTGTGTCTCCATGTTGTCATGAAGAAGCTGACACTCGAATATTTGTACACGCCAGGATGCAACGATGGATGGTAGCAAGTCCATTATCATTAAGGCTAATGACACAGACGTACTAGTCATAGCAATATCTGTACTGCCATCCTTACAGGAACTAGGTCTTGAGAACATGTGGATTGCCTTTGGCCAAGGACCAAGGCGAGATGGATTCCAGTCCATGAGTAGTTTCTGCAATAGGGCCTGAGAAAGCTGGAGGGATCCCATACTTCCATGCGTTCTTGATGTGACGTCGTGTCTGCCTTCAGCGGTAAAGGCCCTGTCACACCTTGACGATTTAGCCAGCGTATGCCTGACGTATGCAAAATTTGGCTAAAACGCTGGCACACGTCGAATACGTTATGGTAAGTTTGTATACGTTAAGAGCACGCTGGCATACGTCGTAGTACGCTGGTTTTTTTTCGTAGTACGCTGGCATACGTCTTTGTACGCTGCATACGTCTTGTACGCTGGCATACGTCTTTGTACGCCGAGGTGTTAGACAAATTCTCCATGCTTGAAATTTTCGACGTATGCCAGCGTATGACTCACACGTTCCGCATACGCTTGCCCATAAGTTGTAGGCACGTTACGCGATCGTTGACACACGTTACTTGTAAGTTACTGAAGAGTCGAAACACGTCGAGGTAATGTTTAGCGTACCCGAAACTTATTTCTAACCTATGAGTAACGTGTTGTAGGCACGTTACGCGATCGTTGACACACGTCGACACACGTTACTTGTAATTTACTCATAAGTCGAAACACGTCAAGGTAATGGTTAGCGTCAGTGTTCCAGACTCCCTGGTTTTTTTTTTCTTCTTCTTCGGTATGACGGTGATGTTGACACTTCAATTTCTATTGCGGTTATGATATAATATAATTAATAGGCTGCCACTCAACGATTTAAATCATAACCGCACTAGCAATCGAGTGTCAACTCACCGTCATACCGAAGAAGAAAAAAAAAAACCAGGGAGTCTGGAACACTGACGCTAACCATTACCTTGACGCGTTTCGACTTATGAGTAACGTACAAGTTACGTGTTTCGACGTGTGTCAACGATCGCGTAACGTGCCTACAACTTATGCCAGCGTATGCGGAACGTGTGTCATACGCCGAGTAAGTCGATAAATTTTCAACATGCTGAAATTTCTCGACGTACTCGCGTATGACGACGTATGCCAGCGTACTATGATGTCTGCCAGCGTACTACGACGTATGCCAGCGTGCTCTTAACGTATACAAAACTTACCCATAACGTATTCGACGTGTGCAAGCTTGGTTCGGCAAATTTTTCATACGTCGGCATACGCTGGCTAAACGTCAAGGTGTGACAGCGGCTTCACACTTCGATGTCTAGTGCGGTTATGATTTGAATCGTCGAGCCGCAGCCTATGAATAGCCTACGCCACGTGATAGTCGGCGATACGCTGCCGCGCTACTGCATGAGTTAGACTATCGTTGGGCATAGGTTGTGAACGCCGACAACACGCTCAACATTCATTGGTATAGTTATCTATATGTGATTGAACGTTCTGTGTACGTTACTAATCCGTTATGCATACGTCCAAAACTTAAAAAAAACATCAATAATTCAGCATACGCCAGTGTTTAACATACATTTTGATACCTTGCCATACGCAGGCTAAACGTCAAGGTGTGACAGGGCCCTAAAGGAAGAAAACTGTATGGCAGACTTGGAACGTCTTTGATGATGTTTCTGAAACATTCACCAATCTCAGCCAGCATCCAACATTGATTCGTGATCTTGACTATTTTGAAGTTTGTTTTTAAAAAATTTTTTTTCAAAATTTGGATTTTCAAATGGCCAATCAGGCAGATTTGATCAGAAAGCCCTGGAGAACAAATGTGCCAAATTTGATGCTTGTATCATCATTTGCACAATTCCTCTCAAAATTGCTGTTATCTGCCCCACTACCTTGCAATCCACAGTTCAGGGCATCAATTTTTCTGTCATATCTGTTAGAAATGCCAAATCAACAGCCACACAATATTTGATAATAGGGTGTGTATCTCGTTTGATCCATGAAAACTTGAATTTCTGGTAAGAGTGAAAGAAAGACAGAACTTTTCTCTGCTAAGCCACCGAATTTCAGAGTGCAGCAATAGATCGCCATACTCGGGTGACAGTTTGTCCAGAAGGAATTGTAATTTTGTGTTCTCTTTAGCCCTTGCACGAATTGCATAAATAATTCCAATAAGAGGAGACATAACGTGATCAAACCCCATAACTTGGCACAAAGTGCTGTTGATGAAGTGGTAGTTCAAGAAACGAGGGAAATCAGGATCTACTTAACACGTTGCGATGAAACCAGCATTACACCCGGTCGGTGGCATGCCATCGGTTGTTATTGGACGAGCTTCTCCAAAGGCATAGCCATTTCTGCAAATAACTATTGTCCTTGTTGTAGATATGTTTGATTATAATTCAAACATATCTACAACAAGGACAATAGTTATTATTTTTTTACAAGGACAATAATTATAATTGATCGTTATGTCATGTTACCGTCTCTATATAAGGCAAAAGATATATTATAATGTTAAATGAAAGTCATTATTCACTCCAACAAAGGAAGGAAGAGGGAACTCTTCCATAACAGTTATGGGAAGAGTTCCTTCCTTATGTGATGGAAAAGTCACCCCGAGTGAGGAGCTCGTGACACATCACCCGAGCCGCTTGCCAAGCGCCTACAGTCGACGGCGGTACCGTTCGTGTCCGATTGGGATGTACAGTCAGCAATTGCTACAAGGGAGAGCGGCTCGTTCCCCGGGGCCCCGAGCCAGCGGCTCGTTCCCGGCGCCCCGACGCAGCGGCTCGTCCCCCGGCGCCCCGAGCCAGCGGCTCGTTCCCCGGCGCCCCGAGCCAGCGGCTCGTCCCCGCCCCGAGCCAGCGGCTCGATCCCGGCGCCCGAGCAGAGGCTCGATCCCCGCGCCCCGAGCCAGAGCTCGATCCCCGGCGCCGCCGAGCCAGAGGCTCGATCCCGGCGCCCCGAGCCAGAGGCTCGTTCCCCGGCGCCCCGAGCCAGAGGCTCGTTCCCGCGCGCCCGAGCCAGAGCTCGTTCCCCGGCGCCCGAGCCAGAGGCTCGTTCCCGCGGCGCCCGAGCCAGCGGCTCGTGCCCCATAAATACCACATAATCTGCAGCGATGCCACCATAACAGTAAGGTGTGTGTTCTGATGTATAAATAACGAATGTGGTCATCATGGTTAGATATTCATTGGTGTCAATCCTGATGAGGCAAATAAGCCCAAAATCCGGATCGGTGGTCGGATTGATGTTTAACTGACGGATTTTGGAAGATAAGGCAGGCACAAAAAGGGTGGAATTTTGAGCACGTGAATAACCATGAAACAGAAAAAACATTTGAATGGTTCTCGTGACTTTTGATGGTCAGTGCGAACCCGAGTACCGCTGATACTCGGCTTCACACAAGCCATGAAAAAGGAAACCGAGTACATGGCAACCAAGGTACATCGTTAAATATGGGAGCAACTCAACATACAGGTGAAAACAATATCAAAAACTGTTATTGGTGACAGAACCATTTGTTAAAATGCTACTGCAGGAGTTCCAGCATTATGTTATGGTGCATTACATGCATCTTTGTGACTGACAAAGCCACAATTTTGGAAGCATGGTAGGAAAAGGTCACTTTAGAGGCCAAAATACAAATCAACAGCTTTGCAAAAAGTGGACTCTTTTGAAACATGACTTTCTTTTTCAGGTGCAATAAAATACTCACTTTATCGCTATAAGAAGGTCAAAGGAATGAAATTGTTACTATTAGCCGATCAGCCTGGGGGGTTGGTCGGTATCAAATTGGGGAGAATGCTCATAGTGATTTTTTGGATGTGTAGACCCCTAGAGTTAGAAAATAGTGATAGCATTGTGGCAGTGGCAGCTTTATGGGAGTTATCCCCTTTTCCAATGGCCACCAAATGCTCAATACCCTATATATAGCAGATTTTAGACCACTTAGAGCAGTGATATGGTGTCTACGACTAGGTTGGAGGGGTCAGATATATCATTTCTGTATTACCTAAAATATTGATACAGCCTTAATATTAAAATTCAAGATGGCCGCCAAAATGGCTCAGACACATTTTTAAATGACCGCGTTTAAGGTCCTAGAACAGTTACGACAGTGATTTTGGTGTACATTTCCAATATTTAGGTAAATACAGAATGATATATCCGACCCCTCAAACCTAGTCATAGACATCAGTATCACTGCTCTAAGTGTCTAAAACCTGCTATATATAGGTACTGGGCATTTTGGCGGCCAAGATAGCACTATGAGCATCCCCTCCCCCCCCCCCCCGATTTGATACCGACAAACCCCCAGGCTGAATGTATGTATATTTATATATATATATATATATAATATGTATATATGTTTATTATTCTCTTTTTCAGTTTCGTGGTAGCTGTGGAAGTTCTACGTAGAGGCCTGGAATACAGTAGACTAGCATTAGATGTCCGTCAGCATGGAAACGCCCCAGGACCCGCCAGAAACTGTGATCATACACCAGGAGTATCCGACAAGATGAACATTTAATCAGTCCTCAAAGTCATGACTCCTGGCTAACCTTACTTGAAGCCGCCAGTCAGGAACCATGTCCCATTTTAGACGTTGCAAAAACGCTCGAGGACAAAGAAGTTCCAATTATGTTCTATCATCGAAAATGTAGAAGCATCTTCACCATACAAAGAGACTTGGAGACTTTGAAAAGGAAAGCAGGTGAAGCAGTAGTGATCTACCTAGTAGTAGTGGCTGTCCTCCAAAACGGTCTTCCAGAAGATCGACAACAGAATCAAGAGTTTATGATCCGATCTGCATATTCTGTAGCAAGGTCAAGTACCAAAAGCACTCCAATACACGTGAAAAACTTACGCTAGCTTCACACTGAGAGTAGATCAAACACTACAAGAGGTGCCGTCAGAAAGGGAGACGAAAGGATGGTAGACAAACCAGTAGAGACATTGTTGCCGCCGAGGCACACTATCACACTTCATGCTATAGGAATTATACTAGAGACAATGAGAATGAAGAAGAGAAGAGACACATGAATTTATACTGTATCACAAGGTTGAAGGAGAAGCTTACGAAGAACTTTTCGAATACATCAGCGCAGATATTATTCCCAACAAGAGGCTTATACCAGTCACATCCTTGACCACAAAACTGGAATCATTAATGTTGTCTGGTGGAGTTAATCTTCTGAAGGATTCAACGAAGAAGAATATGCACAGAAGACTGAAGTCCGAGCTTGGAGGTGCAGTGGAAATATTTCCCGACGACAATGGAAAGTTGTTGATGGTTCCCTGCTGTGTATCATTAAAGGATGTTGTCTTGGAAAATCAAACTCTACATAGGGAGCTCAAGCTTTCGAAAGCCAAGTCTACAGATGTCAACAAGATCATAGATCAGACTTCGTCACATATCCGAACGGCATCAGCAGGACATGATTTCCACCCGTGGCCATATCATCCGTCTGATGTAGCTACTCATATCGCCATACCAAATCAGCTAGAGCGATTTCTGGTCGGGCTCCTCACTGGAAATCCTACTAGTACTACGAATAAATCCCAAAGGACTGCTATTCTAGTCGAGTCATTTAGCCAGACATGATATACGCTGTGACACGTGGGCAGTTATAACCACCAAAACATTTCCTGCTTCTTATGCGGTAAAAGCACTCACTGGAAACATTGAGGTCATTCGGACACTGAATAAGTTTGGACTGGGTGTCTTATGACCAGCTGGAAGAGAATGATACCGCTCTGTGTCTCCAGAAGTTAGCAATGGGCTTCAACCAGAGAGCTGTTCTTCCAGTCTCCATCAAGCCCCATGTCTTCACAAATCTTGCATGGGATAATATAGACAGACTGAGAGACACTTACTGGAAAAGGTACGTCACATCGAGTCAACGGAATAGCGGTCCAGCCTAAGGTCTATGGACCTCATCCACCCACGACTGAACTTCCATCATTGACAAACTGAAACAAAGATCAGTCAACATTGAACACGAAGAGCTGGAAGTCTATGTAGCCTGTGCACGTGTAGGTCCACGACCTCTACCAACCAGCGAGAGCCACATCCTGGAAGCACAAGAGTCTGCTCAAGTCGCCTGTAACAAGAACCTGGCATGGGTCCTTGCAAGACAAACAAACTCAGACTGTCAGACAATCCCAAGTTGGACTGGGTTTAATATCAAAACCAGGACCAAGAATCAATCTCAGAAGATGTTGTTGGGTACCTGCCCACCATCAATGCACCAGCTACAGAGTTAACTACAGTTTATGAAATTCTCAAGCAGTCAGATCTAATCAGAAATGAGCTATCTCTGGACACTCTTGTCGTAGTCATGGATCAAGCACTCTATGCAAAAGCCGTTGAAATTGCCTGGAAGCACAACGAGCGTTTTCCCATGTACTTTTGAGGATGGGAACATTCCACACCATCAAGAATGCACTGAGTATCATAGGAAAGCGTTCTGTGATGCAGGTTTGAAGGACATATGCATAGAAGCCGGGATAGTCGCGGAGGGGTCCATTAATGGGTAATGACGGCAAACAGTACAATCGTGCTATCAGGGTCACAAGTGCATCTATGAAGCTTTGATGAGACTGGCATGGCAGAGTTTACACTATGGGTAGATAGCAACGAGAGAAAGCGCTGTGATCAAATCGTGTGTAGACAAAGTGAATGACATAGCTGATGATCTCAACCAACATACTTCAGTGATCTCCTCGACAGTCCACAATTATTAGAGTTGATGATCCTGTGGAGAGCCTTCACGGAACACCTCCGCAACAACAATGGGAGCTATCGGGATATTGGATGTCATACATAGACATGGTAGAGCACGTGATACTTGGCCTTCTGCGTGCTTCTCGTGAGGAAACTGGGATTTGCACATCAATGCCATTAGAACTTTGATCCCATGGTGTTTTGCCTACGATAAGGTCAACTATGCCAGTACCTTCTGCATACTTGCTCAGATGACAAACTTCCGAGAAATCCTGATGTACATAGAGCTTCCAGGAAGGTCATTTCTCGTGCAGAGGCCACAATAATCCTTGGATACCTGTAGATCAGATGAGTCCTGGTAGCATAGCATACTCAGATCAATCAATTGAGGTTACGGTGAACAGGACACTCAGATCCTGGAGACTCACGGTTCAGCCAAAAGCAGAGCCATCAAAAGGTACTACATAACAGCAGAGTACCGCAGTGCATTTCTTGGACATTAAGAGACATGGTGCATGGTAACCAATCAGAACTCAACCATGCTGATCTACAGCATCCCAGAATCCAAAAAGATGAGGAAACAGTGTCGGCAGTCGTCAGCCTCATTCAAGCCTGGGTCAACCCATTCTCAGAGAAGCAAGACCTCATAAGCATTTCTACTGCAAAATCGGCACCCAGAGACATTGCCTCTGACCTGATGAAGGCATGTGATATTGGAGAGCAGAGTTATGCCACTTTCCAGAACGAGAGACTGGAGAAACCCATCAGCGAAACCATTTCACGATCCGATGAAAACTAACAAGCTGAAGACATTCACAAATATGTGTAAGAAGAAGTAGTGAACAAGTGGGAAGGACATAATCTTGAAAGCTGACCGGTCTCTGTTGTCGCATCATAGTGATGGCACAAGGGCGCAATCTCACGATGGAGACATCCTCTCTCACCTTGGGACCACTACCCTGGGCTCTCTCTACCCAGACGGATTACTCAGGAAAACAAACAAAGCTTCCTTAGCCACTACTTTGCAGAAGAATGTGACAGTAGCAGACCAACTCCCACAAAATCCGGCTTCTGGTGTCGATGGAATGAACTTAGTTCAAAGAGTAAAGGGTGATCAAGCTACGTTTGGAGACATTGCACTACAATACTGTCTATGGCATTGCGTGAAGGAAGTAAAATACCAGAATAGAGTGTTCGACACGTATCGAGAGAATTCTATCAAAACAGTGAGAGATCGGCACGAGGTGAAGAGACTGGACACCAGCTGCAGGGTATCACAAGCGTACAGATTGTGAGGCAATGGAGAAGTTTCCTGACAGGAATAACTAACAAAACCAGTCTGATTAGCTTCATTGTCAGTGATGGAGCACAGTGTACAGAGAGAAACTACATGAGAAGATTCTGTATGTAACTGTAGATGACAAATGCTACAGAATTACATCACAGGGCAGTGAAGAGGTACAGATCTCCAGTGCCAGCAGGAGGAAGCAGATGGGCGCCTACTTTTCCATGCTGTCCATGCTGCTAGAGAGGGCTACCAGGCTGTAGTGATATGCGCAGAGGACACAGATGTCTTTATCATGTGTTTGGCATTCCATGACAGATAGGAGCTCCGTTATTCCAGAAAAGTGGAACTAGAACCAGAACTAGATTAGTTGACATCGGGAAAGTCGCTGCCACTGTCGGCATAGATGTCTGCAGAGCTCTTATTGTATACATGCATACACTGGATGTGACACTACCAGTGCTTTCGCAGGTAAAGGAAGGCAAGTGCTCTAAAATTAGTGACCAACAACAGGGAAATCAAGAAAACATTCACGAGTTGGCCAGGAATGGGACCTCTCCTCAGAACTGATGAACAAACTAGAGTGTGTCACATGTCTCCTCTATGGCCCCAAAGCAGCATTCACCAAGGTCAATGATCTCAGGTACAACTTGTTCTGTGTTAAAAGGTGAGATAGAGAGTCATCAGCTTCCACCCTGCAGGGACTGCTTAGTCAAATATGCACAAAGGGCAAACTACCAGGCTGGAATATGGAGAAGATGTCTTGAGCAGACCAGGTGTACCAAGTCCCATTGGCAGAGGGTGGAAAATTGACATGGATGGAGCCGAGAAATTAATGGTAGTGGATTGGATGGATGGTCAGCCAGCACCTGAGCTATCTTGGCCCTACTGGCTGCAAATGTTCAAGGAAGTGTACACTGCCAAATTGTGTATGTCTGGCAAATGGACTTAAGTGCACTGATATGTGCAAACTGTCAGACTGCGAGAATCGGTCATCAGATGATGTGGAGAGTACGGACGAGGATGACGATGGTGATGCCGATGAACAGTAATTATTGACAGTAAATGATGAGTATTAGAGTCATCATGTACATTTCACTAACGTTGGATATATCATTTCTGTATTTACCTAAAATATTGGAAATGTACACCAAAATCACTGTCGTAACTGTTCTCGACCTTACACGCGGTCATTTAAATATGTGTCTGCAGCCATTTTGGCGGCCATCTTGAATTTTAATATTAAGGCTGTATCCAATATTTAGGTAAATACAGAAATGATATATCTGACCCCTCAAACCTAGTCGTAGACACCAGTATCACTGCTCTAGGTGGTCTAAATCTGCTATATATAGGGTATTGAGCATTTGCGGCCATTTTGGAAAAAGGGGATAACTCCCATAAAGCTGCCACCGCCACAATGCTATCACATGTTTCCAACTGTAGGGTTTATACCTCATTATGTGTTAAACCACTATGAGCATTCTCCCCTAATTTGATACCGGTGACCAAAATTTCTGACCGGGGCTGATCGGCTATATGTGCGCATGAAGCGAGAGGTGGGGTGAAGCAATTGGTTCACTCTGTCTGTCTGCCCGTCCGTCTATCTGTCTTTTCAGTTTATGACTGAGGAATGACTGATTTAAGTTGAATGTTGTATTTTGAACACAAATTGGAACATGAGAAGGAATATGAGTCTTTCGATTTACCGTCCTGAGTCTGATTTCGTCCCGATCGCACATGCGCAGAGAGGAGTGAGATAATTTTTTTTTTCCGTTGTCGGTCTGCCTGCCAGTCAAACAGAATTGAAAATTATTCCAAACAGGAAACTTAGTGTTTTTAGAGACATCATAAAGGACACAAACAAAAGGCAAGAATAACTAATGTAACGTCTTAAATAAGGCAGTGTAAAAGATGCTGTATCAACGGCGGTAAACTTCCGAATTTTTTTTCTTTTTTTCTACAACCTTTAAAATCTTATTTTACTTCCATTAAATTACGTACTTGAACACTGCAGAACAGAAATCACCTTTTTGACACTTTCAAAAACCTTTCGTTTAGCAGTACTTGGACGAAATATTATGGCATTTTACATTATCGCGACCAATCAAATTTGTCACTCGCAGACCCCGCCTATGTCCTTTTTGTCAAGACTGAGGGGTAAGGTGTTCCATGAACTCTACTTTTTTTTCTTGTTTTGAGAATGCAAAGATAAAATTTGACCTATGCAGAAGACTGTTCTGCAGTGTTCAAATAAAATTTGACCTATGCAGGCTAATTAATTGGTTATCGTGAAGATTAAATATTTTCTTTGTTGTAAAATAATTCGAGAACAGTCGAAGCTTAAGGGATGAAGTGCATTCCTTCGCGCAGTCAGAGTTTTAAAAAAATATTTTTCTGAAGTAACTTTGCATCACAGATAATTAGTACCTACCTCTGTTAGATCTGTGACCTGAAAAATCTGCAGCTGTTGCTGGAAGCCAAGGTTTGGGTTGGCACAGCTTCTCGCAGCTTTCACAGCAAACAGGGCTTCCTCACAGGTAAGCTCAGTCACTGTCATCATGTATGCGACCACAACGGTCACGCTTCTCGATACTCCAGCCAAGCTAGCACACAAGGGGGTGAGGGGGAGTGAATATTGTGTTGGAGGGGTTGAGGGGGGGCAGAGGGGAAATTGCCATCACGAACATATACAGTAATCATCACCACTAATTATGTGCCGTACACATTTTGTACAGAAAATTTGATGAACGATCAGCATAGAGTGTAATACTGAAAAAAAAGTTTCACTCAGATACGAGCCATATAAATTCGGATAAAAAGTACAAGTGTTACATTGGTGTACTGCAACAAATGTCCTATAAATATATGAGAATGACAAGTCTGAAGACTACAATGGTTCACGGCGGTATTTGACGATGTAGATGTTTCAGAAGTCAAGGATGAGACAATGTGATAATGTTTGACCAAGTTATAAAAATGATCAACATGATGTGGTACGAGTGACAGGTATTAGCTGCAAAATGTCGAAAACCCGGTTCGTTCAACAACTTTCAAAATTTGACCTTTGCATAACCTTTAAAGGTCACAAACAATGTTGTGGACATTAAAATAAGGAAACAGGATACGTGCTATAGCTTATTGGAGTTAGTTAGTCGAAGGTCGAAAACCCGGCTCGATTCCCACAACTTTGAAAATTTGACCTTTGTGAACTTTAAAGGTCAAAGGTCAAGGATTAGGACCTTTGGTGCAAAACTTCCTCTGGACATTCCAGCAACAATACGAGGTGTGTTCAAAAAGTATCCAACCTTAATTTTTCGTGCGTAAACAATAAGCTAGGAGGCGTGGTTTGGTGCACGTATGTAGGCGATCCTAATCGTATGCGTGATATTTTCCCGCCTGCAGTAGCTGTCAGTCGCCGACAGACCGCCGATGAGTGAGGAGTGTAAGTGAGCGCCGTCGGATTTTCGTTTTTGACAAAATGACGGAAAAACTTGAACAACGCTACTGCATCAAATTTTGTGTATAGCTTGGCGATTCCCAAGTGGAAACAATCCGCAAGATTCAACAGGCCTTCGGAATGAAGCAATGGCCACCACACAGATAAAAGAGTGGTACAACCGCTTCAAAGATGGACGCACATCAGTGGAAAGTGAAGCACGTTCTGGTAGGCCCTCAACATCCCGAAATGAGATCGTCATTGACCAAGTGAGGACTCTGCTGATGCAGGATCGTCGAATCATGATCAGAGAACTTGCAGACGAGGCGGGCGTCAGTATTGGATCCGTTCATTCCATTGTGACTGAGGATTTGGGCTTAAGGAGAATCTCAGTGAAGTTCGTGCCAAAACTGCCAACGATCGAGCAGAAGCAACTCCGTTTGGAGATTGCACAGGACATGCTGGAGACTGTGAACAGCGATCCCAACTTCTTCAACACAGTGATCACTGGCGATGAGACCACAGTGATCCGTCATTTTGTCAAAAACGAAAATCCGACGGTGCTCACTTACACTTCCTCACTCATCGCGGTCTGTCGGCGACTGACAGCTTCTGCAGGCGGGAAAATTTCACGCATACGGATTAGGATCGCCTACATACGTGCACCAAACCACGCTCCCTAGCTTCATTTGTTTACGCACGAAAAATTATGGTTGGATACTTTTTGAACACCCTCGTATAACGTCATATAGGCTATATGGCATTTCGTACTCCTCGATTATCCATACTTTGATGAAATCAGCGTAAAAACAAACTTGAAGGGGCGCCACGGGCAAGGTGTTCGAGATAGAGCAAAATGGTTTCAAGACTTTAGGTGGGGAATGACCTCAAGATTATGCATAAAAAATATTGTCATCCTAGCTCTCAAAGTTTGGGCGGTCGTATGATTTTATGTCAAAATTCGCAATTTTCTAAGTTCGTGACCTTGACCTTGGGACGAAAATGAAAAATTGAGCTCCGTGGGACTATGCAGTGCCATTGGGCTAACCAAATCCGAAACCCCTGTCAGATTGACAAAACCCCTAGGAGAAGATGCAATTGAAATCGGCTACCCCTAAAAACACGTTTTTTGGGCGTGGCTCCGCCCATAATGGGCGCACCACGCCCATTCTCAGGAAACACAACTAGATCATGATAAAACCTCCCACCAAAATTTATCAGGATCGGATCAAAACCCACGAGCTATGCTCGGGGACAGACAGACAGACACACACCAATAACTAATATAGTGGTCACTTATTTTTTTCGTGAAAATATTTTTTCGTGAACCAATAGATTGAGATATGAATTATAGAGAATTACAGGAGTACTATATAAATTATGCATGACAAAGGAATGTAATGCAACACAACATTTTGCCAAAGAGTTAGAATTAGGTCATAAAGTGCCCCATCCACTGACAGGCAGACAGCAAGAACTTCAATATCTGTTGATTAGATACTGGTCTGATAAATGGAACATCTTTCAATCTGAGCAAATCTCAATCTCACGCTGTCACTCCGGAAGGATCATCAAACGAACACACAAATCCATTTCCATGGTCAGCCACTGCTAGAGGTTCAGTTTCTTGAACGTCACAGGATCATCATCAGCCATGACCTTTACTAAGCAAACCATATTGAAAAGATGGCATCCAAAACCAGCTGCAGACTGGGCATTCTCGATTTTCCACGATTTTGTTTGAAAAATCAGAACAAATCATCCTACAAAGACCTTTGTCCGTAGCTCAAATTGGAGTACTACTCTCTCCGTTGGACTGGTGTCCCAGCATCACATCAGTCTCTCCCAGATTGTGTGGAATATAAAACTCAGCATTATTGGCAGCTTCTGTGACGAGGCCAAAACACAAAGCCTGTTACTCTCACATCGCTGACACGTTGGTGGCCAC
>CM068960.1:72764847-72780902 GCA_035128595.1 Eptatretus atami | reverse complement strand
TTATTTTTTACTGCCTGTTTTCCAGTCTAGTTCCCTTTGCTCTCTCAGCCCCCTGACCCTCCCCAGTTCGATCAACATTGAAATGTTTTTCAGTCGCCCTTTCCCCAGTTCGATTAACATTGAAATGTTTTTCAGTCGCCCTTTTCTGGTTAAACTTCCAAAATCTCGACTATCCACCCACCTCCACTTTTTGTGCCTCTTTTCTGCCATTTGTGGAAGTGTTCAAGCACGGTTTTCCCTCCAAGGCTTCAAAAGCAAGTGGTGCATCCAGATCGAAAATCATCCCCCATCCCGACTCACAATCTATTCTATCCCCATTAGCCCAGGTACCGAACCAAACCCCCTTTTTGGTATGTTACTGGCATCCTTGCCCTCTTCTTTTCCTGTTTGTTCCACTGCTGCTTGCATGCAACTGCAGCAATATTGCCTTCAGACTCCTTGCTCTTCCACAAGCCCAGATTTTGTATATATATATATATATATATATAAACTTTTAAAAGCAGAAAAAAAAGTATTGTTATGTTTGTGGGTAGATGGAGAAATCTCATCGGAAAGATAGCATTGTATAGAGTTGCTTGGCCGCGTGGACGTGTCGGAGATATCTCGATGCAAACTAAGTATGGAAACTGTGAGCTTAAGTGTTACTTTTCACCACATGGGGGGGGGGGGGGGGATGATGCCGGTGTTAATTAAATGGGGATCAAGGATAATTTCCCTCAGTATGCAATTGCCCCCCTGTGACCTTTCCCTATGTTTTTGTATTACAACCAGCAATGAAAGAATTACATCTTTATCACAACAACAACCATTACAACCGAGCTGCACGACCAAGCAGGCAAGAAGCCCCACCTCAAAGGGTGACAGCGGGTGAAAACCATGCCCCCGGAGTGGGTGATTGATGGGCGTGACGTGGACAGGAGATCAGAAACGAACACACGAGTGGAGTTCGGTGTGAGAGACGCGATCAGAAAAAAAGAGAGCGCGTCTCGGCAAGAGAATGGGGAGACACGTCGTTGCAGAAGGAGATACACACGGTCGGAGACGAAGGCCTGAAGCGGGACAGAAGCGATAGAGGCAATATTGGCGGTCAAAAGAGCAGGCATTACAGTTGACTTTCCTTCAACACATGAAGAAGACTGCACGATTCTTGCGTTTGTGCTGAGGCGAATTTGCCCGCGTGTGGGACCAGTGCCAAAGCCTCGTGTCGAGCCATCGGGGGAAAGAGCCGGTGCCATTCTGCAAAGCAGAAGATCGATGTCAGTGAGGTTGTCTGTGAGGACGATCGATGAAGAGGCTGCACGGCGGTTGAGAGCGGCTCAGCGCCATTTTGGGGCACGGCCTTCCACGCAGTGACGAAGCATTTTGGTGACCTTCAAGCTACTGAGACTATCTCCTTGACCCGAAGTTAAGTGCCGAAATAAAGGAGGGATTTTTCTTTGTTTTATTCTGTCCCCTTGTTTGTTTTTAAGTCGGTGTGGAGGTGCCTCAAAATGAGATTTAGATTTAGGTTACCTCGTGTCTTGATTCATTTCCATTATAATTAATATATGCATTTCAATAAAATATACATTATCAAAGCTTTTCAACTTTCACTCCTCAGGGTAAAACCCATAGCAGATGAAGAAGAAGCACCAAACTCTCGTTTATAAAATTTCAATGTAATGTCCTCAACGTTGATTGGTTGAGAGAAAGAACTGATTGGATTACCCGATTGGTGGAACCACAGAGCATCATGAATAATGAGTAGGCCGAAATAAACCATCATGAATCATGATTAGGTGGAGATGAATCACCAAAATACCGGCGGAAACGTAATGCTAATTAGCTGAGGGCTAGTTGGGGAAGGGGGGGGGGTGGTGGTTTTCATGATGACTCAACTGACTGTGGTAGAGTTGTCACAGTCAAGCCATCATATTCAAAATAGATATAAAGTTTGGACAAATTATTTCCATCTACAGAGAATGGGATTGGTTGACCTGATGAATGTGGCCTCCATTGCACGAAGGTGAGCTAAACTGCGTCCTCCACTCAGGATTTTAAACCAGCCAATGCGATATTGCTCTGCACACTGAGGATTATTCAGCCAAATGGTAACCAATTGCAGAGGCACAGGGAATACTTGTCGTACGATGTACAATGTACATTCTTACATGCCCGAGTTGGGTGTCTCTGTTCGGTTGACTAACCCCATCTGATCCCCAAAGGGATGTGTTGTTCAATGCGATCCTTCAATCTCAAAGATGTGTGGCCCACATACCGAGCATCACACGGGCACTGAAATTCGTAAATAAATCACTTGTAGTTGAACAGCATAGTAAGAATGTGACACTGTCTGTTTGATCTGGTTTTCAAACCATTGAGACACTTTGCCCTTCCAAGGTAGACGTAGGTATACCGGACATTTACCAGATCCGATCATAGGATTCTTTGGTGGGTTCAGGAATTTGTATATATTTATATTGATGATCTGTTCAGGATACCCATTATCAAGAGGAATAGTCTTGATGGTTTCAATTTCAGCAAAGAGTTTATCTGTGGAGCAGATCTTTCTTGCTCTATTGACCAAGATATCAATCAATCCATTCTTGTATCTAGTGGAACTGTAAGAGTCCCACCGAGTAAACTGTCTGGTAAAAGTAGACTTACGGTAGACTGTTGTTTTATAAGCGTCGGCTGATTTCTCAACAAAGACGTCCAAGAAGGGAAGTACGCCAGAGCGTTCCATCTCTTCGGTGAACTCTAGGGATGGATGGAGAGAGAGTTCAGGTATGCCAAGAACACTTTACATGCTGGGGTTGACTCAAAAAATATTGTTGTATGAATAAAATGTTTCTCAGTGGGAGTTGAACAGTCAAACGTATGTTCATGGAGGATGAAATTAACAGGACAAACTGCAGACCGGTCGTTCTCCACCGTGCTTTTCACCATGCATGGTACATCGCACGTGGGTTCCTGTCTCTGTTTGACTTGATCCACGTTTGTCATTACATTGCTTCCATTGACGAACGAGCTGAGCAAGGCACGTGCAGGAAGCATTCATGTGTGATTGACAATCTGAAACAAAAACGGTTTGGTTCCTTGATTAGTAATCCCTCCAAACATGTGCTCAATTTGTCACATCATAAACTATCTGTGACCGAATAATTTGTCTTGGCTCATGGTTTCACATTCGGTATGCCAAGCTGTAACAGCAAGCGAGAGGAGGTGTTTGCGGAGTTCAAGCTTCTGTCTGCTCAGCTGTTCCAGCATGTACCAATATCTAATGAGGCAAACGAAGCACTTAAGGCCAGACTAGCCCATCTCACCCACGCTTACTGTGGGATTCCAAACAATTTGTCTGATTTCCATATGCAGCGCGATTGCCTGGTCGCTATAAGTGACCTAAAATCCAATTGTGAAATCCAGATTTGCAGACTAGATAAAGGCTGCAGCGTGGTTATTCTGAATAAGGGTGACTACGTTGAGAAAATGGCTGTGATTTTGAGCGATGTGTCCAAGTTCCAACACCTGGGAAATACAAATGAACGTGAATACACATCTCATTTGGAGAAACAAATGGCGAAAAGATTATTGCAACTCTGTGGACGAGAAGAGCTCTCTAAGGAGGTTTATGACACAATTTGACCTGGCGGATCGCAAAGACCCAGGATGCATGGTCTGCCAAAGACTCAAAAAGATAGTGTTCCTCTACGGCCGATCCTTTCAATGTCTGGCTCTGCACAGCATGAACTCGCCAGATGGTTATGTGAGCTATTGCAGCCAGCACTGGACAGTGTCTCAGAAAATGTAATTGTGGATTCCTTCACCTTCGCCGATGCCATACGGTCCATCACACACCTAAACGGGAATTCCACAATGTGCTCATATGGTATAGCCATTCTATTCACGAATATCCCACTGACAGAAGTGATCAAAATCTGCACGCAACTTCTGTATCATAGTGACTTGACACCTCCACCGATCTCTGAGTCTTTGTTAAATTAATGAATATGGTGACCCATTCTGTCAAGTTCAGTTTCAATGATTCAATGTATACTCAGATCGATGGTGTAGCGATGGGATCCCCTCTGGGCCCCATCTTGGCAAATATCTTGAAAGGTTACTGTGAAAAACGTGCCTTTGCAGATCCACATCCTGGAGTTCAGGCCCTACCATGTATTACCAGTACAAAGATGACATTTTTGCTGTCTTTGAGTCAACCTCAGCATGTAAAATCTTCTTGGCAGACCTGAACTCTCTCCATCCATCCCTAGAGTTCACTGTAGAGATGGAACGCTCCGGCATACTTCCCTTCTTGGACGTCTTAGTTGAGAAATCAGCCGACGCTTATAAAACCACAGTCTCAGAACTACTACCGGAAGTCTACTTTTACCAGACAGCATACCAAGTTGGACTCGTACAGTTCCTCTAGATACAAGATTGGATTGATTGATATCTTGGTCAATAGAGCAAGAAAGATCTGCTCCACAGATAAACTCTTTGCTGAAATTGAGACCATCAAGACTATTCTTCTTGATAATGGGTATCATGAGCAGGTCATCAATATATATTGTTGCGGTCACGGATACCGAGACACCAGCTTTTCACTCAGGGGGATTAATGCCCGGTTCTCCTCGGTAGAGCCGGACTTGGGGCCACCGCTCACAATTAAAGTTATGGAACGGTGGGTTGTTTTAAAACCACGAACCCCACCCAGTCAAACACGAGTTCCAGTGTCCGCCGTCTAATTATTCCGTTTAACTAGAGGTCACGTGGTTACCTGAGCGGGGAGCGCGCCCTCGGCAAAGCACCAATATTATCTGATTAGATTTTAATTATGGCGGCCGAGCGTTTTAACCGCTGGTGCGTGCCGACGTTTTTTGGTCAAATCTGTGGTAATTACCTCCCAGTCAATCTCGGTTCGAACAATGCTCGACCAATGGAAGGAAAGGACAAACACGGACAGGTTGAAATCGACAAATAATTTATTAACAATAAAATAAATAAATAAAAAGAACTTTTATTTGCTGAGGTAAATAAAGAATTTCAAAGCAAAATCAATCAAAATGCCAGGAAAGAGACAAAGAGCAGATGCTTATCGGGGGTTGACTTACAGCTTAACACAGACAAGGGTAGCCAGCAGATCATTCAGGGGGAGGGGAGGGAGAGAATCGTCTTGCTCACCAGAAAGTCGTCCGTGAAGCAAAAATGTTCTGAAATGCATGCGTGCGTGTCACGTCCGTCGCCAGCACCCAGCTTTGTCGTACAGCCTCTCGCGTACAGCCTCTTTGGCCTTGAACGCCAATCCACACGCTCGCTTGCCGAAGCTCTGGGCACGAGGAACCGTCTCGCTGTTGGCGCTGGTCAGACACCCACACGCGCGCTTCCTTCTCCTCTTGCACGCCTACACCCGCTTCTGCTCGCTTCTCTCTCGTACCTCTTTCGTTCACGCTTTTTTATTATCTTAGAACGTATCTCTTTCTTCTTCAGAACGTATCTCCTCACAGAACGTCTCTTCTCGCTTCAGAACGTCCCTCTTCGCCTTTCCTCTCCGCACGTCTCTCCTCACAGAACGTCTTTTTATATCTTCGGGGCGTCTCTACGGGGTGCTGTCCGCCCCAAGCTCACCCCACCCCACTGGGGCATGGTTACCATGACGACCCGTGTGCTCTCAAAAAGGCGGGCGTCGGAGCTCGCGAAAGAATGCTGCTGAGGAAAACGAGGGCGGGCTTCAGAGCTCATGAAAGAAATGTTGCTGACGAAAAACGGGTGGGCTTCAGAGCTCGTGAAAGAATGTGTGTGAACGTGTCTGTCGTAAAGAAAAAAAAAATCTTCCACAAGAGAGTGATCTATCCTTTACCCTTCTCAACACATCACATTAAGAACCCATTAGACATGGGGATGGGGCTAATCTGAACATGCATTTAAGGAAATAACTGTCGGGGACCTGGATGTTGGATGCATTCATCAGACCGGATTCTAAAATCGTAACAATATGTTTATATATATATATATATATAAATATATATATATATATATATATATATATATATATATATATATATATTAATATATACAGTGGGAGAACAAGTATTTGATACATGCCGATTTTGCAGGTTTTCCCACTTACAAAGCACGTAGAGGTCTGTAATTTTTATCATAGGTACACTTCAACTGTGAAAGACGGAATCTAAAACAAAAATCCTGAAAATCACTTGTTATGATTTTTAAATAATTAATCCGGATTTTATTGCATGAAATAAGTATTTGATACATCAGAAAAACAGAACTTAATATTTGGTACAGAAACCGTTGTTTCAATTACAGAGACAGACGTTTCCTGTAGTTCTTAACCAGGTTTGCACAGACTGCAGCAGGGATTTTGGCCCACTCCTCCATACAGATCTTCTCCAGATCCTTCAGGTTTCGGTGCTGTCGCTGGGCAACACAGACTTTCAGCTCCTCCAAAGATTTTTATTGCGGTTCAGGTCTGGAGCTAGGCCACTCCAGGACCTTGAGATGCTTCTTACGGAGCCCTCCTTAGTTCCGGCTGTGTGTTTTGGTCGTTGTCATGCTGGAAACCCAGCCACGCCCCATCTTCAATGCTCTTGTTGAGGAAGGAGGTTGTTGGCCAAATCTCGCGATACATGGCCCCATCCATCCTCCACTCAATACGGTGCAGTCATCCTGTCCCCTTTTGCAGAAAACCATCCCAAAGAATGATGTTTCCACCTCCATGCTTCACGGTTGGGATGGTGTTCTTGGGTTTTACTCATCCTTCTTCTTCCTCCAAACACGGCGAGTGGAGTTTAACCAAAAGCTCTATTTTGGTCTCATCAGACCACATGACCTTCTCCCATTCCTCCTCTGGATCATCCAGATGTCATTGGCAAACTTCAGACGGGCCTGGACATGCGCTGGCTTGAGCAGAGGACCTTGCGTGCGCTGCCGTGTAGTTCTGGGCTGATCCCTCACTTTCTCATGATCATTGAGGCTCCACGAGGTGAGACTTGCATGGAGCCCCAGACCGAGGGAGATTGACTGTTATCTTGAACTTCTTCCATTTTCTAATAATTGCGCCAACAGTTGTTGCCTTCTCACCAAGCTGCTTGCCTTTGTCCTGTAGCCCATCCAGCCTTGTGCAAGTCTACAATTTTGTCCCCGATGTCCTTAGACAGCTCTCTGGTCTTGCCCATTGTGGAGAGGTTGGAGTCTGATTGATTGAGTGTGGAAGCTGTCTTTTTGCAGATAACGAGTTCAAACAGGTGCAGTTAATACAGGTAATGAGTGGAGAATGGGAGGCTTCTAAAGACAAAACTAACAGGTCTGTGAGAGCCGGAATTCTTACTGGTTGGTTGGTGATCAAATACTTATTTCATGCAAAAATGCAAATTAATTATTTAAAATCATACAATGTGATTTTCAGGATTTTTGTTTTAGATTCCGTCTTTCACAGTTGAAGTGTCCCTATGATAAAAAATTACAGACCTCTACGTACTTTGTAAGTGGGAAAACCTGCAAAATCGGCAGTGTATCAAATACTTGTTCTCCCCACTGTATGTGTATATATAATATATATATATATATTACACAAATTCCTGAACCCACAAAGAATCCTATGATCGGATCTGGTAAATGTCCGGATACCTACGTCTACCTTGGAAAGGCAAAGTGTCTCAATGGTTTCAAAACCAGGTCAAACAGACTGTCGCATCTTTACTCATTGCTGTTCAACCACAAGTGATTTTCACTACCCGCCAGTTGCTTCAGTCAGTCCAAAAAGATGTTCTGCCCGCCTCTCATACAAGTAAGATTATTTACTAATTTCAGTGCCAGTGTGATGCTCGGTATGTGGGCCGCACATCTTTGAGATTGAAGGATCGCATTGAACAACACATCCCTTTGGGGATCAGACGGGGTCAGTCAACCGAACAGAGACAACCAATTCGGGCATGTCAGGATGTACATAGTTCGAGAACTATTCCCTGTGCCTCTGCAATTGGTTACCATTCACTGAATAATCCTCAGTGTGCAGAGCAATATCGCATTGGCTGGTTTAAAATCCTGAGTGGAGGACGCATTTAGCTCACCTTCGTGCAATGGAGGCCACATTCATCAGGTCAACCAATTAACTCTTTGTAGACAGAAATAATTTGTCCGAACTGTCTATTTTGAATATGATTACTTGACTAATGACAACTCTACCACAGTCAGATGAGTCATCATGAAAACTTCCACCCCCCAACTAGCCCTCAGCTAATTAGCACTATGTTTCTGTCGGTACTTTGGTGTTCATCTCCGCCTACTCATTATTCATGATGTCCTGTGGCTCCACCAATGAGGTAATCCCGTCCTTTCTTTCTCTTAACCAATCAATATTGAGGAAATTACATTGTAACTATATAAACGAGAGTCTGGTGCTTTTTCTTCACCTGCTTTAAGTTTTATTACGAGGAGTGCAAGTCGAAAAACTTTGATAATGTCTATTTTATTGAAATGCATATTTAAATTTTGTTGTACGAATAAAATGTTTGTCCATTATAATTGTTGCTTTTTCTGTTTATTAAATCATTCTTTATTTAAGTTGCTGGTGTCCGTGTATCTGGAGTGGGTTCAAGTACAACCCATGTGCCTCAGTCCTTTACCGCCATTTCCTTCGTGCGCGTGCACCATAATCTCTGATAATCCCGGCTGTAAGACTCCAAGGGAGAACTGTTTGGCCATCCGTCCAGGTCGGGGCTAACCGTCTGGACACAACACTATGTTTAGCAACAACACCAAGTTATTTCACATTATCTTCCAAAATTCAGTTCTAAGAGTAAAATTCTGTATAAATGAGTGTCAGTGTTGATTATAAACCCACCAGTGTACGAGGCAGCATTTGCCATCGAGACGACAGCGGTGGATAAAGTGGATGCATTCTTTGAAGTGTTGGGTGCTAAAGAGACAACATAGCAAACTGTTGTCACACAAACTCTTGAGTGAGATGAAAAATATTCAAAACCCAACCTCCCTTCAAGCAGTCAAACACACCATTTCAACACTGCTATGTTGAATATATTCTCTCACATTTGTGCAAAATCTGAAATAATAAGATTTATATATATTCTTGTAAATTAACAACAGAATGTTAAACGATGAACCATTCAGATCCCATGAAGAATATCATCTCAAAGCAACTTCATATTGAACGGGGATTTTGAGAATTTTATGAACAAATCCCCTTCCAAAGTTATAGTTTGGCAAGTCAACACAATACACTACTCATCAGGTACTCTGCTTATTGTGTTGTCAGTCCATTTATTGTGCTCAACGAAATGATCGGACATGGCACAACCAGTTCAAAAATCCAAGAAAACTACCCTCTGGTATGGTGGGCCCTTTTTCCGTACACAAGCCATGAATAAATACTGATTTGCATACACTTCAGATACAAAGTCCTACTTGAAGCTTTGTTTATTGTTTTCTATATTACAAAATGCTTGCTTTGCTGACATTTTTCGCTGAAAGTACATTATTTAACCACCCTCAATCTCAATGCAAAGTGTAAGGGAGGCAGTGCATGTGTGCGTTTCAGTGTGGGAAAAAAATCCAGAATAGAAAAAAAAAGTTTTTTAAGGAGGAAGCCAAACAAAAACTTTGTCAAACCCAGGCTAGACAACTCAAAGGTAAGTGTACTACCTCCGCAACATCCTGTCAAACGATCCGACTACCACTGGTATTCCATTTCCAGCCAATTTCCTTTTTTGGCGTTTTGGATTAATTTATCTCAATCATTATACTGTATGTGATGTTGAAAAACCAAAAGGAGGAAGAAGACTAAATGTGATCAAAAGGCAATTTTTTTTTTTTAAAGGAGTAAATGGTGAATAGCAAATAATACAACATGATCGAGGGAAATCCTCGACATGGATTCCAAAAGGGATAACAGAGGATGACAATTCTCCCAAAATATGTCTTTATACCAAATTTTGGCAGGAATATTTTTTGCACTGACAATCGTCCGGACAACCACATACCCTCTTACGAGGCCAATAATGGCACAAGGTTATTTGGAACCATTGACATCTCATCCCAACCAACCACTACAACTGACAGTCAAGCAATATTTATCTTGGTCCACCAACCTTTTGAGCAAAATGCCTGTTAATTGCATTATATCGAAGTTTGTGCAAGCTTTAGTTGTGAGCTTTATTGCATGAACTTATTACTATTATTATTATTATAATAAATTATTATGGTGAAAGTATTAATTGTGATGCCTGGTGTTGGCTTAATGGCTTGGGTGGTGGGCTTGGGATCCTCGAGTCCTGAGTTCAAATCCCGCTCTGCTGTTGAACTAATACCAGGTGGGGTTAACTCGGCCTGTCATCCTTCTGAGGTTGGCAAAATGAGTACCAGCTTACTGGTATCCTGTGTCGGAGTGGCGACCTGTCCAGGATTGTGCCCAATAGCCCAGGAGACTGCTGAGGTAGCACTGCTTGGGTAGGTATCAGGATGGCTAGACCGAGCCTAGATCTACTGTCATCTATATACCCCAGAGAGGATAATAACGTGACCCTTCTTGAAATTTCTATTGGGAGTGGGTGTACTTGTTAAAATGACGTTTATTAAGAAAATGATGAATAATAAATGTTAAGACATAATGCTTGAACAAAGTTCAATTTTTTAATACCCTGATCTGTCTGAAGTAACTCAGATGTGGATTTTAAAAAGTATGCACACTGCACAGGTCTCATTTTTTTATCATCTGAAAAACAATGACCTCTGAGAAGATCCCGATCATTTATTTTCACATTACAGCAAAGTTTTGCACTTCATGCATGCAAGTGATTGTAAGATAGTTTCCCATTCTGTCATTGAATCCCATAGCTGCAACGAAAGTCACTACATTACAATTATTGGGAGAAATTAATAAAGGATGCCATAGTCGTGGAAGTTACACCGAGTTACATCATAACATGACGGACGATTACAAAATGTACAAAACCAATAAAACGACCATTCAAACGGACATTGCAGAAATAAATGAAAAGACAATACAATACTGCATTTCCCGGTGCATAATGCTCATCTTTATTTAATTTTTTAAACCCAAAATGTTTTGGATTTATTATGGTGAGGCCAAAAGTTAAGTCACTACTTCCTTGTCCAATACTTTGCTAAAAAAAAAGAAAAAAAAAAAAAGAAAAATCATTGTCCAACTCCCGTTGTGATTATTCTTTTAGACTACCCGTGGTCATGAGTAAAATCCAAATTCCAACTGGTAATGCGCGCATCAGATGACTTTCACATTAAAAAATACTCTGCACTGTATATTACAAACAAATACCTCCTCCCGGCACCCTGCCCACCACCATCCACCCCCGTACTCATGACTGAATCCCAAATTTTGGAGGTGCATATACACCCCGATTTTATGGGTGCAATTGTAGATGTGCACAAATAAAAATATAAATGCAAATATAATCTTAAAACTGAGCATTTTTCATATTGTTCACCCCCTGTGTGCTCCCATAGCCCTCGCTTTTCACAGTCTCCCTCCATTTTGTCCCTCTACCCTGCTTTTGATGTCTCCCCCCTCTTTCTGCTGTTCCTTTTGTTCTGTTACGTTCTATGTTTTAGCTCCTCCAGGAGTCTTGACACCAAAATAAACTCCTTTGAAACAAACCGAAAACAGCTGTGATTCTTTGTCATGGCACCAGGAGAAAAACAAATAAACCATTATTCCAATGCATAATGGTTACGGTGTGACTTGGGCCTCGGGCGCCGATTTCAAATCCTGCTTGGCTCTTGTTTACAATTATGAATTAATAACAAGTGTGGTTGACTCAGCCTGTCATCCTTCCGAGGTCGGCAAAATGAGTACAAGCTTGCTGGATGATGAGCCATTCGAGTATCCTGCGTCGAGTGGCGACCCATCCAGGATTGTGCCCAATAGTCAAGGAGACTGCAACGGCAGCACCGACGCTCTGCACAGAGTGTGGTCCCAATGGATTGGATTATTAAAATCCATAATCGATCATTAGGCTATCATCAGGGCAAAAGTGTAAAAAGAAAAAGAAAGAAAAGAAAAGAGAAAAGTGTAAAAGTGCAGAAGTAAGACATCCAATGGGAAAATAAATGCTCCATTCAGCCTCAACCAAAGGAAGAATGAAACAAATGGCAAGCAAATAGAAATAGCTATATTCCCCCTTCAAACATGAAGTATCAAAATAGTTTCTATTTTTATCATCAAAACAATGTACAACAAAGTTAGTAACAAGTACTTCTTTCCAAGCATAAGTGACAATGGCCATATACGTACTCACATGTTCTGATACGGAGTGTCAACTGCTTGGATACACAAGTATGTTATGCCCTGGGAAAAGAAACATCCACAGGATGAAGGGATGACAGCAAGCATTACAAATGTCCTCAATTACATCAACACTCTATTCCTTGGAAAGGGACCATTGCAAGAAAGGGACATCCGATAAATTGAGAAAAGGAAAAGAAAAGAAGTTCGGGGAGAAATTTGAGCTGGAGAGGTGAAGGAAGAAAAGTAAGTGTGAAGGAGAAAAGAGTAAGGGTAGTGGAGGAGATTGGGATAGATGGGACAAAGAGGAATGGAAGGCGTCAGGAAGGCTACGTTTCTAAAATTCTGCCTTTTTATGGCTCCAAAAGCATGATATATTTACAGTAGGAAAACAACTTTAACTTTTCGAATTAGAAAAACAAAATCAGGATTTCTGGTTACTCTTTCTGCCAAGCAAAAATGGCATGCGGCAATGTGACTTGATTAAAATAATAACAGTTCCAATGCCTGCAAATGCAAATGCAAAAATAAAAATAAAAAAGAACAATGTTTTTGGAAATGAAAATATCATTTTTAAATGACTCATTAAATCAACATATAACAGCTTTATATAGAGCGTCGGTTTTGCCGAAGCAGTTTCTCGAATGTGGTTACAATCCTGGTCGGGTCAGAAACACAAAGTCAGGGCACAGGAAGTCAGGGCAGGAATTTGGAATTTGTTCAGGGTACCGGTGATAGCTCGCCTTTTCTTCGCATAGGACACCGTGCGATCGAACGTCCATCAACGAATGCCGGCAGATGGGATGCCCAGTTTAACGTCCATCCGAAGGAGGACAAACACACTGATGAATCCCCTTGACTCTCAATTCATACATTGTTACCTCTGCCACCGAAGGTGGAAGGAGGTTATGTTTTCACCCCTTTCTGTCGGATACTTGGCAAAAAAATATTTTTGCAAGGTATGTTGTTCTGTAGCGTTTGTTAGTCTGGTTCTCTGTTTGTCTGTTTGTCACATGATTTTTGGCCACAGTTTTCAAGCAATCGTTATGAATTTTTTTGTGTATGTAGTTGACTCCTGGCCAAGGACAACAAAGTCTATATTTTGAAGATCCGAATCCAGATCTGAGAATTTTTAAAGTGATTCTTCACCATTGAAAGAGAGGGCCAAGAACTATATATAGCACAATATCTTAAAAAGTTGTGGACGGATTCGGATGAAACTTGGTGGACAGGTTGGGTGTGTGACAAGGACGAATTGATTCAGTTTTGGTGAAGATTCAAATCCCTATCTGGATTGAGAATTTTTCAAGTGATTCAAGTGACCATTGAGAACGATAGGGCCAAAAAACAATATATAGCACGGTATCTCAAAAGGTTATGGATGGATTCCGCAGAAACATTGTGGACAGGTTGGATGTGTGAAAAGGACTAATCAATTTAATTTTGGTGAAGATTCCAGTCCGGATCCAGATAGGAGAATTTTTTCAGTGATTCTTCACCATTGAGAGATGGGGCCAAAAACTATGTATAGCATGTTATCTCCAAAAGTTGTTGATGACTTGTGAAAAAACGAGGTGGATGAGTTGGTTAGGTGACAAGAACAAGCCGATTCGATTTTGGTTAAAGTCCGGATTCAGATCCGACCCATCAGTGGCATACAAAATTTAAACTGTTCAGCCTGGTGGAGGTATGCGCTCTACCAAGTGCCATTCCGTTTCGCCAAGTGGCACTGAGTGATTTTTCATTTGTCTGTTTGTGTGCAGGATATCTCAAAAAGTTGTGGACGGATTCGGATGAAATCTTGTGTAAAGGTTGGATGTCTAACAAGGAAGAATTGATGAGATTTGGGTGAAGATCCAGATCTGGATCCAGCTACTATAATTTTTTAAAGTGATTCTTCACCATTGAGAGATCGGGCTAAACCGATATATAGCACGACATCTCAAACAATTATGGACAGATTCAGCCAAAACTTGGTGGACAGGTTGGGTGTGTGACAAGGACAAATTGATTGAATTTTGGTGAAGATCCAAATCCTGATCCAGATACGAGAATTATTTAATTTCAAAGTGATTCTTCACCATTGAGAGACAGGGCCAAAATAAAAACGATATGTAGCACAATATTTCAAAAATTTATTTGGTCCCGATATGTTCTGGTAGATCAGGTATTGCATGGCGGAGGTACGCACTCTACCGAGTGTCCTATTTTTCTCTTTGATGATCAAGCCCGAGACAAACCACATTATACAGGTTTGCAGTAATATTTATGCAAATCACAATGCACAAGGTCAGCATTATCAAGTACAAGTAACAGTACAAACGACAACTTTCAACTTGCTAAAGAGTCGGGGCTCATTGAAGGGTTTACGACGAAAGTGACAGTTGTCTAAGAACAAGGGTTAACTGAGTATTAAGTAACGAATTGCTGGAGTGTTGGGTAAAACAGATAATGAGGATTCAAAAAACAAAAAAAACCCAACATGATTATGCTTAGTTTGTTGATACAAGAATAATCAACTGGTCACCCCAGTAGTGAAAATTACAATAAGTGGTCATTACTAAATAGGAAATAGAGAGCAGCTGTGCTGAAGGTGCAGTTATGCAAATGATAAAAAAGAAAAAGAGCAATCAGAGATTGCAGATCCTCACCAGGACTTTTGTGTGGCGTTTGTGTACTGGTGTGTTAATTAATAATAGACATAACTAGAACTGCCACCTTATAACGAGTGGCAGTGATGACCAGGTCCCAAGACATCCCGCTTTGATGCAAACCGGCTTTGGTCGGAGACCTGACCCGGACCCATGACGTTTATTGTACACCGCACCTTCCCTATACCATCCAGGCGATGCATGACGTCATCGCCAGGAAGGGAGAAACTCAGTTTTCACTCCGTTTGTTTGTTTTTCCAGGTGATAGATATTTTAATTTTTTTGATTAATAAAATTAATTGATTAATTACTTAATTATTATCGATTTATTAATTACTTATTTATTTTATTTCTCATCCTGGCAATATCTCAGGCTCCTTTTGAGCTAGAAAGATGATATTTGAACATGACAGTGACCAAGTGATTTGGCTATAAAGAGCATTTTTGATTTATTGATTAATCAATTGATTTATTAATTACTTAATTATTATCGATTTAGTAATTGATTATTCATTTTCTTTCTCATCCTGACAATATCTCAGGCACCTTTTGAGCTGGGAAGCTCATATTTGGACATGACAGTGACCAAGTGATTTGGCTGTAAAGAGTATTTTTGATTTATTGATTAATCAATTAATTGAGTGATTATTCGTTTTTCGATTAATTACTTCATTTTCAAAAAGTTACAGATTCGGATGAAACAGTGATGGTTTAAGGAATGCTATTCGGCAATTGCTTGAGAAATTAATTCGTTTATGATTATTATTTATTTTAATTATGCAATTAATCAATCAATTATAGTACACCACTCCCTCCCAATTCTGACTGTGTGCTGCAAGGCGGCATCGCACCAAGATGTTGCGCACTGGAGGATTTGTTGTTGATTTATTTGGCATGGGGCGGTGTACTTTGAATGTGCCGGTACTTTTTATTCAATTGAATTCACAATGGGATTAAAATTAATTCAATTCAGGTCAAATGGAAGACAAAACACTGTTACGGATTTTAGAATCCAGTCTGATGAATGCATCCATCCACACATCCAGGTCCTCGGACAGTAATTTCCTTAAATGCATGTTCAGTTTAGCCCCATCCCCATGTCTAATGGGATCTTAAATGTGATGCGT
>CM068960.1:72748630-72763637 GCA_035128595.1 Eptatretus atami | reverse complement strand
AGAGAGAGATCCTGTAGATTATACACAATGCTTTTACGCTCTCCGATCTTGAACGCAAATAACCTTTGACAAACCAGACACAGCTGTGATTCTGTCATGGCACAGGAGAAAAACAAATCAACATATCATGCATAATGGCTTACCGACGTGGTGAGCTTGGGGTCCTCGGTCCCGATTTCAAATCCTGCTTGCTGTTAACAATTTATAATTAAATAACCAACGTGTGGTGACAGCCTGTCATCCTCGAGTCGCAAAACTCGAGGTACAAGCTTGCTGGGATGATTGAGATTCGACGTATCGCCTCGGAGTAGCGAACCATCCAGGATGTCCCCAGATAGTCCAAAGGCGACTAGCACGGCGCACACCCCACGCTCTGCACAGAGTGTGGTCCCAATGATTGGCATTAAAATCCCTAATCGATCATAGAGCTATTCACTAGCAAAGTGTAAAAAAGAAAAAGAAAGAAAAGAAAAGAGAAAAACGTGTAAAGTGCACCGAAGTAAGACATCCAAGAAAATAGATATGCTCATCTCAGACCTCAACCAAAGGAAGAATGAAACAAATGGAAGCAAATAGAAATGGAATATTCCGCGCCCTTCAAATAAGCGTATCAAATAGTTCTAATGTTATCATCAAAACAATGTGACAAACACAAGTTACTAATAATCGCTCACCACTTCTTTCCAAGCCATTCAAGTGAACAACTGGCCATATACGTATTCACATGTCTGATACGGAGTGTCAACTGCTTGGCATACACAAGTACGTGTTATGCCCGGAAAGAACATCCACAGGCATAAGGGCATCGACACAAAGCATGTACAAATGACCTCCAATTACATCCAACACTCTTACTTCTATGAAAGGGACCATGCAAGAAAGGACATCCGCCGTAAATTGAGAAAAGGAAAAGAAAACGAAGTTCGGCGGAGAAATTTGAGCTGGATGAGGTGAAGGAAGAAAAGTAAGCTGTGAAGGAGAAAAGAGTAAGGGTAGTCGGAGGAGCTGGGATACGATGGGACCAAAGAGGAATGGAAGGATCAGGAAGGCCATACTTTCCTCAAACATTCATGTCTTAAGGCTCAACAAGCAATATCACTCTCCTACAGAGGCGCAAAAAAACTTTAACTTTCGGGACTTCAGCAAAAACAAAATCAGGATTCTGGTCATACCTTTCTGCAAGCCCAAAACATGGCATGCCGGCAACATGTGACTTGATTAAAAATAATACAGTTCCAATGCCTGCAAATGCAAATGCAAAAATAAAAATAAAAAAGAACAATGTTTTGGAAATGAAAATATCATTTTTAAATGCAACATAATAACTCACATTATATAGAGCGCGGCATTGCGAAGCAGTCTCTCGAATGATCGGTTACAATCCGGTCGGTCAGAACACAGAAAATCACCCCAGCAACGCGAAGTCAAGGCACCGCCGAAATTTGGGAATTTGTTCAAGGGTATCCCCAGTGAAGGTCGCCTTTTCTTCGCATAGGACACCCGTGCGATCGAACGTTCCAACCACGAAGCCGGCAGCTGGGATGCCCAGTTTAACGTCCATCGAAGGAGGAAAACACACTGATGAATCCCCTGACTCTCAAATCATAGCATTGGTTACCTCTGCCAACCGAAGGTGGAAGGAGGTTATGTTTCACCCTTTCCTTCGGATAGCTTGGCAAAAAAATATTTTTTGCAGGTATGTTGTTCTGTAGCGTTGTCTGTCTGTTCTCTTCGTTTGTCCTGTTTGCACAGATTTTGGCCACACAGTTTTTCAAGCAATCGTTATGAATTTTTGTGTAGTGTAGTTTGAACTACTGGCCATAGGACAACAAAGTCTATATTTTGAAGACCGAATCAGATCTGAGATTTTAAAGTGATTCCTTCACCATTGAAAGAGAGGGCCAAGAACTATATATAGCACAATATCTTAAAAAGTTATCGCACGCCACGCCATATCGATAAACTTGGTGGACGGTTGGGTGTGTGCAGGAACGAATTGAATTCAGTTTGGGACAGATTCAAATCCTAATCTGGATTGAGATTTTTCAAGTGATCTCAAGTGACCATTGAGAACAGATAGGCAAAAAACAATATAACGCAGCGTATCTCAAAAGGTTATAGGTAGATCCGAGATTGTGGAAGGTTGGAGTTGAACAGGACTAATCATTTAATTTTGAGTGAAGAATTCAGTCCGGATCCAGATAGGAAATTTTTCATCGATTTCCTTAACATTGAGAGATGGGCCAAAAACTAGTATAGCAGTTATCCTCCAAAGTATGTCTTGATGACTTGTAAAAAATGAGGTGGATGAGTGGGTTAGGTGACAAGAACAAGCCGATTCGATTTTGTTAAAGTCCGGACATTCAGATCCGACCCATCAGTGGCAATACAAAATTAAACTGTTCAGCCTGGTGGAGGTTGCTGCTCTACAATGTGCCACCGTTCGCCAAGTGGCACTGAGTGAATTTTTCCATTGTCCTGTTTGTGTGCAGGATGATCTCAAAAAGTTGTGGACGGATTCGGATGAATCTTGCTGTAAAGGTTGATGTCTAAAGCAAGGAAGAATTGATGAGATTTGGGTGAAGACCAGATCTGGATCCAGCTACTAATAATTTTTTAAGTGATTCTTCACTCATTGAGAGATCGGCTAAACCGATATACTAGCAACGACATTCAAACAATTAGGGACAGATTCCTCAAAACTGTGGTGGACAAGGTTGGGTGTGGTGACAAGGACAAATTGATGAATTTGGGTGAAGATCAAAATCCTGATCCAGATACGAGAATTAATTTAATTTTCAAAGTGATTCTTCAACCATTTGAGAGACACAGGGCCAAAAAACCGATATGTAGGCACCAATATTTTAAAAATTTATTTGTCCCGATATGTTCTGGTGCTCAGCGTACATCAGCATGGCGGCAGGTACGTCACTCTACCAGATGTCCCTATTTTCTCTTTGAGATCAAAGCCCGAGACACAATTATACAGGTTTTGCAGAATATTATATGCAAATCAAATGCACAAGGTAGCATATCAAATACGACACCAGTACTCACAAGACACTTTCACTTGCTAAAGAGTCGGGGCCTCATTGAAGGGTTATACATGAGAAAGGTGACAGTTGTCTAAGCAAGGTTAACTGAGTATTAAGTAACGAATTGCTGAGTGTTTGGGAAAACAGATAATGAGGAATTCAAAAACAAAAGAAAAACCCAACATGATTAATGCTTAGTTTGTTGATTACAAAAATACCACTGGTCACCCAGTACTGCGAATTACAAAAAGTGTCATTACATAAATATCGAAATAGAGAGCAGCTGTGCTGAAGTGCAGTTATGGCTAAATGATAAAAAAGAAAAAAGAGCAATCAGAGTTGCAGTCCTCACCAGGAACTTTGTGTGTGTTGTGACGGTGTGCTTAATTAATAATAGACATAATAGAACTGCCACCCATTATACGATGGCAGTGATGACCAGGGTCCCAAGACAACATCCCCTTGATGCAAACCGGCTTGGTCGGGAGACCTGACCGCTGACCAGACGTTTAATTGTACAGCCGCGTCCTCTAATGCATTCTAGCAATGCAGAACTCATCGCCAAGAGAAGGAGAAACTCAGTTTTTCATCTACCCGTTTGTTGTTTTCCACAGGTGAAGTGAGTATTTTAATTTTTTATTAATAAATTAATTGATTAATTACTTAATTATTATCGATTTATTATTACTTATTATTTTATTTCTCATCTGGCAAATATCTCAGGCTCCTTTTGAGCGAGAAGATGATATTTGAACATGACAGTGACCAAAGTGATTTGCATAAGAGAATTTTTTGATTTATGATTCATCAATATTTATTAATATACTTAATTAATTATCGATTTAGTAATTGATTATTCCATTTCTTCTCATCCTGACAATATCTCAGGCACCTATTTGAGCTGGGAAGCATATCATTTGGACATGACAGTGACAAGTGGATTGCGTAACAGAGATTTTTGATTTATTGATTATCAATTATAAGAAGTGATTATTCGTTTTTCTTCGTTAACTTACTTCATTTTCAAAAATTACAGACTTCGGTATGACACAGTGATGGTTTAAGGAATGCTCATTCGGGTAAATTTTCACTTGCTTGAGAAAATTAATTCGTTAAGGATTATTATTTATATTTAATTATGCATTAATCACATCAATTATAGTACACCACGCCCTCCCATTCTGACAGTGTGCTGCAAAGGCGCATCGCACCAAGATGTTGCGCACTGGAGGATTTGTGTTGATGTTATTGGATGGCGTGTACTTTCTTGAAATGTGCCGGTACTTTTATTAATTGAATTCACAATGGGATTAAAATTAATTCAATTAGGTCAATGGAAGACACAACATGTTACGTGATTTAGAAATCGCAGTCTGATGAATGCATCACCTCCACACATAACCAGGTCCTCGGACAGTAATTTCCTAAATGCATGTTCAGATTTAGCCCCATATCCCCCATTGTCAATGGGATCTTAAATGTGATGCGTTGATGAAGGGTATAGGATAGGATGCCCTCTCTTATGGGAAGATTTTTCTTTACAACGGACACGTTTCAACACAATTTCATTCACACGACTCGTGAACCCACCCTCTGTTTCGCTCCAGCCAACATTCCTTTCACGGAGCTCTGACCCCAGCCTTTTTTGGAGAGCGCACGGCGTCGTCATGGTAACCGTGCCCCAGTGGGGTGGGGTGAGCTTGGGGCGGAACGGCAACCGCTACGGAATGCCACTGAGAATATAAAAAATCGAGCGAGAGAAAGCACTACCACGGACGATAACGGTTCTGTGAGGAGAAGTTCTGTGAGGAGAGACGTTCTGAGATGTAAAAAAATGAGCGAAAGAGGGAATGTTCTGCTGAGGGAGAAAAGTCGAGGATGAAAAAGTCCAGAGAGGCAAAAGCAAGGGGCGAGAAAAGCGACCAACGAGAGCGCGTAGTATCGACACAACCGCCGAAGAAGACAATTGCGCTTCCAGCTTCGACAAGCGAAGCGTGTGGTGCGCGTGGGGTGATGACACACAGTGGCGCACAAAGTGAGGCTCGAGTCGGTCAACCACAACACACCAGGGTCTAACCCGCGCGGACAATCTCGGTGCCAACTCCAGACGTCGACATGGCGTTGCAAGGCTGCGCCGCATGACGGGTGCATGGCAAAAGCTCGGGTGCTGACGACGGACGTGGACACGCACGCACGCAATGCCAGGACGTTTTCGCTTCAACGGACGACTTTCCTGGTGAGCGAGACGATTCTTCCCCTCCTTCCCGCCTGATATGATCACTGCTTGGGTCCTTGGCTGCGTTTAGCTGTAAAGTCAACCCCCCCCCCCGATTAAGCGATTCTGCTCTTTGTCTCTTTCCTGGCATTTTTGATTGATTTGCTTGAAAATTCTTTATTTACCTCAGAAATAAAAAGTTCTTTTTAATTTAATTTATTTTTATCTATTAATAAATTTTGTCGATGTTCAACCTGTCCGTGTTGTCGCTTACTCCTTCCATGGTCGAGCATGAGTTTCGGACCGAGATAGACTGGGAAGGTAATTACACAGATTTGACCAAAATCATCAGCAACGTCACCCAGCGATTAAACGCTGCGGCCACCCTAAATAAAAATCTAATCAGATAATATTGGTGCTTCCGAGCGCGCGTTCCCCGCTCAGGTACCACGTGACCTCCATAGACTAAACAGAATAATTAGATGTGGAACATGGAGACTCGTTGACGTGACTGGGTGCAGTATCTGGTTGCCCTGGGTGGCGTTTCGATGCGTTTAAAACAACCCACCGTACCATAACGTTAATTGTGAGCGGTGGCCCCAGGTCCGGCTCTACCGAGGACAACCAGGGGATTAATCCCCCTGAGTGACAAGCTGGTGTCTCGGTATCCGTGACCGCAACAACACTTTAGGTTCAGTACTGCATTGGAGTCATCAAAGGGAAACCGATCAAGCAAAAAGCAAAGATTAAGTCATCAGGAGGAACCTGGATAAGACGGGTTTCAGATGCTACTCCTCTACCCTCAAACCCAACCAGGCACAGCCAAGTGAACCCTATTCAAAAAAGAAAAATTATAAAAATCAAAAAGCACACATTCAAAAAAATTTAATAATTTGGCTACCAGACATGCGTTTACAATCGGTTGAAATATAAAACTATGCTCCCCATCCACTACTAGATCATAATTGTGACGTTTCATGTCGTTTGATGAAGCGGTTCAAGAGAAATAATTTTTTCAAAAGATGTTCAATCTATCCAATATGGCTGCCAGACCGTGTAATGATCAATATTCGTAACACCCTGGTATCTCTAAGGCTTGGGGAACATTTGTGTGAAGTTTCCCCTTGATCTGTCCAGCCATTCTGAGAAGAGGATTTTGAAAGGTTTTAGTGTAAATCCAATATGCCTGCCAAACCATGCAACCTCTGAGATCTTTATAAAAAAATATTGGGAGCATTTTGTTCCTCATGGATAGGTGGTGAGAGCTGAAAGTTTTGCCTTGATCTGTTCAGCGGTTTCAGAGATTTTTGAAGGTTTTTTTTTTGAAAAAAAAAAATATGGCTGCCGAACCAGTGACTGACCAATTTTTTCTGTTGACAAATTTATCAAAGATGACCCCAAAATTTTTCATACTGATTGGATGTAGCTTTTATAACGCCATTATGACATCATAATGGGGCATCTGACATCGTACAAAAATTATACATATTCCCCATGAGGAGTACTAATACTTGCCATGTGCCAAGTTTCAAATTTTTCCATGGTGCGGTTTTGGAGATACAGAGGTCAAAAGTTTTTTCTTTTTTCCAACATGGCTGCCACAACACGTGACCTATGATTTCATAATCACTAAAACATTCTACATGAGGAGTTGCTTCTATGGTGAAAATTTTGTGTCAATCCACCAAGCGGTTGCAGAGAAAACCCATACTGAAGTTCTGTGTGGACAAACAAACAGACAGACAGACAAACGAAACAAAATGCAATACCCTCTCCTCTGGCGAGGGTAAAAATTGAAAAAAACAGATATACATACATTTGTCAAGTTGTTTTATAATAGGCCTTTTGGCTGGTTACTTTGAGGCATTTATTTGTGTTCGGACCGCCAATATTTCCTGCCGAGTAGGCCACTCGCCAGCACTTGCAAACACTTTAAACCCTTGCGAGAAGGTCAATACAGCAGGAAGCATGGACAAGTCGCAAGGCCTCGGCCAAGCAGCAACTGAGAGATTGTTCAGTTGCAACAAATATAATGTGTGGTATCAGTCTTAGAGAGCACTCTGTCTCATGTGGTCAAGCTTTAATCCGAATTTGTGAGCGTTAACCACAATGAAGCAGACAGAATGAAGTTGTGCATTTCAAGCGGTCTCAAGAATTGAAATTGAGAGGAAGAAATAAATGAGTGGATCAAGGGTGGGAGAAGCTAAAAAAAATTGTTTCAAGAAGAATACAAAAACTCAAAGATCACAATCAACGGAGAAAGACGGATCCAAAGATGAATTTGTTTGACGGCATGTTGGACTCCATTTTAAATCAATCAGCAACAAAGGGAATTGAATGTTCAAACTCAGCCAACTATGCTGAAGCACCTAGTCAAACTTTAAAAGTTAAGGTGATAGATAGGTTTTAATATTTCCCTGTGTGTAAATAAACTTGCGGAACCATACATGTTAATTCTTCTCAATGCATACACGCGAAGCATCGTCAACACACGTATCAGGTGACCGAGCGGGTTTTGCCACTGATTAGATGAACGCTAACCAAGCTGCCCTCGTAATATTGCTCGGCTTTATTCTTCTTGGTCCATTGGAATAACATAAACATTCATCTTGAGCAAATCACTTCTTCCCCCAATACATATTGTTGCGGGCCGGGTATCGGCTGCGAGCATGACCACGAGGTGGAGCAGTAGGATTGACTCTACCGAACACCCGGAATCTAGATCGTACCTTTCGGAAAACTCCAAAAGGTACGGGTCCCTTACAGGATCGTAATTGTCAATAAATCAACCACGTGGTACAGGGTTATTTGCCAAACTTCAAAATACCTAGAGGCCCACGTGGCGAACTACCGAGTATTCCACACCCTCGACGGAACTCGAACGGGACGAGTCGTTTCCGTGCTCGACCCGTGCGTAACCCGAGCGGATGGTTACCGAGGTCCAGTCGGTCCATGCACACAACTATGGCAACAACGGCCTTCTTAATTCCCCAACACGCACCTTGCTAACCAATAAAAGAAACACAAAACGAGCTGAACCATTTAACAGGGGATTCATTTATAATGGGGGGGGGGGGGGGGGAGGGAACACACAAGAGCAGAGTTAAACCGACTATAAAGAAATGAAATCATGTACAGCCAAGCACTTAACAGTTCCTACTTAAAGACGGGGCCACAGACAGACGCACACCCCCAAAAAACGGACCCAAATGGTCTTTATTATCCTTCGGCTCGGAGGGAAGTCGAGCTGAGGGAGAAAGTGGCAGGCTACCTGGCCGCGAGCGCGCGGCTGGACGTCCACCCCTCCCGGAGCTCCGTCGCAGAAGACGGACCAGGGCAGCCAGACGCAGACCACGCCAGCGACGAGATGAGGGCAGAGAGCCAGACCATGCAGCGACGAGATGGGCAGAGAGCCAGACCACGCCAGCGACGAGATGAGGGCAGAGAGCCAGACCACACCAGCGACGGGACGATCCGAGACCAGAGCACTCCAGAAGACGGGGCGCAGATTGTTTGTTCTCTGTTCCTTGTCCTTTTCGGGTGTGGTTCGCTCATCGCCCATTGGCCGCAAATGACGCCAAGTCCGTGATTGGACGGGGGGGGGGGGGGGGGGCGTGACAGCCGTCGCGGCGGACCGCCCCCCAAACAGGCAGAGGAATATTATCCTGCGTGGGCTGTGCTCATTGGACGACCGCCGGGAACTCGCTCGCATCTCCCTGATTGGGCGAGAGCGACGTCGGTCCTTGTGAACTCCGTCCACGTACGTGCTGACACGCACGTAGGCAAAGGCGTGGGTGTGAGGAAGCGAGGTGAAGGCGTGTTGTTGTAGTTTAAGGGGTGTAAAAATGAAAGAAAACCTGACAATACAATAAACTTCCACAGCGCATGAACATTTAATTACCCATTAAACAAGGGAAAGGGGGCTATCTATCCACATTTACTTATCGAAATAACTGAGCTATGGGGACCTATGGGGACAATATTACATACCTCACAGAGTTATCAAACGTTGCTACAAGTTCTTTACTATAGCGAAAAGCATGTGTACTGTATTTCAACTTTTCTGCCATTTTTATTTATTTGTTTTCACAAAGCTATGCTTCTGGTGGTCACCATTTATGATAGCTGGCACAAATATCACGGTACAGTGGTATGATGAAACTAAAGATAAAACTAAAGTTCTGTCATCTCATTGTAAACTGTGCAATGTTTGACAAAACAATGACCCAAGATATCGTCATCTCGATGCCATTTAATTGCAATCATCTGATCTGGGAAAGGTCTGCTCTTAACTTTCATGGCCTTATCCGAGAACATTTTTCTGACTGAGAAAATTTACTTTCACTTTCCCTGGTGTTTGTTACCGCTTGTTTAATATCTATTTTATTTGCTCAATAATGCAGGGTGTGCAACAGTGAGTTAAGCAAGGTAATCATCAGTAATTGTGCTGTACCCAACCTTTACCAGATGCGATATACTTTACCAGATAGAAAACGTATGGAATATTCAGAAGATGAATTTTTATCCTTATTTTCAGTTTGCATCATCTCCACATTGTGTGTAATGACACCAGAATATATCGTTATTCAACATGATCTTTGGCTTTCAAGCTCTTCCATTCACCTTGACAAAGGAACACAGCAAAACAAACAAAATGAAAGCCAAAAAAATACCTCCAAAGCTTCCCGAGCCGTATCGTGGATGGAAAGAATGTGCGTGATGTTGTTTGCTTGAAGAGCTTCCTTATCAGTGGAATCTGTCACACAAAAAGCGGTTTCTTGAAACCATTTCATTGCTTGCTATCTATATACACACCAATTTCATTACCATGCGATACTACACAACAGAATCTTACCCCTTATGTTTCCGAGAAAGAGACCGTCCAAAACCTGCAATTGAAGGGGAAATTGGAAAAAGCAGATGGAGAATATTACAACTCACTTTATGTACTTTCAACTCTCAACATACCAATCTATTAAATTTGTTATGGCAATAAAATTTCTATGTTGGGAAGCCTATTTAAAGAGAAGAAAAGGAAGAGAGCTGAAGGGTATCGGTTGCTCAAGAGTACAGGATTAAAAGTCCTGAAACACCATCTTTGAGGCATTTATTAGTGTTTGGACTGCCAATAGTTCCTGTCGAGTTGGCCACTTGCCAGCATTTACAAACACTTTAAACCCTTGCGAGAAGGTCAATCCAGCAAGAAGCATGGACCAGTCGCAAGGCCGAGGCCATGCAGCAGCTGAGCAAGACTGTTCAGTTGCAACAAATATAATGTGCGGTATCGGTCTGCAATTGACATAAAAGTAGATTTTATTCAGATAAGATGTATTGCAGAGACAAGAACATTTTATAAATCCATATTGTGAAAAGTTGAAAACAACAACAACAACAAAATTTGCAGTTGTTTTTTCCCCCCTCCCAATTTTTTTTTTAAAAAGGCTCACAAAGTAGGCTTGTTTGTCATTCTCAAAAGAGCACACAGCTCAAACAATGCTGGGATCCCAAGTTTAAATACGGTATCGATCGGTTTGTCCATTTTCAACAATAATCTACAAGTCATACAAATACAGGCATTTCATAATTTATCCTCATCATACATTTGATGGAGTTTACTGACAAGCTCCTCGATGAGCCTGAAATAATTGGAGAGGCAATAAAGAAATCGGGGCAATACTGCTGGGCACTCACCTGGTATGTTATGATACTGAGGAGGAAGTCAACGTGGGACGGAATCAGCAAAATGTACCAATGAACCTAAGTTATAGCAAATATCTATTTTGGGGAGAAACCCAGCCCTTTCCCCCCACTAAAAACCCACTTAGACCCCGATTTTTTTTTAATGCCGTGAACAAACTTTGGTACATCACTGGTGATGAAGGCGGTGGTCAAATTTCATTGGAATTGTGAGTGTAGTTTCTGAGAAGAAAGCACACACCTATTTTGGGGGGCAACTCCTTGAATTCCTCCTCAGGGCCTGATTTTTTAATGGTGTGAACAAACTTTGTTACATAATGGGGTGATGAAGGTTGTGGTCAAGTTTCATTGAAATCGTGTGTGTAGTTTCTGAGAAGAAGTTGCAAGTGTTTATGGACGGACGGACGACGCACCATCCCATCAGCTCCCTGGAACTACGTTCCAGGTGAGCAAAAAAATGAAGTCCTGTACAACACTTAAGCCAAGGTGTGGCCTTTATCGAAGATTAAGCAGGCTATTTTTAAATGTTAAATATCCTGCAAAAGGTACAGAGCAACATTTTGTACGATTATATATCATTGTTTCGGTCTTTTCCACACACTACATAATCAGGAAAAGTTATTTATTAATTTGACAGTAACGTTAGATACATTGACGAATATTATTGTCGCGTTATACAGCCACCGTTAACACGGGCCGTCTGCGCCGGGATCTTTTATCCCGTGAATGGCTGAAAGGTCTCCAACTACTGCGCTCAGTGTAATTAATAGACAACTTTACCGTTAGGGCCCTGTCACACCTTGACGTTTTAGCCAGCGTATGGCAAGGTCTCAAAATGTATGTAATAACGCTGGCGTACGCTGAACTATTGATGTTTTTTTTTAAGTTTGGGCATATAATATATGTTGGAGCTTATGCATAACGTACTAGTAACTATCACAGAACGTTTCAATCACATATGATAACTTATACCAACGAATGCTGAGCGTGTTGTCGGCGTTCACAACCTATGCCCAACGATAGTCTAACTTATGCATAGCGCGGCAGCGTATCGCGACGATCACGTGGCGAAGGCTATTGATAGGCTGCGGCTCGACGATTCAAATCTTAACCGCACTAGACATCGAAGTGTGAAGCCGCTGTCACACCTTGACGTTTTAGCCAGCGTATGCAGACGTATGAAAAATTTGCTGAACCAAGCTGGCACAGTCGAATACGTTATGGGTAAGTATTGTATACGTTAAAGCACGCTGGCATACGTCGTAGTACGTTGGCATGCATTGTAGCACGCTGGCATACGTCGTCATACGCCGAGTACGTCGAGAAATTTTCAGCATGTTGAAAATTTCGACGTACGACACATGTTCCGCATACGCTGGCCATAAGTTGTAGGCACGTTACGTGATCGTTGACACACGTCGACAGACGTTACTTGTACGTTACTCATAAGTCGAAACACGTCAAGGTAATGGTTAGCGTCAGTGTTCCAGACTCCCTGTTTTTCTTTAAATTTTTTTTTTCGGTATGACGGTGATGTTAACACTTCGATTTCTAGTGCGGTTTAATATAATATATTAATAGGCTGCCGCTCAACGATTTAATTACCTCGACGTGTTTCGACTTATGAGTAACTAACAAGTAACGTGTGTCGACGTGTGTCAACGATCGCGTAACGTGCCTACAACTTATGGCCAGCATTATGCAGAACGTGTGAGTCATACGCTAGCATACGTCGAAAAATTTAAAGCATGGAAAATTTGTCTAACACCTCGGCGTACTACGACGTATGCCAGCGTACTACGAAAAAAAGCCAGCGTACTATGAGTATGCCAGCGTGCTCTTAACGTATACAAACTTACACACAACGTATTCGACGTGTGCAGCGTTTTAGCCAAATTTTGCATACGTCAGGCATACGCTGGCTAAATCGTCAAGGTGTGACAGGGCCTTAACACAAGATCACCCAAATGGGCCAAATTTGACGGCAGCATGCATGGGAGGCAGAAAGATGGAAAACTTTTCTTACTTTCATCAGGCTATATTTATAAGGGTTTATTTATAAGGAGTGGGGGGAGAAAGGTGGATGGGATGTGCAAAACGCAACAAAATAAGTGAGTCAACACAAATATGGAGATGCCAACATGTAAACTTATACACAATGATGAATGAATAACAATATTAACTCCGCTAGGTACCACAGACCACACTCTTAAGAAACAATTGGGTAAGCAGACAAGGATTTCCCAACGACGTGGTGTGCAGGACGATGGTGTGGCTTGAGAACAGTAAGGATGCAGCAGCGATGTAGTGGAAGCGAGGGATTATAAGGAGGCATCCACATTTCCAGAGAGCAGTCCTCCCTATCCTGAGGACAAAGCACAGCGGAAGACGAAGAGAGCCGGAGACCAAGAGAGCCAGTGAGAGAAGAAGAGAACGATGTTATTTGTCCAAAATGGTCCCACCAACAAGCTGATTATGTGAATGTACAGACCCAGCTCACATGGATGCTCTAATTTTCCAAGGAGCTTCTGTACAGTGGGTCCTTTGGCCCTCCCTCCATACCCTGGGACAGCCTTCGCCTGCAGTAGGTTGAGTCATTGGCTGCCAGCTTATTGTGGGAGGTGCCACCCTTCAACCTATCCCACCCCATGGGATGGCCCCAATAAAAAAAAAACCTTTCCCCTCTTCAGGGCTCCAAAGCAGACTACGCCACCATGGCTTATAGTGCACCGGACATAGATCGCAATAGTTTATTTTGAAGCATGAAGCGCTTCCTCTGTACCTTGACGACGAAAGTCCTCACCTGGTCCCACCTGCTAACAAGAGGTTTTTGCACATAATCTTCTCCTAGCTATACCATTTACAAATGACATATGCTGCCTCCTTAGCATCATGTGGAACAAGACGACTTATGCTGACAGGTCCCTGATACATGGCAATCTAACCTACTCGAAACACACGGATCATGCGATTCTTTCAACAATCGAGCTGTGGATATCCACGTAACATTATATATACATAGTCTTTCCGTCCATCCGTCATGCTATCTCCTAAACGGCTGTGGGGAAATTCAACAAACTTGGTAGTTGGGCCATTCTCAGAAAAAGGTCATTTTTAGATTTGGATTTTTTCACAAATTTTTAACAATATAATCATTTGAGATTACACCAAAACGTCAATATTAAGATGACAGGAAATAATATAACAGCCACAAAGCAAGAAACCTCATTTATAACCAAAAAACAAACAAACAATTATATGATGGTAACGGTAAATACAAGTCATTACCGTTACCAATGGTTTACTGAAGAAAAGTAGTTAGCGTTAGCTATCGTTTACTGAAAAAAATTAATACCCGTTACCAATGGTTTACTGAAGAAAAGTCGTTACCGTTAGCTATCGTTTACTGAAAAAAATTCATACCCATTACCAATGGTTTACTGAAGAAAAAAATCATTATTGTCACCAGTTAACCAATTCAACTTTACCTTACATTATAATATTATAACATGAACACATCTACAAACGTTTGAAATGACAAACAAATGAACTGGACAACATATATTTCTCAGTGGTATTGATCACTTTAGGATTTCATCAATTTATTAGTTTATGGTTGAGGATGCTGTTGGGCTGCTCCCGATCAAGTTCAATTGGTGGCGGGCCGGTGAATGTCACTTGTTGCATAATGAAGCGTCGATCTTCCTCCCCCCTCTGTTATATCATCCCCCTTCGGCTAATCGAAAATGTATCGATCCCTATCGCCGACACGTTCCAGACACCAATCCCAGAGGATGCCTTGAAATCACTCTCCCAATATAAAAACTTTTCCTCGAGTGAACAATACAGGGATAATATCCATGCAACACAAAATCTGCTTCCAAACTGTCACCCTCTTTGCCCAACGATTTCCAAATGACCCACTTTCAATATCATCTTCGCAGTAGTCAAATCATCGATAGTGACATCATATCATCAGGAGAAAAAGTCTGAGGAGAAAGTCCAGAGAGGAAAAAGCAAAGGGTGAAAGAAGCGACCAAGAAGCGGGTGTCTAACCAGC
>CM068960.1:72731702-72743457 GCA_035128595.1 Eptatretus atami | reverse complement strand
GCATGCAAATAAATACCTCTTAAGAGGCTGCACGAATCATGGTGTTTTTCACGGCACGGGAAACACGGCCAGCAAGACGCCCACGCTGCACGAAACACATACAGAGGCCAATAAAGCCGACTCCACGCCATGTTGGGCAGGATACCCTCAAAAGTACTGTCTTGAATTCAGTAACCTGTTATGCAAATCCTTTCACATATCTCAAGTCAAAATTGGATGAAAACATTAGGATTAAAAAATATCAACCGAGGTTTGTTGACCTTTGGCTGATGTATGACCATCAAAAATAATAATGGGTGCTTGAATCAGTGACATGATTGCAAACCCCATTTCAAATTTAAAGTAAATCATTAGAAATTGACGTTTTGAAAATCTGCCCATAATATTTTCCTTTTGACCTTGAAGACCTCCAAAATAATTGGGTGGGCTAATTCAGTGACCTGAGATGCAAATTCCTCTGCACTTTCAAATCAATTCGGATGGAAACTTGAATTTAGGAAATTTGCGATGTTGTCCTTTCCTATGTGACCTCAAAAATATAATTGGTGGTTGGATCACTGACTGAGCTGAAAATCCTTCTTCAAATTTCAACTCGGAATTTTCAGATGAAAATTGATGATTTAGAAATAAACAACATTGGTTATCTTTTGCTATATCTTGACTTTTTTGACCTCAAAATGAATAGGCTTTTGCTTCTGACGAACTCTTTACATTTGTGAAGATTCGGTTAAAAAATGACCATCAGTAGATGATTGACAACAAAACAGACCAAACTAAAGTATAACAAGCGGAGGCGACATGGGTGTCACTGTATAATTTCATACTAGTCAACAGTTTTTGAGATCGGGCTGAAAAATTTGACAAAAGGAGGGTGTTTATAGTGCGCATAAAAGCCTGGAAGCGATATTTTTTGATTTTCGAAAAAATCAATTTTTTTAGGATTTTTTTCAAAATTTCAAAGTTCGCGTTGCTAGGCAACGGTGATGTCCTAGCACGGTCTCAAAAGCATACAATAGATTCCTGGTATGAACCTACCTGTCAAGTTTCATCAAAATCGGTTGACTTTCCTCTGGCCTCCCAGAGCTGTCCATTACATTCAAAACAAACATACAAACAGACAGAAAACTGAGATAGGGTACCCTCTAGCGACACCCAACCACCACCCAAAAATATAGTACCCTTGAAATCTCGATTTTCCCGAGGTTAACAAAGACGGAAAGGAGTGAAAACATCAACTTTATGTGACCGAGGTAGAAGAGTTGAACTGCTTTTATGTTCTATGCTATTGCACTTGCTTGGGTGAGAATGTATACTTTTAAGGTTAAGGAAATTTTAAACCTGTGAAAGAAATAGATTTACAGTAAAAATTTTTATAATTTTTGCAAATCCATGATATTAAGAAAGAAGATGAGAAATTGGGACCCATGCAACAGGTAACGTTACAATTATCCGTCGTTGAGTGAGCTTTGGAAAATTGACGTGGAAAGCTTTAGATTTGTGTACAGCTGAAATATGACCATTACTGGTAAATTTGTAAATTTGTTCCGAGTTATTTTGGAAGGCTTTGGTATCCCATTTACATAAATGAATTGGTATTGCAAAAGGATGCTTAAGGGGAGGAAGGCAGGCTCAGGTTGCTTAGTAATTGCTCCATTGTGTTATATTTAGGGATGAACCAAAGTACTATAGACTGAAATGTTCAGGAGAGGAATATTAGTTCATAAGTATAAACATATTTAATTAAAGATATTATTTGTATATTGAAATTTGGATAGCAGGATTAGGATGACTAAGAGCAATGGATCAACTTTAGTTAAAGAGTTTGCGAGAATCTTTTGCATAGGTTTAGGTCAGAGACACTGTTTGTGTTCCTAGGGTTCATAGTGCAGAGTGCATGAATGGGTTGCACAGACTTACAATAGAGGGTGTATTTGTATGTTTTCCTTGAGTGATTAACATGGATTTGGAAATGGACAAGAGTGGAGGATCTATCTATTGTGAAATGAGCATGATCAGTGTGGGGACGTAGATGTTGGGACTGGTATTAGTTGGCAAAAGAGTTAATTTTTGTCATCATTAGAGTAATGTTGTGACTGTGTAAGATACGGGATGAAGTCGTTGTGAGTTTTTTGGTAACTTCCATGTTAGGATGAAACTGATAAATTGTCAAATGGACCTTCAGGAAAGATCATTGGACTGGTGGTTATCTTGATGTTATAATTAAACAGCTGGAAATTCTAGATGATGTTTGTGTAAGTAAGTCTTGATACTGAAGTGACTTGATAAGAACGGCATTACGAATGAGAGGATAAGTCTGTTTGGTACGATGAAAGACAATGTACCCAACTGTATTTGGGGTCAGGTGGTCCACACACATTATTTAAAAGCATTTTTTATTGAATGTAATGTCAATTTAATTATTTATAGACTGGTTTTATAAATTTTGATTATTTGTAGATGTGGTTTAGTTTAACAGTTAAATTTTGGTACCTGAGGTTTTTTTTATTATTTTTGGTGTGTACAAACAATTAGTTCTTCACTACTTATAGGTTATGGATTTGTCGATTTTGATCTATCTGTGAAGAAAAAGCATGTAGATGTGTTTGCAGCTTGTTTAAGAGATGGAAAGGTAGGAATTCGAACAATGGTATGAATTGGTTGTATGTGCCTTTGATTAGTATTAAATTATGGGAGGAAAAATGATCTGTTCCTCGTTATGAAGGGAATGCCTTAGTTTCCAGAAAATAGTTGAAGATTGATAATAATTTTGTGTGAAATTGCATTAATTTGTAAATTCTTTGGGAGGATTATTTTCTTCGTTGAGGAAATTGATATGGTATAATATTTGGTTGGGTGGAAATGTTTGTGTGTGTGTGGTGTTGTTGTGTGTGTGTGTGTGTGTGTGAGTGTTGTGTTTTTTGTGGGTTGGGGGGTGTTTTTTTTGTTGGTTGTTTGAGGTTTTGCTTGTGCGGGATAAATTGTGCCGGAATTAATCAGGTTGTGTATGGGGATCAGCATGTAATTAGTGCATTATTTCTGTGGTTCCATTGGAGGGTGGATGAATTCTTGTAATGTGTATGTGATAGATAGGTGGACGGGTATGCAAGTGTTTAACATTTAACAGTTGCAAAATTAATGTAATTCTGAAGTGATGGTGTTTGAATTATGAAAGGAGGGATATTTTTGAATTGCACATGTTATTGATAAGGGATAATAACTAATAAATGGCACTTGGGGAGGGGTGTATAATTATAGTATAAGTCAACGATATAAGTTGTATTAGCATGTGAATATGTATGTATAATATGTGATATATTACCAATGTGCCAACAGTCATGTATAATGTGGTAATATAACATGTAAATGATGTGATAATATATAATCATGTCTAATGTTAATTTAATTTTTTTATTGAATGGTTATCGCATTGGAATTAAATTTGAATTAATCAGACCTTTTTAACTTATATTTACAATGTAAGTGAATCTATTTTATAAATGAAGGTGGAATGAAATAGAAAGATTAAAGGTTTGGAAAGGATTAGATAATAGAAAAATATGCAGAAAATATAGAAACAAACCAAAGAGCAGAGTGAAAACGAAGAAAAGATTTTGAAAAAGAAGGAAGTGGTAACTATACGTAGACAATTAAGTGAAAAAAATTCTACAAAATTTTAAGAAATTAATAAAAATACACTGGAATATGTGTGGTTGGTGGATAGGTCATCTAATAAAATTTGATAAATTAGTTCAGGGTGTAAATAAATAAAATAATGAATTTAATGGTACTGTGTTAAATTGTAGATTAAACGGTCTGGGGATAGTTAATTATGGAGGTCTGTGTTAAATAAGATCTGAGCATGTATAAATACAGGGAAGGTGATGAAGATGAAACTAACAGGGTGAGGCTGACTTACAGTGGGGAACAAAGGTCTTTTGATGAAATTTATTATTTGTCGGGATTAAAAACATACTGATTGAAAAGGTCCAAAGAGAGCAGGTTAAAAAGAGTAAGATTGAGTATTTGCTTGTTACGAACGGAACGAAGTTTCAAGGAGGGGCTGCTTGAGCTATGTTGCATTCCTGTAAAGACGTTGATTCAGATTGAATGGGATGTTGAGGATTCCTTGGTCTTCGTGGGGATGAAAAAGGGATAATCTTGAAATGTACTTAACTTACTTGTTAATGAGAAAGTGCTGTAGAGAATAGATAAAGAGAATAAAGAAATATAATATCTGCCTTTATTCAAAGTGTTATTGGGAAGTTCGTAAGGGGTGTGTTTGAACAAAACATTTATCAGCATTTGATTGGACTGGATTCTAGGAGGAGCGGAGAGATAAGTGGGTGCATGTTTGGAAAATTAAGGATCTGGACTGAATATTAAGATTGATGCAGTATCATTAAGAGATTATATATATTCACTAATTTGGGATCGAGGTGTGATGAGGGGTCAGGAGGTGGGATTACGGTTTCTTGAGTCAAAATAAGATAAGGTATAATGACTTATGGAATGGGTTCCTGTATGTTGATGTATATTTGTGGTGAGGAGTTGAGTCGTGGAGACGATTCAATTACTTGGGTGATATTCCATGTTTGATGGTGATGAGTTAAGAGGTAATAGACGATATTTTTTATATTTTCTGAAAGAGATATATACAAGTGGGGAAAAGTCATATGGAATTCCTCATGAGAATAAATTGGGATGATGGGTGGGTACCTGTGGGAGAGGACAAGAAAGTAGATCTTATGTCAATTGGTGATTTCAGTCTTGATTTACACCTGATGAAGAGAATTGGACTCTGACAAAGGAATCTGAGAAGAGACCCTTAATTATTTAAAAAAGGTAAGGTATCTTGGAGAATCAATATGGATATCGTAAGTAGGAAATTGTGAATGAAAAGATTGTGAGAAGAAGAATAAAAAAGAGAAGAATATATAAGTATATAGACATAGTAGTGAGACGTCAGTGGGATGTAAACAAATATGGGATTGGTAGTTTTTGATTTTGTGATCTGAAGATACATTCAGCGAGGGATTATATGAGGAGGAAATGGGCGAAAAGTATCTTGGTTGACAAAAGTAGTGGATTGAATACAGGCATTAAAGGAGAATGGGAGGGAGGATGTGACTGGGGATGGACAGAAGGAGAATTGGGTAATAAGGAGGAAGTAGGAGAAGAGAAGACGATATCTGGACATAGTAAAATATATTGAACAATAAACTAGAGGACATGTAATTTTTAAAAGATATTAATATGTTAATTTATAAAATAATATGATAATATTAAATTATATAAAAAATAATGTAAAGATTAAAAAAAAAAAAAAATTAAATAATTGTTAACACTATTGAATGAATGGTTGTTTCAATGTTTGTTTGTCTTGTGACAGAATATTCTAAAAGAGTTATTGAAATAGAATTAGACACGAAACCTTGAGCGGAATGTTGATATTGTAACTATGCAGTAATATAATTTAGATATTTAACATATGGATCTGGATGATACTCCGAAATTTTTAAGTAAATTCTTCAAAATTGAAGGGTGGTAGGTGTCATAATAAAAATATTGGGAACATACTTCTAACAGAGATCATCATATAGGAATCTGTGGAGAGTAAAGGTGACTGAAGAGTCTTGGGTTATTTGGAAATTGAACCGGTCAATGAAAGGATACGAAGTAGGTATATTTTGAATAAGAAGGATGAAAAGCTGAAAAAGTCGACATAATGGATATATTATTCCAAAGACAAAAGAAAAGAATTGAATATAATATAGGATAAAAAAATAAATTTAGAAGAGAAACAACTATCAGTGGGAACAAAAAGTAAAATGTTAGGGCGGAGGTTGTACGAAAAGAAAGTGCCAAATTGTGTGTTTCGAAAATTCGTGTGAAGATTTATTATATAATAAATTATATCCTATACAAATAAAGAAATGATTGGAATGAAATGAAAGTTGAAAGGCGAGAAAATGGAATAAGTGAATGCAGGAGATGCTGAGAGTGAATAAATTGGAAGAGATCTTGAATGGTTGTGGCGATTACATGTGAGAAATAAAGCAATCATAAATGAAGAAAGATTGTCTTTAATTAGGTTGAATGTCATTTTATGTTAATTTTACTACGTACTTGATTATCTGTAACTGTTTGATCAATTTGTGTTTATTTAGCCTTTAGGTTGTTAATTTAAAATTTTTTTTGTATTCATATGTGTCGTCGCATGCTTATTTGATTATTGGGTGGGTAATATTATGTTTGATGTGATATTTTTTTTTTGTTAGGTTTCTTATTTAAATTTAAAGGAATTTTTACAGGTTGAGACGTGGTGGAGAATGTTTTTATTTATTATTTCTGTAAGAAAGGTTATTTTCTAAAAAGATATGAACAAAAAAAAAGTATTTTTTCATTTTGTGCATTCCTTTCTTAAAAAATAAATAAATAATAATATAAATAAGATTCACTTGCCATCGCTTTGTGATCATTTTTCTCTCGTTAGGAGTTTTAGATTTTTTTTTAAAAAAGTAGTTTTGCAAAAAATTAAGGGAACTTACAAGGACATTCTGCAAGCTGTGTTTGAGGTTCATATAGTGGGGAAAACTAATAACAATTGTGATTTTGTGAGGAAAAAATTTGAGCTAGAGCTATTATTATGAAAGATTTGGATATTGGGATCTAAAATTTTGACTGGGTGGAAATGGCTGAAAAGATTGGGCTGAATTTGAGATGAATATAAATCCTGTATAATAATATGATAGGTATAGGTGAAATTTGGTGCTTCTAAAATGCCAAATTGTTATCTATATTTTAGTAAGTTGACTTACCTGTCCAGATGATTCTGGAACTGTCTTGCATATGGTCTTATTAACAGAAAGGAGGACAGAACATGTACTTGTTCATGATCTGTGGCATGAACCAGGAGATCGAGAATCCTTGAAGATTCGGCAGTTGTCCTGATGATTCTGAGATCAATGGAAAGTGGGCGTTGGTTCTGGTGCGTGAATTTTTATTTTTTTTGATTTTTTGAAATAATTCTTTCATTGAATAGACGATGATGAACCGATGGTAATGTTGATGAAATTAATGATTAGAAAGCAAAATTATATTTTAAAAATAATATGTTTGATATATATATATTTTACAAAAACAAAAACAGGAAGTTCTAATTGATGTGAGACGTTGATGTTTGGAAGTGTTTAAAAGAGGGGTGGAATGATATGAAGAGAGAAGTAGAAGTGGTGTGTGAGGGGGAAAAAAGATCGATTTGGTGTAAGTGATTGAGTGAGGAACCTGTATGTAAAATAACTCATATCTTAATATGATTGATATTTTGTATTTAATACTTGACCTGAAGGAGGACGGAGATTATATTTCTGTTTGGTTTGGTTTTTTTTGTTTGTTGAGCAGGTATTAAACCGTTGTGATGGATTCGAACATTTTGTGGACCATTTGAAATGTGGAAACATTTGATGAAAATGGATGGTATTAGATTTTTAGTGACTTCAACTGAAGATAGGGAAAATTTTGATATGTAGAGATATTAAAATGTATGGAAGATATTGGACGAAATTTGGGACAGAAGATAGTGTTTATAAGGAAACTTGGTTAATTTTGAGAAGATCGAATTGGATAATTTTAAAAAATTTAAGTATTCATAATCATTTGAGAATAGGGAAACAAAGAAAAATAATTATAAATATGTAGTATTATTATTGGCTGGTGTTGGCCTTAATTGGTTAGGGTGGTGGGCTTGGGATAATGGGGAATGTCAGGATTTACATAGGAGATGCTTAGGAGATGTATGACAGAGTATGGTAATGGATGGATAATATAATATATACATATTTAATGGGCGCTGGCGGGGAGAGAGAGGATACGGGTGTTTGCTGGGTTGAGTATCGGTGGTTTTGGGACGTGTTAGACCCATTGAAGCTGTTGGAGTTATTGTACGTGGTTATCTTCTATGGGCTGGTGGAGAGTGAATAATATAATGTATAGAGTTGGAAACAGACGTAAGGGAACCGTATTGTGTTTAATTTTAGTTTGAAGTACCTACGTTAATTTGGAGTCTTCTGTGCTAGGTTGGTAAAACAATATTATAAAAAAAAAAATGAAAACAACAAAAAAAAAAAATTTTGAAAATTATTTGATTTGTGTATGTTGGATAAGAAGAACTATGCAAATTTGGATATATATAAAATATTATATTTTTCATGTCATGTGCTGAGTATTTAATATATTTTGTTATTTGAATTTCTGTGTTATAGTTGATGAGGGAAGATTTATATTTGACAGAGTAGACCATATTTTGGATTGAATGGTTGGGAATTATTGAGGTGAACCATTTGTTCATGCAATCATACCTATTTCTAATTCTATAAGTGTTCATGGAAAATATCTGGTCTTTCTGGAGGTTCCATTAGAAGATAGAAGATTTAGAAACAAAAATAAAAACACGGAGGTTAATAAAGCTGGACAAGTAAATATAACCAGGTTAGAGGGCCTGAAAGAAGGAAGGAAAACCCTGGGGATTTGAAAAGGAATGGAAAAACAGAAAGGTGGATGGAAGGGGATGGGGAAAAAACAATACCAGTGAACCGTAAATGTGCGTGGGGTTAATTTTCTGGAAGAATTCGTGATTAGTGAAAAGAATAGTTAAAAAAGGTATGGAAAGGGATTCGGTTCTGGTGAGAAAAATCCAGAGGAAGGTGGAGAGTAAAAATAACATAAATGAAAAAGATGGTAATGCATGTTGAGAAAAGTTGAGGACCTTTCAACGGGGTTTTTTGTTGTTTTTTAAATAAATGGGGAGTTGGATCCTTGATCTGATGTAAAATTTTTAATATTGAGTGGATATGTAACCCATCATGTGTTGTTTTTGAAGTAGAATAAAATCGGTGTAGTGTTGAGAATATGGTTGGAAACGTGAAGAATGGAAATTGGAAAATATCAGGTGGTTTGGACTACCGTAACCTGTGTATAAGAGATGTAAATAAATATAAAGCAGTAACATTGAAATATACCATTTAATAAAGTAAATACCAGTGTAAACTAGAAGGGACTGGTTAGAGGATATAAGTAATTGATAGAACATAGGACCGAACATTTTTGAAACATTATGGTACAATACTTGTTTTGGAATTTAAGGTGAAGAATTTTTAAATTAAACAATTCTCCGTATAGATGGATTGATCTTCAAAATGAAATGAATTTTTAAAAAGTGTAAAATTTCAAATTCCAGATGTAAACTTTTGAAGTATCTGTGAAAACAATCAGGAAAAAGACAGAAAGGGGTGAAAAAATAAACTTACTCGTTGGGGAGTAAAATAAAAAACAGACTATTTATTTATTACAGGTGTCCTCCTGTCTATCATGGTAATTCGCGTTAAACCATAATAATTCACGTGGGGTTTATATTTTACCGGGGAAACACGCCCTCGGTACGCCTTGTCCGAAACGGATCCACTCTACCGGGACCGGATCACGTTTCCAGATCGGATGCAGCCTGAGGACACTGCGCGAAGAGCGTAGGTCCGACCTAGGAGAGAAGGAACCGGATCGTTGGGAGTTTAAAAGAAATAATTAGTATTTGGTCATAAATATCAAACGAAACGAACTAGAAACCTTAGTACCTGAGTAGGAATTGATTAATGATTGAATTCTGATCTCACTGTTGCTGTGGTTGAGGGTCAAATGGAAAGAAAAGACAAAAGGTAGCGAGCAGGTAAACATATTCGTGCTTATAAATTAATTTAATAATTTATTTTTACAAGCAGGCGAGAAGAATAATGTGGGGACACAGTGGAGTGAGATTATGCTAGGATGTTGTGTGTTATATCGAAAGGAGAGTAAGATGGCCAGTATATATTTGGAACAAAGTTGGCTGCTGAATTGAAGGCTAGTAGAGTTTATAAAGATGTGCGAGACCACATATGAAATACAACGGAGGGTCACATTTACTTGACATATAATGAAGAGCCAGGGACACAGTTTTAGCGAGAAGATCTTGAATCGCGCATGTACTAAATAAAGTTCATGTCTCGTAGGAAAATTAATAATAACAATCGCGTCTCTACAGTATTAATAAACCTAATGGGCTATGACGAACAAATAGGGCATGGCGACGCTACGACATCTAAAGCTTTGCGCCTCAACCACGACATTGCGGACAGAACAGAACCCGATGAAGGAGGAGTTAATTGCACTTTACCGGGTGGGTTGGAGGTGGGAGTGGCTGCGGTTGCAGCTTGACGTTCCTAAATTTTTAGACAATTCGTGCATGGAGGGTGAATCCATCTTTAAGTTCTCCAAAAGCATGTGTTTTATTGGAACTTGTGGGCATTCATGGTTGAACTGAGTCTCTTGGGGGGTGTAGGCACTAGTGGTGCTGCGCCTTAAACGCTGACGCATGACTTATACATCCGGTGGTAATAGTCGGTAAAGCACATTTGTTCCCTTATCCGTATATGGACGTTTGATCAAACATATTACGAGGGAAGGTTTTTTTTTTCATAATGGTTCATTATAGGATTCAGTTACGGGAACTGGAGAGACCTCGGTTGTGGTGGTGTTGTTGTGGATGCTCGTTAGGGAAGTACACATGCCACGCCAGCGCAGTAGGTATCTGCAGTTTGCCTCTGCACTTATAATGTCATCCGCGACACTAGTGGAAGGGGCGTGCTCGCTGAAGATATACAAATGTGATTAGCTTATTTTGACGTATGGAGAAAAGTGGCGTGCGGAGTCGCAGATCGACAGAGGTTATGGTTCGAGGGTGGAAGTTATTAGCTTGAGGCGGTAGAATCAAGGTCCGGAGCGGGTAGTGTCAATCCGTGTTAACCAATCATTTAAAATTGGTCATTGTTTAATCAGCCGGTAGTGGCTCTGAGTAGTGTCGAGCAGGACGAGACAAAAAAAAAAAAGGCTATAGAGTGGAGTACAGAGGGAATAGGGTCGGTTAAGGGTAGGGTCAACGTGGTGTGGGACGGAGAGGGAAGTGGAGGTCAAGTAGCAACATGAGGAGGCTGGCAGACCGGAGGAGCAAGGAAACGCAGAAACCGTGGAGCAAGAGGGACTTGCCTCACCGGACCCTTTTGATAATTGAGGAAGGCCCGCTAGTCAGGGGGGGAGGACTCAATGCATGTAAATATCCGACGAAAACGTACATCACCTGAAATCGGGGCGCTCCGATATGGCCCGCCGACCCCTCACGTGGCCGCCAAGCTTGGGCCGGGAAACCCCCTCACTTCGTTTCCGGCAAGGCCACCCCAACAGGGCAACGACTGCGCCCGAACCACGAGGATGACATTGAATCGCCCACACCGAAATGGCACCGCGAATCATCCAGCAAAAACCCCCGGTCCAGAGGGTCCCGCATGCACAAACGCTTCGGGCGTATCGAACCAGCGTCAGATCAATGCGCTCGTTCCGACGCGCGCCCAAAACGTTGGCCTGCACTGTACAATTCCCTGGCTACGATCACAGCCTCGCTGCCTGCAAGAGACGAGAAAGACGCTCACCACCCGGGAGAATCACCGGCCTGCCAGCAGTTACCGAAGGTACATCGCCATTGGATAAATCCATGCAACGTTTCAGCGATGCGGACGTACGTGTGCTGCCTTTTGCAGCACAATTCCATACCAGTGCGCGCCGGTTCCGCCATTACGGCACGTATGGCCAGCGCATCGCGCCATGGCGAACAACAACATGCGTCGGGTATTGAGGTTAAAAAAAAGAACAAGCGCTTTCTACCCGCACACTC
>CM068960.1:72700386-72729834 GCA_035128595.1 Eptatretus atami | reverse complement strand
CTTTAGCCGGGACTTTATTCCCAACGATCCGTTCCTTTTAGGCGGTACGTCCTTGGCAGTGTCGCTCGGCTGCATCCGATCTGGAAACGTGATCCGGTCCGGTAGAGTGATCCGTTTCGGACAAGGCGTACCGAGGGCGTGTTTCCCCGGTAATTAAACCACGTGATTAATTAGGTAACCGAACAGGAGGGACCCTAGTCACGCGGTTGAGTATGGCGTCCACAGTCAGTTAAGCGACCCCGTCACGTCACGGGCAATTATCCAGTGCGCCGCCTACAATGTCCGGAGTCTGGTGGAAACCGACATAAGCTTTCCCCCACCTAGTGGTCTTCTCACCCAAACCCCCGGGCCCGCAACAATATACATATATATGTACATGTAATCAGCATTGGGGATGCATGAAATATGTAACGATTTTTTGGGATTTGACCTCCGGTTCCATACTCCAGGGGTGGGGACTTAAGGTCACAAGGATCAAAACAGGAGAAATTTTTTAACTCAAAATTTGATATTGGGTCATTCCTGATGGAAGATTTTGCCATCTTTCAACTTTGCTATTGGTGTGAAACGTGGCGATTCGCGATGGTGCAACCATAGACTTTGCTCTAGTTTGTTGTTAATCACAGATAATCTGATCACTTACCACAACATCCCCAAAACGTACAGTTTATTTGCCTCAAGAAGCAAAATAAACATGTTATGAGTAGCATTTACTGTTCATAGGTAACATTCCTGCCTTGCAACCACCTATTACATTTCACTTCTGCTTGGAACCACAAAGCGACATCACTTCTACTTGACATACAAAAAGTTGGCATCTCATTCCAGATGAGCAATGCTGAACCCCGACACAGTAGTTTTACAAAGTAATAAAATTAATCCACACCTTCTTGTTGTGGAAATGTACAGTTGTGATCTTATCAAAGCAAGCAGTTTATCAATAGAAAGTGCATCGATTTCTACATAGGTTTCGTGAAAGGTAACCTACAAATGAAACTGTGTATCAACCTCTAACCTCTCAAGTTGATAGCTTATAACTGGTTTACACAGTTATAATTTATAGTTTATATAGTTATCGTTTGTAGTTCACAGCTATTGTATCAACCTTTCGACCTGATGGTGTATAGCTGGAAACCCAGCTCAAAACCGTCATTCCAATATTTCATGATGAAGGGTTAACACCTGAAATGTCATGTTGCACAAACTCAAAGAAGGGTTTATATTTTGGACAAGAATGAGGTTACCAGAGGGTAAAAAGGCAACAAACTGACAGTGGGATGCCACAAGTAAGGTAATGAACAAACGGTAAAAAAAAGGGAGTGAGAGTGAGAGGGCAAGTGGGAGTAGGACAGGACAGACGGACACACGTGTGTAGGGACAGGGGGAGACAGAGACAGAGAGATAACCTGCAAATATGAGGGTAGAGTTAGGTACGGTTAATGCCATAAACGAGCTGACAATATGGCTCAGAGGTACGTACACTGGTCTTCAAGTCGTCTCGCATGAGCTTGAATCCCAGCCCAGATAGAAACCGTTATCCCCGTAATATGTGCCATCCCTTGGATGAACCTTAATCCGGTGGCCCGTTTGCTGCATGAGATGGTGGACATTAAATATCCCATGTTGTCCTTCGCGAAGAGTAGGTGAGCTATCTCTGGAACAAGAACAAATTTGAAATTCCTGCCCCAACTAATGCTCGGAGAAGGATGGCAAACCGCCCAGCATAATCCCAGCCTATAAACTGCATCGACAGAACAAAACGTTCTGTAACAGTATGGGACATCGGATTGGAGAACCCAAAAAGGTTAACCAACATGTTACTTTGCCTCACACCTTTGTCCACCTTCAGTTGATAAACCTATTTTTGGCTCACCTGGAACAAAGTTCCGGGGAGCTTATGGTTAGGCACGACCTCAGTGAGTCCGTCCACACTTGCAACTTCTCTGAAACTACAAACACAATTTTGATGAAACTTCACCACAACTTTCATCACCCGGTATGTACCAAAGTTTGTTCATGGCATAAAAATAATAACAATAGTTAATAAAAAAATAAAATAACAAGCAGTCATAGTCTGGTACTTACGAAATCGTCAACTTGACCTCTGACCTTGTCTAATAAAAGCTGTCTCTAGAGAAGGTAGCGACGCAAACCAGAGTCTCTACGATGATTCTGTACCAAACCATCAAAAATCGAATGTTTGACCTCACTGTGACCTTGACCTTTGACCGATTTTGACCAAATCTAATCAGCACTAGCCATCACCTCCTGAATCACGTGATGTATTTGACATTGGTAGCTTCTTCCGTTCCGAGTTATCGTGCCTACAAACAACAAACACAACACAAACAAACAAACACACAAACAGATGACGGAAGTCATCAATAAGTAATAAATCTGGTCCAAAAGGGAAAAACGGGGGGTGGGGGGGTGGTCTCACAAAATTCGGTATTTGCTTTATTCTCAGAGACCACACAACAATTCCGATGAAACTTGACCACAATCCGTCATCACCATGACGTACAAAAGTTTATCGACCGCAATCAAAATCTGCATTCATTAGGAGGGTCCTACCGGTGGGGGCGAGGGGGGGGCGTTTTGCCCCCAAAATAGTCATTTGCTCTCTTCTCCAAAAACACGCACACGATTACAATGAAACTTGACCACAACCGACATCACTCGTGATGTATTAAAGTTTGTTCATGGCGTTAAAAACAGAAATCAATGTCTAAGAAGGAGGGGGTCTGCAAGGGGGGGGGGAGTTGAGTGACTGTTGCTCCTGATCCAGGTGAGCTTCAGGACGCACGGTCCTATTTTCACATGAAGGATTGATTAATGGTATTTAATTATTTATTGATTGATGTGGATAGATAAAACAGCCTCAAAAAATATCTTCGGTATTTGAATAGCAAAATGAATTATCTTAATTATTTATTGATAGTTAATCACACAAACGTTTTATTCACAAGATGCTTCATGACACAGGTTCGGTTTTCACCCCTGTCTGTGAGCAGGATATCTCACAAAGTTGTGTTGACGGGTTCGGACGAAACTTGGACAGGTTCGGTGTGTAACAATCGATAATTTATTACATTGTGGTGAAGATCCAGATCCGAGAATGTTTTAAACGATTCTTCACCATTGAGAGATCAGACCAAAAACGATATATGGCACGATATCTGAAAAAGTGCGGAAGTACGAGTATGAGGGAGTACGAGTATGGGAGTACGAGTATTGAGGCAGTACGGTTATTTTGATTATTGAGGAGGGGAGTTAAGTATTTGAAGAGTATGTGGAGCGGGGAAAGGGAGGAGGAGTACGAGTATGAGGAGTACGAGTATGAGGAGTACGAGTATGAGGAGTACGAGTATGAGGAGTACGAGTAGTAGTAGTAGGATAATGAGTAGGATAATGAGTAGGAGTAGGAGTAGTAGTAGGAGAGAGAGTAGGAGGAGTAGGATAATGAGTAGTACGAGTATGAGTAGTACGAGTATGAGTAGTACGAGTATGAGGAGTACGAGTATGAGGAGTACGAGTATGAGGAGTACGAGTATGAGGAGTACGAGTACGAGGAGTACGAGTACGAGGAGTACGAGTACGAGGAGTACGAGTACGAGGAGTACGAGTACGAGGAGTACGAGTAGTACGAGGAGTACGAGTACGAGGAGTACGAGGAGTACGAGGAGTACGAGTATGAGGAGTAGTAGTAGTAGTAGGATAATGAGTAGGAGGAGTAGGAGTACGAGTATGAGAAGGAGTAGGAGTAAGAGTAGTAGTAGTAGGAGAGAGAGTAGGAGGAGTAGGATAATGAGTAGGAGGAGTATGAGTAGGAGTAGTCGGAGAAAGAGTAGGAGAGGGAGTAGGAGCAGCAGAAGGAGTAGAAGGAGAAGCCGATTAGATTTTGGTCCAGGTGCGAATCCAGATCCGGCCTATCAGTGGGACACAAAACGTAAACTGTTCACCTGGCAGAGGTATGCACTCTACCGAGGCTGTTGTCGTTAGATGAGGCTGTTTGTAATTGTAACGGTTGAAGTTGAATAAGCCAACGTCGAAAAATCAATGGTTCATAATTAAGGTTAAAATCGTCGCAATTCAAGAGAAAGTCGATAATGAAAATTGTAATTACAATAACAAACCTTGTATGCGGAAACGAGTTCCTTTTTCATGCATTTTCTTTCTTAACGTTGAAGAAACCTGTTCGTCGTTACTCAAATAACCGGTGCACGGAACACGAGATTTACTTCAGGCCAAAGCACCAATGAGCGAACGCTTTTCCACAATGAAAATGGCACACTGACGATGTGATGCGGACGAACCTTATTCATCCCGTTACCCATGGTGTGGGCGTGCTGAGTTCCGTCGTGCGTGCACTCACAACGCACTTGTGTGCACGAAGGAAAAAGAGAAAAAGAAGCGGAACAGGGGGGTCCGTTTTCAAAACGTGTTTAAACTGTAATACGTTGCCGGACTTCCAGGACACGTGACACGAACAAAATATCACTTCCGGTTTCGTCAGCAATAATACGCTTTCTCTGAAATACCAACATTTATAAGCGGTTACCCAATATATTTTATGATCGATCACTAACAACCTTATGTTCGGTATAACGCCGAGGCATATTTGTAAAGTGTAGAGGAAAATTTTTTTTTTACAACTGAGCAACACATTGCAGTCCGCACATATACACCGCCACAACATATAGTTACATCTCACTTCGAGACCATGCATCAGCGATGAATGTCTATCAGCCAAGAGTAACAAATTAAAAAAATAATAGTGTCATAATCAGAGCAATTGAAGAAACCGATGCACAAAAAAAGAAGAAGAATCCTCAAGGGATTACAGATGGAGAAAGAGCTCTGTCAAGCACCAGTCTGCGCTGGTTGTAGTACTGACTGGTATTATGTACCAATGTACAGATAAACGGTGCTCACACCGTGTGGGTCGTGTGGTCGCCATCGCGGGCCGTGCTGGCTGCTGCCTTCGTAATAAACTTCATTGGATCTGAGCCTGCCCGTGTGGCATGTCTTGAACAAGTGGGCCACCAACGTGGTGACAGCGTTTCATGTCACGCCTTTTATTTTACTAGTGCGTGGCCGTACGTGGGAAAAACAAACAAAAAAAAACTTTCAAACCGCGAGCCAGAAACAACAACCACACAGGCCGTTCCTTCGCTCTCGCGTGGCCGTACGGGCAAAAAAAAAAAGGAACAAGAATTGTGACGTCAGTCGTGACGTCATAGCACCGTGTCCTGTCATTGGTTTGGTAAATAAATGGCCATAACTTGGGAACCACTTGTCCGATTAATATCAAACCTTGAAAAGGCACATACTCAGGTCCCCAGCAATATACCTGGCAAGTTTCAATCAGATCGGACCAGGGGTTGTCGAGAAACAGCGGTCACAGACACACACAGACACAGACACAGACACAGACACAGACACAGACACAGACACAGACACACACAGAGATTGCTGGAATTATCGATAGATTAAATCACGATATCCAGATTGAACTTGGCAGGTGAGCGTCAGCAAAAGGACCAGATTTTATTTATTTGGATGCAATCTGTGGCTGCTTGGCTGCATCATTTTCTGGGGCTGGGGGCACAACTGTGCCACGAATGCAATGCCCCCTGTTTCCAATAACCTGGTAGTCATTTTGCCAACCTTGGAAGGATAACCTCAGTCAACCCACCTGGTGTTGATTCAATGACTCAACAGGGACTTCAACTCAAGACCCTAAGATCTCAAACCAATCACCTCAGCTGTCAAGGAGCCAACACCAGACTTATTATAGACGAGTTTTGTGATGCTTTCAGTTTCACCGTGATTGAAACGACAGCCGAAACTGTGGCGTCGTTCAAAAGCTGGCGACAGAACATATTGTACGTTTTGTCGTCAGATTCGAACTTTACTCCATTTCTTTTCGTTGGTGTCAATGGAGCTAATAAGAAGTTTGCTGCTGCCCCACTTTGTGGTTTTACAGACGATGGGGCTCAGACTCGGAATGGTCGGACAGCACAAGACAAAGTGGCTCATCTCAAACTAATGCTTGGCCAAATTGCCAATTTTGTCCTGTGATCTCAATATCCACAATTGTGAACAACTCCACCCCACTGGCATCAGTCTGGCAAGCAATTCAGTTTCCAGTCATCAGGAGCTCAATTCCTCAACTTTTATTCCATACGCCTTGGGAGTGATGAACGCTCTGAGAATTTGTACCAGTGACTCACTGCATTCATCGATCATCGCCTGCTGAAAACGGATGTCTCAATAACCAATCATGGTGATTCTACACCAATCGATGAAGGGTTATCCCCAATGCTGGAAAACCTGGCTGTGCTAACATGGCTTTGCTTGATTCACCTGCTCCAGCTGGTCAAACAACCCTATGGGACTGAGTTTATGTCTCAAACATTGTTGTCTATTACTATTAAACCCAAGATTTCACGTAAACCCGAGATGTCCCAATACCTCATCAGATTTAATGACCATCCAATATGTCAGGTGAAGAAATTTTCCTGTCACAGTTAAGAAACAGTCCGTATTGAGTTTGGTTAAACGAATGTTTCAGGGTAGTAGTAGCATTTCATGATTTTCTAACCCTTATCACCAGCTCTGCACTCCCCATGTATTATCTACGTTGCCTGGATAGTGGTAAATGTCTCACTGCAATCTACGTCTGATCCTCCATTCCCCATGCCTTGACGCTCTGTTCAGTCGAGTCAGTAGCCTGCTTACCTCGTAGGTCTCCGTTCCATCTCCTGAAACCCACCCACGTGTGGAGATAGCAGGCAACAACAGCAACTTCCATGCACACACACATATACACATGCACACACTCATATATACGCCTGAGGGCCTAAGCTATGCATTTCCTGCCCAGCTAGCACCTAACGGCTGAACAAAACACTAAAAGGGAACATTTTCGGCAGATAACAGAGGTCTACACATTAATTAAAAGATCAGAAGAGATGGCGGGTTTTAAACAGACAATGGAGGGCGGGGGAGGGTGGACATCCTCCATCTAACCATAATAGCGACGCATTTTAGATGAGGCCAGTGTTTTGGGACTGCCCCGAGTAACATGTTATCCAGTGCTACCTGGCGCATGGTCGGGTTGTCAGCGACTAAACTGAAACCCCTCACTGGCTTCGCTAGCGGGGAGCGTGACTGTGACACTGCCAGCGCTAAAAACAACACCTGACAAAGGGCAGATGAGCTCCCTTCGGGAGCCAATGGCCATCCAGTAAGGAGATTGTGTCTCCTGAAAAACACCCAAAGGGGATAGGAAAATTTAATTTTCCACCTGGCCTAGTTACCACCTCCTGTACAGTGGTCTTGTGAAGAGGTGTTCTTGTTTCAGGTCTGGTGAAGGTTTTGCCAATTTTTCTTCTTATTCCTTTTTCTTTGTAGCCCTTAACATTTAGTGGTTTTCAGTGTTGTTTTGGGTGAACTTCAATCAAAAAAAAAAATAACTAATTTATCGCCGTGGGGATCGCCATGTGGATAGATAACCGCATGCTCAATGGCGGACCTGCACACAGCCCCATGATAATTTATCATCGCACAGAACAGGGCACGAATAGCACACATCTTCATTCGGATCTGTGCGCTGGTTTACAACAGTGTTTTACCGTCGGTCTTCGCTCACCACCACGGCCACAAATGTCTCCCGCGGATGGCAGACGTCCTCCTGCACCTCCGCCTCGATACAGCTGCTACCAAGCAGAGGCATGCTGTTCGGCCAGGATTGCTTGGGCCGCATGGTGTACGGACGAAGCAAGGCCATTCATATCGCGGGGTTCGGAGCGAGACGATTCTGCAGCTCGGACATGTCTTGCCGGATGTAAAGTAAGGCCACTTACGGCCATGAAGGTCGGGTCGAGTGGTGGCCGGGGCCCAACGAGAGCGCCTGATTCAGGTGACGAAGCATTGCTTTGGGCGGAGCCCCACCCTGCACCGCAGGGACTATAAAGGACGGATCGTGAAGCCATCCAGAGAGTTGTGTCATGGTCATCCGCGTCTTCCTTGCCTGGCTTTGGATCAGTCTCTGCATGTGCCTGCTGCCCCGTCTTCTTCACACACTCATCGCCTTCTCCACCCACCCGCCTGACTCCGCCTGCTGCTGGTATGCCGCCCACTCGCTCTCGACTCTGCCTTCTCCACCCACTCGCCGCTGGCTCCACCCAAAGTCCCTCCCTCACGCCTGACAGTCGCCCCCCTTCTCTGGATCAGCGCAGAAGCTTTGCTGCATCATAGCCAAGCAGGAGATGACGTGCCAACTATCAAGGAGGGATCGTTCAACGGAGCATCCCCCCAAAATGTACTGGGTAGCACGGTCAGTCAATTGTGCAAGGTATTGACCGTTAGCCTCATCTCCTCTTCTTTTTGCTCATTATTTCTTCTTCATCAGGGTGTGTGTGTGTGTGTGTGTGTGTGTGTCATGGCACCTGTCCTCACTTAAGTTAAGATTGCAGAAGATATATCAGGATAACTCTGCTCTGTGTCTGCTTTTGTAAGTTGCTTATTTTATTGTCGCACCCCACTTTTCTTTCTATCTCTACTAACATACAACAATAAACTCTATTAATTGTGCCACTTATTTTTCCTCGCCTGCCTGTAATAAATCCTTATGCAGAAATGTTCCCAGCTTGTTTTTGTCTTTTCTATCATTGATCCAGCCTGACCATATCCTAACTTTAGCGGGACTTTATTCCCAATGATCCATTCCTTTTAGCCGTACGTCCTTGGTAGTGTCGCTCGCTGCATCTCATCCGGTGAGGTGATCCGGTTCGGACAAAGCGTACCGAGGGCGTGTCCCCCGGTATTAGGTCACGTAATTATTTTTAGGTAACGCGATATTAGACGGAGGACCCTAGTCACGTGTTGAGTTATTGGCTCACAGTCAGTTAGCGACTGCCCTGTCACGGATTTATCCGTGTGCGATAGCCTGCGATTCCGGGGTATCTGGTGGGAAGCCGAGATAGCTTCCCCCCTTGGTGGACTTCTCACCCAGACCCTGGCCCGCAATTATATATATATATTATATATGTGCTCCACTTTCACAACTTGAATGAACAAGGTTGCTTCACGTCTTTCACAACACTTCCAGCAATATAATTGATTGGTGATGGTTGATGCTCTCATTGTGTGATTTTTACAGGTCAGCTTTACACGTGTCTAGTTTTGTGAGTTGTCGCGCTATGAGTTGTGAGCAGAGAGCAATCTGAAGTTTCTTGCCAAGCTTGGCAAAACACCTTCAGAATCATTTGCAATGCTGCAGCAAGTCTACAGGAAGAAACAGTCACATACACGTGCATTTGAATGGCACAAGAGGTTCAAAGAGGGACGGGAGGAGGTTGAAGACGAATCAATGGTCTGGAAGACCTTCAATGAGCAGGACGGCGACAACATCGAGCGTGTGAAGCAGATCGTAATCTCACGGTGCGGATGATTACTGAGAACTTTCCATCAACAAGGACACTGTCTGGAGCATCATCACTGAAAATCTCGAAATGCGCAAGTGTGTGCAAAATGGTCCCCAAGCTTTTGTCAAGACCAGAAACAGCAAAGAGTCACTGTGTGTCAAGACATTATTGAGCGCCTCGAGGACGATCCAGACCTGCTTGGAGAGTCATTACTGGAAATTGTGGATATCGAATCGATCCCGAGACCAAATGGCAGAGTCTGTCGTGGAAAAGTCTGACATCACCAAGACCAAAAAAGGCAAGGATGTCGAAGTCGAAGGTCAAGTGATGCTTTTCGCGTTTTTTGACATCAAGGGCATCGTCCACTTCGAGTTTACACAGGGTCAAGCAGTGAATCAATACGTGTGCAAGGAGATCCTCGCGCCTCATGAGATCAGTCCGGGACAAGAGGAGGATCTGTGGGAGAACAACGCCTGGTGCTCACACACTGACAACGCCCCTGCTCACAGTGCCTGAGCATCCGACAGTTTCTGGCGGACAGAACGTGCCAACTCTGGAGAAACCCCGTATTCGCCAGACTTGCCCTTGTGATTTTTTTCTATTCCCCAAGCTCAAGGGGTGATCAAGGGGACCCGATTTCCTGATGTGGAGCCATCAAAAAGGCCATGACGACGGAGCTCCGGAGGATTCCAGAAGAAGCCTCCAGGGCTGTCGAAGTGTGAAGAAGGGATGGACAAGTGTGTGAGACTGGAGGGAAACTATTTTGAAGGGGACAAGTTGTGATTTCAATTATTTTTTGGAAAAATTTCTGTAAGTCAGTCCCATTACTTTTATACGGACCTCGTATATACATATTATATATATATATATATATATATATATATATAATTATATATGATATATATATATGATATAAGGTCCCCCCTATCTCAACCCCCCTATCTCACCCCCTCTCCTCTCATCCCCCCACTCTCTCACTCCCCCTCTCTCATCCCCTCTCTCCCCCCTCTCTCACCCCCACTCTCCACCCCCCCACCTCTACCCCCCTCTCTGCACCCCCTCTCTCCACCCCCCTCTCTCACCCCCCTCTCTCACCCCCTCTCTCTACCCCCCACTCTCCTCCACCCCCCTCTCTCACCCCCCCTTCTCACACCCCCTCTCTCACCCTCCTCTCTACACACCCCCCTCTCTCACCCCCCCTCTCTCACCCCCTCTCTCTCACCCCCCCTCTTCTCACCCCCTCCTCTCCCCTCCTCTCTCGCCCCTCTCTAAAATGTATTCACAAAAAAACAAATAAATAAATAAATAAACATTAATGTGACGTCGTTCATGACCATCATAGCACGCTGTCCTTCATTGGTTTGGTAAATAAATGGCCAATAACCTTTGGCGCACCGCTTGTCCCGATTAATATCAAACCTTGAAAAGGCACATATTCAGGTCCCCAGCGTCTTGTGACGCTACTACCAAACGAAGAAAAGAAGAAAGAATTGTGACGTCAATCGTGCAAAAAAACAAACCATTAATTGTGACGTCATTCATGATGTCATAGCACCGTGTCCTGTCATTGTCGACGGATAGGCCATGCCGTGGCTGGAGCCACTCGTCCGATGATGTCGGGCCTCGGGGAGGCGCTTCCGCGGTCCCCAGCGGTGTTCCTGGCGGTGTCGGTCGATCGGACCGGCGTCGCGAGAGGCGGCGGTCGCATACACAACACACACACACACACACACACACACACAACACACACACACACACACACACACCACCAACATTGCTTGGAATTATAGATAGAATACATACAATAAACATACACACATTTAACACTTTTACATACACTCAATTTATACACATACAAACATATACATACACACAATTTACACATATACATACACACACACACACACATTGCTGGATTATAGATGATATACAATACTAAACATACACACCAATTAACACTTTTACATACACTCAATTAATACACATACAAACATATACATACAACACAATTTTACACATATACACACATCACACACACACACACACACACACACACACACACAACACACACACACACACACACACACACACACACACACATTGCTGGAATTATAGATAGAATACATACATAAACATACACACAATTTAAACACTTTACATACACTCAAATCTTAATACACATACAAACATATACATACACACAATTTACACATATACATACACACACACACACACACCACAAACACACACACACAACACACACACTGCGCTGGAATATAGACTAGATATACATAACTAAACATACACACAATTTAACACTTTTACATACACTAATTAATACACATACAAAATACATACCACACAATTTTACACATATACATACACACACACACACACACACACACACACACACACAACACCAACACCACACAACACAACACACACACACATTGCTGGAATTATAGATAGTATACATACATAACATACACACAATTTAACACTTTACATACACTTCATTTATACACATACACATATACATACAACAATTTTACACATATACATACATGTACGTACACAATTTAATACATATATGTACACACAATATTTACACATATACATACATGTACGTACACATTTAATACAATACGTACACACAATTTATACATAAACATACACACAATTTAATACATATACATACATAAACTACACACAATTTAATAACATAAATACACAACCAATTTAATACAACATACACACAATTTATACATATACTAACATAAACATACACACATTTAATACATAAATATACACACAATTTAATAAATACTACATAAATACACGACCAATTTATTACATTTAAATTACACACAATTTAATAATATACACATACAAACATACACACAATTTAATACATAAGTACATAAACATACACACAATATTAATACAATAAACTAAATACACACAATTTAATACAATACATACATAAACATTACACACAATTTAATACATAAATATACACACAATTTAATACATATACATAAATTACACACCAATATACATATACGTACACAATTCATACATACATAACATACACGCGTATGGCGTGCGCTCCTGTAATCCGGCTACTCGAGCTTGGGTTGGAGATCGCTTGAGGACGGCGCTCTGCTGCTGGGCCGTGCTATAAGAGGGTGTAGGGCAGCCCGGAATCATGGCGAAACCCAATCCTTATCCTTGTGTCGTAAGAGGCGACCAGGGCTGCGTCAGGAAGGCATCCGGCGTAAAACCCTGTGCCAAATCAGTATGCGGATCATAACGGATGATCGCCTAGTGGCGACCCCGTAACGGACAGCCGAAAGAAGAAGAAGAAGATTCTATATATGTATAGGCTATATGTATATAAAGTATAATATAATATATATATATATATATATGTATAGGTATAAATGTTTATATATATATATATATGTATAGGTATATGTATATAAGTTTATATATATAATATATATATATATACAGTCGGGAGAACAAGTATTTGATACACTGCGCATTTTGCAGGTTTCCCACTTACAAAGCACGTAGAGGTCTGTAATTTTTTATCATGGTACACTTCAACTGTGAAAGACGAATCTAAAACAAAAATCCTGAAAATCACATTGTATGATTGTTTTTAAATAATTAATTTGCATTTATTTGCATGAAATAAGTATTTGATACATCAGAAAAACAGAACTTATATTGTACAGAAACCTTGTTTGCAAATTACAGAGATCAGACGTCTTCCTGTAGTTCTTAACCAGGTTTGCACAGACTGCAGCAGGATGATTGGCCCACTCTCCATACAGACTTCTCCAAATCCTTCAGGTTTTTCGGGCGGTCGCTGGCAATCACAGACTTCAGCTCCCTCCAAAATTCTATTGGTTCAGGTCTGGAGACTGCTAGGCACTCAGGACCTTGAGATGCTTCTTACAGAGCCACTCCTTAGTTGCCTGGCTGTGTGTTTGGTCATTGTCATGCGGAAGACCCAGCCACGCCCATCCTTCAATGCTCTGTTGAGGGAAGGAGGTTGTTGGCCAGATCTCGCGATACATGGCCCCATCCATCTCCCCTCAATACGGTGCAGTCGTCCTGTTCCCTTTGCAGAAAAGCATCCCCAAAGAATGATGTTTCCACCTCCATGCTTCACGGTTGGTGTGTTCTTGGGGTTTACTCATCCTTCCTTCTTCCTCCAAACACGGCGAGTGGAGTTTTAAACCAGAAAGCTCTATTTTGGTCTCATCATCAACCACATGACCCTTCTCCATCCCCTCTGGATCATCCAGATGGTCATTGGCAAACTCAGACGGGCCTGGACATGCGCTGGCTTGAGCAGAGGGACCTTGCGTGCGCTGCAGAGATTTTAATCCATGACGGCGTAGTGTGTTACTTATGGTTTTCTTTGATACTGTGGTCCAGCTCTCTCAAGTCATTGACCAGGTGCCTGCCATGTAGTTCTGGCTGATCCTCACCTTTCTCATGATCATTGAGGCTCCACGAGGTGAGATCTTGCATGAGCCCCAGACCGAGGGAGATTGACTGTTATCTTGAACTTCTTCCATTTCTAAATAATTGCGCCAAACAGTTGTTGCCTTCTCACCAAGCTGCTTGCCTTTGTCCTGTAGCCATCCCAGACCTTGTGGCAAGTCTACAATTTTGTCCCTGATGTCCTTAGAACAGCTCTCTGGTCTTGCCCATTGTGGAGAGGTTGGAGTCTGATTGATTGAGTGTGACAGGTGTCTTTTATGCAGATAACGAGTTCAAACAGTGCAGTTAATACAGGTAATGAGTGGAGAATGGGAGGGCTTCTTAAAAGACAAAACTAACAGTTCTGTGAGAGCCAGAATTCTTACTGGGGTAGGTGATCAATACTTATTTCATGCAATAAAATGCAAATTAAATTATTTTAAATCATACAATGTGATTTTTCAGAGATTTGTTTTTAGATTCCGTCTTCACAGTTGAAGTTACCTCATGATAAAAATTACAGACCTCTAAGTGCTTTGTAAGTGGGAAAAACTGCCAAATCGCAGTGTATCAAATACTTGTTCTCCCCACTGTAATATATAGGTATTAATGTTTAATATATAATATATCATTTATATATAATAGTATATATATATTATACATATATACTTGCAAGGTGCCCGTGTTGCCGGACTGCCAGTCCCTCGCCTGCCCCTTCCCTCCCTCATCCCATCCTTCCCTTGCCTCCTTCCACACGACCCCCCCTCCAGACTTCCACCCCACCCCTTCTCCTCCATCCTCCCACCCCCTCCTCACCCCTCCCTCCCTCAGACCCCCCCTTTCCCTGCATCTCCTGATGTGTGGACGTTGATTTGGCTTCCCACTCTCTGTGATGTGTGCAGGTGTAAAAACACAATTTATCTCCCAGCTGACTGTGTCTCTGCCACCCCAAGGGGTGGCGTTACACGATACACATTTACTAGAGAATTTCGTCGACATTCTTCCTGCATCCACGCGTAGTGGCGTTGCCTGTAATCCGCTATTCGGAGGCTTGGTTGGAGGATCGCTTAGAGACGGCGCTCTGCGCTGGGCCACGCTATGAGGGGTAGGCAGCCGGATCATTGGCGAAACCCAATCCTTATCCCTGTTCGTAAGAGGCGACCAGGTTGCGTCAGGAAGGGCATTCCGGGTAAAACCTGTGCCAAATCAGTATGGCGTCATAACGGATATCCGCCTGTGGCGACCCTAACGGAGCAGCCGAAAGAAGAACAACACATTCTCTGCCTTCACTCCCACGACACCAGATGAAACCAATAGTCCATGTTCACCACGAGATTGACTTGGTCCACGTGCCAAATTTGTGCAATTGTCCCAGTAGTTTTGCGATTTGTTTCCACATTCACACACAAACAGACAGAAAATGACATTTATTTATTAGATCGAGCAAATACAACGTCCCTTTGCTGTCGCGAATATTAAGGGAGAGGGGAGAAGAGAGAGTTGAGAGAGAGAGAAGAGGAGGAAGGAAGGAGGAGAGAAGAGAGAGAGGAGGAGGGATAGAGAAGGATAGGGGGAAGAGAGGATAGGAGGAGGGATAGAGAAGAGAGAGGAGGAGGATAGAGAAGGGATAGAGAGGGAGGATAGAGAAGGGATAAGGAGGGAAGAGAGGATAAGAGAGGGAGAGAGGAGGGAGAGGAGAGAGAGAGAAACGACAAAGGAAGAGATAGGATGAGGAGCAAGTGGATAGGGAGTGGAGAGTGAGGAGCAGAGTGGAGTGAGGAGGAGGGAGCGGCAAACGAGGAGGGTCGTGGAGTGAAGAGGGAGCGAGGAAGGTGGGAGCTAGTTGGGGTGAGAAGGGTGGAGTAGGAAGGGAGAGTGAGGAAGGGGAGTGGAGAGAGAAACGCCTCACCAAACGTCGCTATACACTCTGGAGGGCGGGGGAGTGAGGAGATTGCGGAAAGAGAGGGAAATGAGGGGATTTGGATGAGGGGAGGGTTCTAGACTCGCGTTGGTGGGACTTGAGAGGAAAGAGGTGGAGGGTTCTTGACTTTCATTTTGTAGTAGGACTTGTAGAGAAGAGAGGGGGGGGTGTGGTAGTACAGAGATTGAACAATGGTATGTTAAAACAGCACATTAATTCAGCACACAGAGACGGTCTGGAGATGTCCTTGGGGTGCAGTAGGGAGGGATTTTTGGAGAGGAAAAGTGTGAGTGATGGGGAGGAAGGCAGTGGGAGGGAAGCAAAGGCAGCATGAGGGAAAGGGAAGGAATGCTGTGGGATGGGAAGGGAAAGGAAAGGCAGAGTGAGGGAGGGAAGGCAGCGTGAGGGAAGGGAGGGCAGTAAAACATGCTCAACCAGCAAAATTTTCTTTTTAATTCGGGTTCTATTTTAAACTGGGCAGAGAGATTTAAAACCCATGCTATCTATCAGACAAAGGCCTGCCTGCATGTATGCTCACAGATGCAGCGACCTTTGCACCCCTCTGGTTGGCTCACTCCGAATCCGATTCAACATGCTACACTGGGAAGCCGTTTTAAATCAAAACTGTTTTTAACATTAACAGTCCCTTAACATAGGGAGGGGAGTGAGTTTTGAGCGGAGGGGGATGGATTGGGAGAGAGGAGAGGGTGGGGAGAGAGGGTGAGGAGTGATGAGAGGGGAGAGGTGGGAGAGAGAGAGAGAGAGAGAGAGAAGGTGAGAGAGAGAGAGAGAGAGAGAGAGAGAGAATGAGAGAGAGAGAGAGAGAGAGAGAGGGGCTGGAGAGATGAGAGAGGAGAGGGTGGGAGAATAGAGGGAGAGGGGAGAGAGGGTGGAGAGAGAGAGAGAGAATAGGATGGAGAGGGGTGAGGGAGAGGGAAGGAGAGATGGAAAGGGGTGGAAGAAGGGAGAGGATGAACAGGAGATGGTGAGAGGGAGAGAGGGGTGGAGAGGGAGGTAGAGGGAGAGAGAGGAGGTGAGAAGAGGAAGAGGGGGGGGTGAAGGAAAGAGTCCGGAAATGTAACATCCAGTTTAACGTCCATCCAAAAACATCATATATTACTAAACTCTCATCTTGTATATATGTATGTATGTATTTTCCTGAAATACAGCCAAAACGGGACAGAAAGCGCAAAATTTTTGAGGCTACCTTAATCGCCCATTCACCTGCGGTGTGCAGTATCAAGTTTCGTTCAAATCGGCAAAAAAAAATATATTAAAAAAATCAATTACCGATCAGTCAATACTCTTTGGGAGAATTTGATCAATGCAAAACCCTCAGCGGTATAGTTCGCTGGAACTATCTTTTTTTTTTTTGAAATGATTTTTACAACCGCTGTCACAACGGACCAACGGTTCACAGGTCGTCTAGTGGCACATAAAATGATGAATCACCCGCCCCGAAACACCAAGATGACAGTTATAGCGGTCCTGATTCAACCCAGGCTAGACAGCTTAGAACGAGCATGGCTAAGCCATGTAAGTGGTTACCACCCCTATTTAGGGCATACCCTGAACTTGAGTGGCATTTTTGAAAATCACAAAGACTACTACTGGTCAGGAAATTTGGTTCATTGCACAGACAGTGTTCCATAGACCTTAAAATATAGGTTCATGGTCTATGATGTATATTACTGAATCTACAGGATTTTTATTGAATATACAGTACTGCCCAGTATTGGCCTTTTTTCTTGTTTCACCTTAAAATATGACATATATTAGACCATGCAAAAATACAACATATAAAACATTCCAATATAATTCTCATCTAATCAAAGGTTGTCACCCACCGTCTGAGAAAATCAGCATTTGTGTCGGTCAGTGGTGGATTCGCATGATATATGCACATTCTGGCATATTTATTTTTCTTGTTTAATTGCCCTTTTCGCGCTGGGACTATGAAATCCCCTAACAAAATGACTAGTTATCAATAACTCAATTTACTGTGTCTTAAATTATTCAACTTATTACCATAATCAATGTAAAAAAAATTAGATGATCGGGTGGATACTTAATTACAGCGCTTCACCGAACTTTCCAACCCAAATGTCCGACTGCACGTCACGTTTTTAAAAAAAATGCTTTTATTCTTCTGTGCATCAGATTATTTTCACTAAAATTTATTTACAAATGGGCACAGTGTATATGATATAATAGTATAAAAAAATATTGAAAACATGCATGCTTTGGTTTAGTAATTTTGCATTTTTGTCCGACTGCACGTCACACTTTTTTGAATTTGATTAAAAAAATTAATTTTCTTTAAAAAATTTTAAATATTTTTCCAGGTATTTAAAAAATATTTTATTAATTTAGAAGGCAGTTAAAAAAGTTTTGCAGAATTTAGAGAGCTTTTGTTACTCCCAGAATTGATTGAATTGAAAATTTACGTCCAAGAATTTGTTCGATAAATCTCTCTTTTAGTGCTTTTCAGCATCTGACAGTCACTGAATAGAGCAGTAATAAAAAAATAGGTATTTATTATTTCTTAATAATCCAGAAATTGGTATTTTGATTATTAGATTAGTTGCTAGAATATAATTACATACTATGACCTTCATTTATTTGCAAAAAAAAAAAAAGAAAATTAGTAATTTCATTGAAAACTCGCAAAACCATCAGAATAGGTAACCCTTCTTCAAAGTATCATATATTCGGTATATATATATATATATATATAATTAGACATATACGTATTTTGTTCTGAACTCAGTTAGACTTTCACTTTCAGGAAAAGTAGTGAGAAGGCAATGGAACAAACCTCATTTTTTGACATTTTTGAAACAGAGTGTTAACCACTTACATACAATTCCACCACCACCACCACACACACACCAGTTTCGAAGCACCAGCGCCCACACACCAACACCCAAACACAACCAGTCACAAATCCATTGTCATGGCAAACGTACTTTATCTTTTGTATCGTAAAAATGAATCAACTCCGTCCTTGTCACACACCCAATGTGTCGACCAAGTTTTGTCTGAATCCATCACATCTTTTTGAGATATCGTGCTATATATTGGTTTCGCCCAATCTCTCAAAGGTGAAGATTCACCTAAAAAAAATTATCAGATCCGGATCCGGATTCGAATCTTCACCAAAATCGAATCAATTCTTCCTTGTCGCACACCCAACGTGCCACCAAGTTTCGTCTGAATCGTCCACAACTTTTTGAGATATCGTGCTATATATCGTTTTTGACCCGATCTCTCAATGGTGAAGAATCACTTAAAAAATTATGTAGCCGGATCCGGATCTGGATCTTCACTACAAACTAATCAGTTCGTCCTTGTCACATATCCAACGTGTCCACAAAATTTCATCTGAATCCATAGACAACTTATGAGATATCCTACACAAACAAACAAACAAACAACAAACAAACAAGAAGACGTCATGCGGACGACGAGACTCGCAAGATCCATAAAACAAATTTACCTCAAAATAATTGGTGGTTGAATTCAATGACCAAATATGCAACTCCTCTTCAAATTTCAAGCCAATCGGATGAAATTGAGGATTTCCGAAATACCACCTTAGTTGATGACCGTGGGCCTATTGACCATTTGTCGATGTTGACCTCAAAAATAATTGGTGGTTGATTCAATGACCAAATATGCAACTCCTCTCAAAATTCAAGTCAATCGGATGGAAATTGAGGATTTCCGAAATACTACCTTAGTGATGACCGTTGGCCTATATTGACCATTTGATCGTTTGACCTCAAAAATAATTGGCTGGTTGAATTCGGTGACCTGAAATATAAACCTCTTCAAATTCATTTCAATCGGATGAAAATTGAGGATTTGGAAATCTCACCTAAGTTGACCTTTGCCTATGTTGACCATTTGATCATGTTGACCTCAAAAATAATTGGCTGGTTGAATTCGGTGACCTGAAATATAAATCCTCTTCAAATTTCATTTCAATCGGATGAAAATTGAGGATTTTGGAAATCTCACCTAAGTTGTTGACCTTTGCCTATGTTGACCTTTTGACCTTTTAACCTCAAAAACAATAGGCTTCTTCCTTATGACAAACTCTACCATTGGTGAAGATCGCTTTAAAATTGTGACCTGGAGGCGAAAAACAGACAGACAACAGACAGGCAGCAAACAGACAGACAGAAAGAAAGGTGAAAACATAACCTCCTTCCACCTTCGGTGGCGGAGGAAACAAAAACTCATATCTTCTTCAAAAGGAGGGTAAAACCCCCTCCTTACAAATGGAACGATCCCATGTTGTTTTGTCTGTCTTAAACTGGGTCACATGTGGTGGACAGGTCTCATGGGAAAACATGAATGCCCAAAATGTCTACTGGCCAAAGTGGTGGTCACATCTTGGTGACGTTGAAATGGTCTTTCCCACAGACTTTGCAAGCGATGTCCCACACGTAACGGTATTGTCCCATACGTAACATTTAAAAATTACTTGTCTGTTCTGGGTCTCGGCTTACCAAGGATGAAGTAGTCGTGCATCCATTAAAATGTCCAAAAATGTGTGAGCGTGCTTTGGTCCGCTGCCAGCGCCTTGCCTTGCCATGCACCCACTCGCAAACAGGATCGAATACCAATCGACATCACGTCGTCACCCCCAGGAACCAGGGACGCCAAGAATCAGGTATGAGCAGAAGCAGCTGGAACGGTCTAACTGTAACCCACTGTCAGGAGCTCTCAGGAGCCGTAACTAACGGACAGCTGTACGAAGCTGTAAGGTACTGTAAGGAGCTGTAAGAAGCTGTGAGGTACTGTGAGGAGCTGTAACCAGCTATCACCAACTGTCATAAAACTGTCAGGAAGTCACCAACTGACTGGAATTGTCAGGAACCGTTACCCAGCTGTCACAAACTGTCACCAACTGACTGGAGCTGAAAGGAACCGTCACCCAGCTGTCACAAAATCTGTGAGGAAAGCGGTCCTCCCGTCATTTTTATAGGCAACCAGTGTGAGCGGAGACTCAAGCAGACTTCAGCCTAATCCACCTTGACTATTGGCACAACGTTGCACGTGACCAACCGTCAACCTCGCGATCATTCCTTCCTTACCAGAGCGAGATGCAACCCCAAATCAACACAGGCCTGGCTTACGATGGCATATTTGTGGTGCGAGACGAACGGCAGAAAGCAGCCATTTTGCAGAATTACCGAGCGAAAACGTGAAGGACTCACAAAACGTCAACAACCATCACCTCTCCATTCAGCCCGACACGAGCAAGAGCCAGCCAGCGTCCATGGAGCTGCCGGACGGGGCGTCAGACATCGATGATAAAAGGTGGATGTCAAACGTCGATGAAAGAGAGGTGTGTGAGGTAAATGATCCACATCCGTATTTGACCGTCAGAATAACTGCTCAGGAAAAGCCCGCGGTGTGTTTAATCAAATGTCCTGTAAGTCCAAAGTGTAAATAAATCGTCCTCTTCCAAGCCAATGTGTCCCGATGGAAAGGGGTAGAATGAGCCTCCGTGAGCCAACGGCGATCTCTCGCGTGCATGAACGTGTCATAAAGAGGAAAAGTTTATCGCATAAGAAAGGGAATCTGTTCTATACCCTCTCCAATGCATCAAAGTGTTAGAATCCTACCAGACAAGGGGACGGGTCTATCCTGAACATGCATTTATGGAAATAACTGTCTGAGGACCTGAATATTGTATGCATTAGTCGGATCCTATTCTATAAATCACATAAACAATATGTATATATATATATATATATATAATTATATATACTGTATATATGTTCGTGTGTGTGTGTGTGCGTGCGTGCGTGTGTGTGTGTGAAGCCTTTTTCTTTGATTCCAAAGCAATGCCATACCGATGGGGGCAATGTGCATCAAATTTTCTGTTCCACATTATTGTAACACGGTCTAGGTCGTCACAATAAGAAAATTGCAATTCTTCATCAAGACTATGTTGAATTAAAACAAAAAATAACGCTGCTCTGGCTGATCAGCATCCCCTCGGTGAGAGAGAGGGGCAGAGCTTGGCTTACGCCTCAGCCCCCTTCTGCTTCGAGTCCAATTTATTTGTCGGAATCAAACCGATTGCATTTAAGTATTTATATCCAGTATGCAGAGTGGAAATTAGTATACAAAGGGTCAACAGTTGCCATGGAACTACACAGAGTGAAAATAGTCACCGCACAATCCTGTGCGACGTCAAACAAGGAAATGAGGCAATTTGGCACATCCTTGCCAATGGTGCACTCCCGGGTTAATTTTTGCTGCAGCTTTAAACATCAATTTTCTTGATGTTTTGCGAATATCTAAATAACCTGATCTTGATAGGGTGACCCAACTTTTTTTATATGGATATATATATATATATTCAACCTTACCTTTGACTATGGCTGCATTACCCTCCAATTCCACCAGATGATGCCAGGGGTACATGTTAGATCTAGTCGTGCTTTTTCTGACGGTGAGAGGGTGGAGAGGGACAGCAAGAGGTGTCTGCATGTGGCATCCAAGGGTGGGGTGAGACAGGCTTGGCTTTTGGGACAATTGGGTCGGGGGCTGTGTGGGTGGTGGAAGGTGGGGGAGGGAAAATATCGGGGATAAGAGCAGCTTAGAGATAGAGGAAAGAGGCAAAGGTTTAATTTTAAATTTTATACAGTGAAGTAAAATTTTAATAAGATAGGTTGATTATAAAGTGATAACTTACGACACTTTTTATACATAAACGTACCCTGACCAGGATTCAAACCACAAACCTACAGAAGTGCAGGGAAAAGTGTCAACCACTCAGTCAAAACAAGATATTGAATTTTTTCCCCAGTTTCAAGTAGATTAACCTTCAAATTAACAAACAAGCAAATGGCTCATTATTACATGGACTTTTTTCACTGTGGCTTTTTACATGAATGCAAAATACACCCAAAAAGCATCCCAAAATGAAAAGCCTGTCCACATCCGCTTTGTACTCAAACTAAAAATGGATGGAGGCCCTCAATGTTAGACATGAGATCAGGGCCGTCTCTCAAGACGTATCTCGTGCTTTCTATACAGTCTGGCATTCCGCCCTGCTCTCCAAACTCTCTGCATATGGCATCCAAGCCCATCTCCACACATAGCCTACTGACTTCCATGTCTCTCGTAGCCAAGGTACGGCTCTCAATGGAACCCTTTCATCTCCTCTCCCTGTCAAGGCTGGTGTGCCCCAAGGCAGTGTTCTGGACCCAGTCCTATTCCTGCTCTTCATCAATGATCTCTCTGACTCTCTGGAAAAATCCTCTTTAACTATTTGCTGATGACTCCACCCTGTGCCGTGACATCCCTCATCCTCCAGACAGGCAGGCTGCAGCCTCTTCCCTCTCTTCAGACCTTGTCAAAATCACAAGCTGGTAAAACACTTGGGTTATGTCTTTCAATCCTGACAAATCTCACACTCTCACGATTTCTCTCTGAAAGGACTGTCTGGAAAACCCTCCTATCTCCTTTCTTAACCATCCTCTTGAGGAAGTTGTCATTCGAACTCCTGGGTCTCACTATCAGCCATGATCTTTTTCTGGCAAACCACATTTCAAATTTGACCCTCAAAGCCAGCTGCCAACTGAGCATCCGCTGTCATACAAAGTCCTTCCTTGGCACTCCTGAACTTCGAACCAACTGCAAGGCTTTCATCTGCAGCTTTATGGAGTACTGCTCCCCCCTCTGTGCTGGCCCCCCTCACATCTTGCTCAGCTTGATGCCATGAAAACCAAGGCATTTAAGATCATTAGAATTTCCCACGCTGAAGCAGAGTCTGTGGGCTTATCAGTTCGCCAATGCATACAGGTTGTTGGTCTCTTTGTCTTTTATAGCCTCCTTGCTGGTCTTGTACCCTCTGCTCTTTCCATGCTTCATTCCCCCCAACCACCAGGTTTCTGCAGGGCTCACACGATCCACCATCAACCCAGTTCTGGTGAATCTCCCAAAATCCAGGATCACTGTTCACCTCCACTCATTCGTTCCCCCTTTTCCCAGCTGTGGAATCAACTTACACATTTTCTTCAATCTCATTCGACCCTCCAGTTCTTCAAGTTGGCTGTTCAGCACCATCTCAGATCGTCCCCAATGCAAAACCATGATATTTTCTGCCCTCGTTAACCCCACCCCAGCTCCTTCCAAATTTCCAGTTTTCCCTCCTGAGAGTTTTCTTCTCCATCCATCTTGTCTACCCATGTGTCCGTCTCCTGCCCCCCCCCCCACACCCATTGTTTGTCCAAGTCTGTGCAAAATCGAATCGGCTTGTCCTTGTCAATGAACCAACTCATCCACCTAGTTTTGTCATAACTCGTCCACAACTTTTTGAGATATCATGCGAGACATAGTTTTTCTCCCATCTCTCAATGGTGAAGAATTACTTGAAAAATTCTCATATCCGGATCTTCACCAAAATTGAATCAATTCATCCTTGTCAGATTGCCAAACTGTCCACAAACTTTCTGCAGAATCCCCCATAACGTTTTGAGATATTGTGCTATTTACCGTTTTTGGCCCTATCGCTCAATGGTGAAGAATCACTTTGAAATCAAATAATTCTCGTATCCCGATCCGGATTCGGATATTCATAAAAATCGGATAAATTAGTCCTTGTCACACACTCAACATATCCACCAAGTTTAATCCGAATCCGCCCGCAACAATTTTGAGATATCATGCAATCTCATTTTTAGCCTCATCTTGCAAAACTAAGGAATCAGTTAAGAAATTGTCAGATCCGGATCCAGAATCGGATCTTCACCGAAATTAAGCGTTGCTGTCCTTGGCCGGTCAACTACATACACAAACAAATTCAGAACGATTGCTTGAGATCTGTGGCCAAAAATCGTGTGGCAAACAGACAAACAGACAGACAAACGCAACAGACCAACATACTTGACAAAAAAAAATTTCACCAAGTAATAACCCGATCTTGATCAGGTGACCCAACTTGTTATATATATATATATATATGCATTCACCATTACCTACAACCCCAGTGTTGCTGGCTGTCAGCTGGCTTAAAGTTAGGGTGGTTGACTTAAGGTTAAGGTGACTGGCTGAAGATATTGGGGTCTTCAGTTTGAGCCCCTGTCGTGCCTTACAAATAACACCAGGTGGGTTGACTCAGCCTATAATCCTTCCAATGTCAGAAAAATGAGTACCAGCTTACTGGTAACAGGGGGGACTGCGTCAGCGGCACAGCCACGCTCCTCGGAATGATGCAACCAGCGACCATAGGCTACTGGCCAAAGTGGTGTCCGGCCACCACCACCGGATACATAGGAAATGAATGATGACCATCACCTTCGACTTCTGGCTGCATTACTCTCCATTTCCATCAGATGACGCCAGAGGTACACGTTCGAGCTCGGCAATTGGCATGCTTTTTCTTTCTCTTACGATGTTGATTGTGATGCTAATCTGTATATTGTGCAGGCACAGATGTCAAAATTGTGAAGAGCCCGCCTTGAATGCACAACATAAGCAACATCCAAACGATTCGAACCTCTCTACTCTTTTCTGTTGTATTGTATTGCCAGCATGTCACACATTTGCAACAACAGAAACCACGAATTTGAAAAACCCACATGAAGGGTTATGAGTGTTGTCAGGAATTCCAAAGCAGATTTAGAATGAGATTCATTGGAATATATTAACAATTTGAGTCTACTTTCAATGTTCAAGTAAAGTTATATGGTCGTTATGATTGGTTTGGAATACTCTATATTCTATACACAACCAACCACTCATCCAAAAGGACGATGGTGTGGACTGTGGATGCAGCACACTTCCCTTTAAACTGTCCAGTATGAGTTTGAATCCCGATATGTTTAGAAGCTCTTGGATTTGTTCTTCACAAACATCACAAGTGCTCCATCCTTCAGAGCGATGTGTAAGTCGGGTGTCCTGTCTGATAGCATTAGTTGGTCACTGTTAAAGATGCCATGGTGTATTTCACTAAGAATAGACAAGTAATTGCAAGAACCCTGAAATTTGTTTTATAAACTGCTGTTCTGACTACCATTGCAAAGGCAAAGGTAAGGCAAACCGCCCAGTGTAATCCTTGCTATTCCAAGTACCATAACAACCCAGCCCTATAATATGACTCCAGCATATATATATATACATATATATATATGTATATATGTATATGTATATATGTATATATATATATATATGTGTATATATGTATTAGCAGAGTATGCTCACACATTGCAAGGAATAACGAACCGTACTTCCCCATTGTCTTGGGTTGCTCACCTGCATTTTTTTTCATTTTTTTCAATATTCATATTTTCCTTTATGGATGTCCAACGATTCTGTATTTTTTATTTTTGGTGTACTAGCTTCAATGGCCATTGGCACGCAAAATTTCATCTTTCTACGTCACGTGGATGGTACTGATATTTAATATCAGTCAGTGAGTCAGTCAGTGGTTAGAAAGAACTTTATATATTAGATATACTAGCAGGGGTGCAAGGCATTGTCAGGAAATGGCGGGTTCCTCTCGCCCCTTCCCGTCCCTCCTCCCACCCCTACCCCTTCATCATCCCTCCAGATTCCAAACCCATTTCTCCTGCCTCCTCTGAGTAGTGGAGGCTGGCTTTGGGGCTTCCCACTCTCCGGGAACATGTACAGTGCAAAAAATGCGAGTTATCTCCACAGCTGACTTGCAATACCCTCTGCCACCACCACCGGGTGGCATTTACAAAGATAATTTTTGTCGCCCTTCCCTCCCAAACCCCACAATTACAGATGAAACCAAGTAGCCCATGCTTACCATGAGGTCAAACCTGGCCATGTGCCAAGTTTGGTGGCAATTGTCCCAGTAAGTTTTTTGTTTTTAGCGTGTGACTGGTATACACAGACAGAAAATGACATATACGAGGTCCGTCTAAAAAGTAACGGGACTGAGCCTGCTGTGTGCTCCACTTACACAACTTGAATGAACGGGTTGCGTCACAGTCTTTCGCAACATTCCAGCAATATATATGATTGGTGATGGTTGACTGCGCTCATTGTGTGATTTTTTTACAGGTCGTGCTTTACACGTTGTCGAGTCTGAGTCGTCACGCTACGAGTCGTGAGCAGAGAGCCAATCTGAAATTTCTTGCCAAGCTTGGTAAAACACCTTCCGAATGCTTCGCAATGCTGCAGAAAGTCTACGGGGAAGTAACGATGTCACGTACACCTGCATTTGAATGGCACAAGAGGTTCAAAAGAGGGACGGAGGAGGTTGACAATGATCCACGGTCTGAAAGACCTTCACCGAGCAGAACGGCGGACAACATCAAGCGTGTGAAGCAGATGGTGCGCGCAGATCATCGACTCATGGTGCGGATGATTGCTGAGGAACTTTCCATCAACAACGACACTGTCTGGAGCATCATCACCGAAAATCTCGAAATGCGCAAGGTGTGTGCAAAGATGGTCCCCAAGCTGTTGTCCGAGGACCAGAACCAGCCGAGTCACTGTCTTTCAAGACATTATCGAGCGCCTCGAGGATGATCCAGACCTGCTTGGGAGAGTCATTACTGGCGATGAATCGTGGATATTCGAATACGATCCGAGACCAATCGCAGAGTTATCAGTGGAAAAGTCCGGCATCACCAAGACCAAAGAAAGCAAGGATGTCGAAGTCGAAGGTGAAGGTGATTCTCATCGCGTTTTTTGACATCAAGGGCATCATCCACTTCGAGTTTCTACCACAGGGTCAACACGTGCGAATCAATAACGTGTACAAGGAGATCTCCCGGTGCCTCATGAGATCAGTCCGGCAAGAGGGATCTGTGGGAGAACAACGCCTGGGTGCTCCACCATGACAACCGCCCCTGCTCATAGTGCCCTGAGCATCCGACAGTTTCTGGCGGAGAGGAACGTGCCAACTCTGGAGCAACTCCCGTATTCCCAGACTTGGCCCCTTGTGATTTTTTTTCTATTCCCAAGCTCAAGGGGTGATCAAGGGACCCGATTTCCTGATGTGGAGGCCATCAAAAGGACCGTGACGACGTAGCTCCGGAGGATTCCAGAAGAAGCCTTCCGGGGGTGCATCGAAGTGTGGAAGAATAGGATGGACAAGTGTGTGAGACTGGAGGGAAACTATTTTGAAGGGGCAAGCTGTGATTTCAATATATTTTTTGTAATAAAATTTCTGTGTCATCCCGTTACTTTTTGGATGGACCTCAGACATATGTGTGGATATATATATATATATATATATATATATATATATATATATATAATTTATATATTACACACACATATATACTAAGTTAGCAAACAGTGGTGTGATACCACTTCAAAATAGAAAAATTCTAAGGCCTAAATGATCCGTCATATTTCTGTCATGAACGTTATTTCGAATCTCATTGCTATTACATCAGCATTATCGCATTATTTTTATTACCCAGCTTTTGCAAAACATTCGGCTGTAGACGTATCATGTGTAAGATTGCATAATGAGATATTTTCCTCAGTAAATGACAACGTTGTAGCAATGTGAAGGCATAATTCTGACTTGCTCGTTTATTTCATGATTAGCACTCTGTCACGGCTCGATGTTATTGTGGATACTTAGCATTAGGCAAAAAAGGGAAAAAACCATCAGAAGTCAGAAAAGAAAATCACATGGTTGGTTGATTGGTCAATAATCTTTTTGGGGGATTGTGGACTGGGAAGATTTTTTTTTTTTTAATGAAAATGGAAGTTTCTGAATCTTATTGTGATGGCTTGCTTTTATCGAGGGGAATGTCACCTCCACCACCGAAAGTGGATGGAGCAGAATGTTTTCTGTTTGATGGAGCAGAATATGTTTTCACCCCTGTTTGTCTGTCTGGATGTGAGCAGAATATCTCAAAAAGTTATGGATAGATTTGGACAAAACTTGGTGGACAGCTTGGGTGTATGACAAGGACGAATTGATTCGATATTGATGAAGATCCAGATCCAGATCAAGATTTGAGAATTTTTAGCTTTTCTGGAATTGAAATTCCAGATAAAGTATTATCATTATGCACTGTCCATCATTCCGTCCGTCCGTCCGTCTCCGATTTCGACTTCTCTGGCTAAACTGCTGGGCTGATCCGGTTGAAATTTTGACAGCAAGGTTCCGCTCCAGACTGGTAAACAGGGATTACAAAGCCCGTTCCAGTCACATGACTTTAAGTAGATCAAACTGGCCGACTTAGTAAATTCCTTCAAAAATCTTCTTCTCGAGACCCACCAGTTAGAACGCTACCAAATTTGGGTCACAACATTAGGCCAGGGTAGGGATGTTGATTTGTGGAGGTCATGCCGATCACGTGATCAGAAGTGCGTCAAAATGGTTGACCGAGTCAATTTATTGAGAAAATCTGGAAATTCTTTCAAAAATCTTCTTCTCAACACCCACTCGTCAGAATGCTCCCAATTTTGGATTATAACATGAGGCTAGGGCCTAGATAAGCAGCAGGTCCCATTGTCCTATTTATAAATACTCCGCACATGTGAAGCGAAAAGCGGGGTTCAGCAAATGATTCATGTCTATCTGTCAATCCGTCCGTCTGTCTGTCTGTCTTTTCAGTGTATGATCGA
>CM068960.1:72682295-72698311 GCA_035128595.1 Eptatretus atami | reverse complement strand
ATAGCGGCTGGTAAACTGACCTCACCGATATATGGAGGTATGAATAGTGAATGGTAAAACGGCTGCTGGGGATGAAAGGGTTAAGGGTCTTGGGGCATCTTAAAGGTTCTTCAACGGTTGAAGGGGTCTCAGCAGTCTAAAACATCGAAACGTACATTCCAATAGTACATAATTAATAGACGTATGTGTGTGAAGTCAGGGTGCAACTGATGTTCAAACAGCATGTAATTAATAAGCGCACATGCGGTCTGCAACCGACGTTGAAACAGTACGTAACTAGAAAGAGCAATCAGAGATTGCAGACCCTCGCCAGAACCTGTTTTGTGTGGTGTTTGGGTAGTTTTGTGTGGTGTGTTTCGTGTGGCGTTTGTGTTCTGGTGTGTTACGTAATTAATATGAGATATAATTAGAACTGCCACTTTATTACTGCTGGCAGTGATGACCAGGTACGAAAGACGTCCCGCTTTGATGTAACCCCACTTTGATCGGACACCTGACCCTGACCCATGGCGTTTTTTGTATAATTATTATTCATTATTCAATTCAATTTGGGATAGGATTAAAGTAATTTCAATTCAAATCAAATGGAAGATCAAATAGGTACAGGACTGCATTGGAGTAATCAGAAGGAACACAAACAAGCAAAAAGCAAAGATGAAGTCATCAGGAGGAACATGGATAGGATTCGCATTTCAGCTGCTACTCCTCTAACGACAAACCCATCCAAGCACAGCCAAGTGAGACTAATTCCAAAATAAATAAATCAATTAATAAACCCAAAATAACCCATATCGAAAAATTTAATAATTCTGGCTCCCAGACCATGCATCCAATAAAGTTGAAATTTAAAACATGTATTCCACATCACTCACTACTAGATCATAAATTGTAAGTTTCATGTCGATTGATTAAGTGGTTCCAGAGAAAACATGATCTAATTTTTTTTAATCCAACATGGCTGCCAAACCATGTGACCTATCAATTATTCCTAAAACTCGTACACCCATGACTTGGGGAACATTTGTGTGAAGATTCCCCTCGATTTGTCCAGCCTTTCTGGAGAAGAAGATTTTTAGAGGTTTTAGGGTAAATCCAATATTGCTGCCAATCCATGTGACCAATGACATCATATGTGTGAACCTTCTGTTCCTCGTCGATAGACGGTCATACATGTAAAGTTTCGCCTCAATCTGTTCAGCCACTTCAGATAAGAAGATTTTTCAAGGGTTATTATATGTTATATACAAAAGTAGCCATATACAAAAATTATATGGCTACTGAATCACCTGACCAATGACGGCATCATTTTTTTTTTCTGTGGACCATTATGTCCCAAGATTGAGATGACCGTCAAAAATTTTCATACTGATCAGATGTAGCATTCCACATATGCAATTATGACGTCATAGCAAAGGCACCTATTACATCATAAAAAATCAATCTTATTTCACATGAGAAGTATCTGCCATGTGCCAAGTTTCAATTTCTTCCTAGGTGCGGTTTCAGAGAAACAGAGGTCCAAAGTTTTTCCGTTTTTTCAATATGGCTGCCACACCACGTAACCTATGGGGTCAAAATTATGATAAAAAACATTCGACATCATTAATCGCACCTATGTTGAAAATTTCGTCTCAATCCGACAAGCGGTTGCAGAGAAAAACACAAAAGTTCTGTGAGGACAAACAAACAAACAGACAGACAGACAAACAAACAAACAAACAGTTTACGTTTTGTATCCCAATGATATGCCGGATCTGCATCGGGACCTGAACTAAAATGTAATCAGCTTGTTCTTATCACCTACCCAACTCATCCACCAAGTTTTGTCATAACTTTTTTTTTGTTTTTTGATTATAACCAAGTTTATGATTATAACCATAACCAAGTTTTGTCGTAATCATTTTTTTTCCACAACTTTTTGAGATATTGTGCTATATATATATCATTGTTGGCCCGATCTCTCAGAAGTGAAGAATCACTTCAGAAATTAAAAAATTCTCGTATCCAGATCCGTATCCATATTTTCACAAATCTAATCAATTCATTGTTGTCGGACACCCAACCTGTCCACCAAGTTTCGTCTGAATCCGTCCACAACTTTTTGAGATATCGTGTTATACAGGGTGAATCAAAAGTCTGGAAACAGGAGAAATAGTCTGTTTGTTCGTTAATTATTATTATTTTTTTTTTTTACTCTTCTGATGCTTGTAGACTTTTGACTCACCCTGTGCATCGTTTTTGGCGCTATCTCTCAATGGTGAAGAATCACTTTTAAAATTCCATTATCTGGATCTCGATCTTCAGCAAAATCTAATCATTTTGTCCTTGTCACACACCCAACCTGTCCTACGAAATTTCGGCCAAATCCATCCTTAACTTTTGAGATATCCTGTTCACAGACAGACAGACAGACAGATAAACAAGCCGGTAGGCGACATGGGTGGTCGCGACATAAGATTGCATACTAGTCATACAGTTTTTGACGGTCGGGCTGAATTTTTGACAAAAGAGTGATGATTATAGTGCGCTAAAAAGCCTGGAAGCCCATTTTTTATTTTCGAAAAAATAAATTTTTTATGATTTTTCAAACATTTCAAAGTCCCGTTGCTAGGCAACGGTGGTGTCCATAGCAACGGTGCTCAAAAGCATAGAACAGATCCTGGTATGAACCTACCTGTCAAGTTTCATCAAAATCGGTTGACTCCTCTGGCCTCCAGAGCTGTCCATTACATACGTACAAACGAACAAAAAAAATGACGGTAAATAGACACCGATTTTTGAAGGACTACCATTTGAAAAATAAAACCTAAATCAAAAATCGGCTCAAGTAAAATTTTCTAAATATCTCGAAGTGTTTAATTCCGAAATCTCGTTTCTCCACATTCAAAACTGTAGGACAAGTATTGAAAATACCGTACGCGGTTTTTCGGCCGCTGCATAGCAACGGGTGGTTGCTTAGGCCTAAGTCACATTTGCCACGGCGGCCGATGGGTGTCCAAAATGTATGGCCTAGCAATTATACGGCAGCCGCAGTGTTTCCACGGTCACACAATGTAGCAGTCACATATGTTTTTATTTTTCGGGGAGCCGCACGGCGTATTTAGAAATTGTGGAGACCGAAAACGTGGGGTTGCCGTACGGTCTTTGATTTGATGTCGCACGGTGACCTTAAGGGGGCCCTGCGGCGGCCATAGAATTTTCAAGGCAGACGCAAGGTGCCCGCAAGGCGACCGCAGGGGGACCGCAGGGGGGCCCTAAGGCGAACGTGCGGCCAGACGGACGGTAACGAATGGGTTCTTTTTTTATTTTTTTTTACCAGTTTTTTTTTTCGGTTTGTCCAATTGCTACGGCGAACGTAGAAATGAAAAAGTTATAACTCCACGTTATAATTCCATGGCGACCCCTATGGCCTGTAAAAGATAGCAAACAGCGTAGGGCCACCCTGAGGCCACCGCAGAAACTCTGCGGCCGCCGCACGTTTCTGTCAATTCAGAGGGCGTACGGCCGCCGTATCCTGCCGTAGAGCAATGTGACTTAGGCCTTAGCAACGAAACTCAAACGCGCCACACTCCCAGCCTATATGGCACCTGTTTGCCAAGTTTCATCGAAATCGGTTTGCTGGTTGTGCTGTGGAGCCTCGCGTTGCAGACACACACACACACACACACACACACACACACACACACACACACACACACACACAACACACAACACACAAATACACACAAATACACACACACACGGAAAACCCGACAATAAGGGTCCTCTAGCGACACCAACAGACACACAAGGGTGAATACAAAGTCTCCATCCATCGTCGGTGGTGGAGGTAACAAATGCTGTGATAGGAAGGACAAAGCAGCCAACCAAAGATGACTTCACTCCTTCATGACCAAAGTTTGCGCAAGAATGTAGCAATGAATAATGGACTTTTAAACTTCAAAGTAAATTCAGGATGGAAAGTCAACTTCATAACTGCTTGAAGGACAGTACGCTGTTAGGTATAACATTTCCATGTGACTACTATGACTACTACTACTACTACTACTACTACTACTACAACTACTATTTCATTAGCGAATTAATCCCACCTTCGTGTGCGGTCGGTCACAGGAGGTGGATTGACCCAGGCCTTTCATAAACCAGCTGGCCAACCCTGACTTTCCATCTCATTTGTTTCCGAGATAAAATTCCGTACAACACACAATACTCAATATATTTCAAGTAAAATCAGAGATTAAAAAAACTATACAACAGATGAAATAGCTAAGTTTCATAAAATTGATATATTTTAGCATTATCAGCGATTTTTGTCAAACCTTTTTATGACTGTTATCAACTAACTTCAAGGATACATGATCGAAGGCTCCTAGTTGAGCTGCCACACACACACATGGACATGCAGACGCACATATGCAAGTACAACACTTTGCAACGTGTAGGACTCATAAATGACCGATGTATATTATTATGAGAGTGGTTCTTTCACGTTATAGACGCTAACTGATGGTAGAGTAAGACTGTTTTCTCATTTTCATTACGAACTAGAGTAAACAACAAGATATTTCACTTGCATGCGTCGGTATTCTGCGACACGGGCATTCACGATCCACCGAAGTTAGCAGGTGTGTCTGGCACCAGGATGGTCGTTATTGTCCATACCATCACGACTAGATTGAAGCTGCTCACTAATCGTGCACAGTTTTCTGCGATAGAGCATCACCACCAAGCTGTGTTCCAAATCTGCGATGATTTTCATGAGATTTAACTCTCTCTGAAATCAAAGGCTGTATAAAAAAATGGTGTCCCTGAAGCTTCGGCAAATCAAAGTAGGATACTTTTACATGATAAGATGTTGATTGATTAACTACTGCTTGATTAGAAACCCGCCGTGTTTACAGAACCCCGGGGCTTATCGTAAGTCGAGAAACATTCCAAGGATAGAACCAATCGGAGACGGGTTGCCACTTCGAATTCGGGATTTGGAATCAATTCAGGATGGCAGCAAATAACTTGCCTACTCTTCACAAAAGACACCATGGCACCTTTGACATCTACCAACAACCAGTGCTGGCAAACGGGGGTCCTCCAGTTTGACGTCCTTCTTATGGATGGCACACACATTGATGAATCGCTCTGAAAGCGAAACACCAGGGTGACAGTTTCTAGCTGGGTCAGAATTCGAACCCAGGCTAGACAGCCCAGAGGAGAAGGTGCCAACATCTAGGCTATCCCCTCATTCCTGATGGGCTATTATCTTTGTTTGAATACACCAAGTGGGAGTGGACATGCCACCCTCGAGTACCCATGTCGGCCCACCGAGCACGGATGTCTGCTTTATGTTTGCGGAGTCAAATGAACATAAAATTGTCAAAGATAGCACTTCAATCGATAGAGTAATCACCAGGATGAGTCACGAGGTGAGGAAAGTGTGCGATAAAGATGCCGCACCGTAGTCACCAATACTGTAATCACCGCTGTGAGAGGTGAGGAAACACGAGGTGAGGAAAGTGTGTGATTTACCGGACCACCTTGATGGACGGTTGTTTGCTGACACAGATAGACCTGATAAGAATACACACGGATAATGATGCTGGGAAAAAACGGCCACACCCATTTGGTCAGTGCATGACCAATCGACGAGTGAAGGGGAAATGGGCACACCAAATTGGGCGGTGCTGCAACCAATCGAGTAGTGAAGAGACAAACAGGCACACTCAATTGATCAGTGTTGTGACCAATCGACGATTGAAGGGAAATACGAGAACACCCAATTGGTCAGTGCCGTGACCATTTGACCAGTGAAGGGAAAAATGGTCATGCCCAATTGGTCAGTACCACGACCAATCGACGAGTGAATATTGTTGACATAGCTCCAGCCGAACAATCTCTGTTTATTGTCGTACAGTGGATAGAAGATAGATATTGGCACAAGTGGAGGCATTTCTGCATGACGGTCATCTTGCATCCTTTCTGTATGAAGTTGTAGAATGTTGAAAAGACCCATAACATCTACTGCATTGCCAAAAGTGCAACTTTCACGATAAGCACCCTCTTATGTAGTGGAGAAAAGTACCAGGATGCATTAATGTATATTACATGAAGGAAATGTTTGAACACCATGGATATATTTGCTTCAGTAGGTGACATTCAAACTTTGGGTGCAGCAACAAACAGTGTACAGATCATGGGGCCAGTAACTATGAAGCCTCCAAAGTTTTGTTGTTTTTTTTTTTAACGTCAAATCAGACCATCACCAATCAGGAAAATATTGTAGATTAGCCCAGCTTCAAGTATCACTCCCCTTCATCCCCCAGCCAACCTTTGGACATCTTATGTGACTACAATGCGCCTGAAGGTAATTGCACGCACACCTGTCGCCATCGTTGCTTGCCATCACACAACAATGCTTAATAATACATTTCGGAGTATAATCAAAGTGCATTGGAAAATACTGCGAGCTTCTCTGTACAAACTCGTTGAACCGCGTGCTTATGTGGGTGCAGAGGAAAACGAACACCTTTTGACCCTTCACATCAGTTTCCTTTAGCAGAATGCCATCGAGATGGTTTTCATGTAACAACACACTCTGTCTCCCAGGTTTATTCGCTGTACAAGGGTGGACGGGAACGGTTACTGCACAAGGGCAAATTTCCTTCCCAGATCATAAGAAACCATCCCTTGGCAGAACCCATCCCAGCAACCGGAGCTCGACGACCGTGGCCCGAGCACATTTGTGGCTTTTGTAGACGTTCATTCATCTCCGGAGTGGGGGAATCAGATGACTCCCCTCGCAGCGCGCAGCCTTGCACTCGAGACGAGCGAACGGAACCGTCGCGGAACGGACTTGTACTCGAAACCACGTCTGCGAGTAAAGGCTCTGCTTTTTTATCACGGCTCGATTCGGCCTCGCCCGTTGAAATAGTAACTCGTGATGATTTATAAGCCTCTGATCAAGTCTCTCGTGGCCAGACGTGCCCTGCGAAAAAAAACAAACCAAAACAAAACGATGACATCCCATTGTGGCCTTAAATTCCAGCCTTGCTCTTGTTGTAGTGCATGTCGTCGGCCAAGCTAGCTGATACACTTAAACATGTTACTGAACCTAGAGATTCCCTTTGAAGAACTATTTTTCACGTTTTCCACTTTAAACTCGCAAGAAGTTTGATTCTATGCCAATAAGAGTTCGCAGTAGGATTGCCATCTTTCAGTTCATTACAAACGGGATGATTATTCATGAGTGCAGATGAAAAATGATGAAAATATATAAAACGCCACATCTTCTTCTCTCATGTCAACGTATGAATACATGTATGTATGTATATATATTATATATATATATATATATATATAATATATATATTAATATATATATACATACATACAAGACGGTAGGTGGCGATGGGTCGCCGAGCATGGAAACTATAAGATATAGAGCAAAATGGATGTCATATAGCGGATAGGGAATCACCTTAAGATTATGCATATCAAATCTCATCCAGTTCCATCTACTGTGTGAATCATGTGAACTCGTATCCATTTGAATGAAAAGTACCGAAAATGCGGTTTGAAATCGGAAATCCCAAAGTTCGAGGGGTGCTGTGGGTGAACAAAGATCTAAATCGAAAATCCGGCTCGACGTTTGTGCACAATGTATTCCAGACGATTAGTGTGAATTTTCATGACCATCCGACCATAACCCGAGGAGGAGTAGCATTTGGCGCAAGGCACCTCCAGCTCTCGCATATTATGATTTTTGCACTAATTGACCTTTGACCCCTGACCTAAGCGAAATCGGACAATATGTCCTGAGGCAAAGTTGTAGTACTCATTGAGTACCATGAACCTGAAAGTTTCATTCGTATCGATGCACTCACCTGGTCGCTAGGGGGCCTTAAATTTTCGCGCATACCCTAATTGTAGGGGCGCTGCGGGTAAAGTATTCCATATATCAAAAACCGCGAATATATTTGATAGAGCATCACTGTAGATCATTCGTGCCAAATTTCATAACCCTACGTGGGATAATGGCTTTCGGAATTGATTTCGCGTGAAGGTACCGATTTTGAAGGTTTTTCGGTTGTTGCGAGGGAACCAAAGCATCCTAGCAACCATCACAATTTCCAAAGCACTAGGTCATAAGATGTACCTACCACCCAAGTTTGGTCAAAATCCGCCCACGTTTACTACCAATTATGCTGATGACAAACGAACAAACATCCAAACAAACAGACAGAATTACTGAAATAAGGGTCACCTATTTCGGTGACCCAAATATATATATATAATATATATATATATATATATATTATGTATATATATATTATATATGTATGTATGTATGCATAATCATGCTCTGGTGCTGGTGCTCAAGCAGATGGGGGCGATCCCTATCAAGAATTATCCGAGCAAAGACCTTACTCGGCACTGAGAGCAGCGTCACCCCTCGGTAGTTGCTGCAGTCCTGGCGATCACCCTTCCCTTTCCAGAGAGGGACAACAAGGCCCCTTTTCCAGTCAGTTGCGTTGATGCCTGTGTTCCTAACAGAGTACAGAACTGCATGCAACGATACCATTAACAGCATTTCCACCAGCCTTGAGAAGTTCAGCATGGATGCCACAGATCCTTGGGGCTTTACCCACTTTCAATCGCAGCCTGTGTTTCCACAAATTAAGATGGTTCGCAGTTGATTGGAGGGCCAGCAATGTGGATAGTTATAACTCTGACATCCAACTCAACAACCGTTGAGTCAGGCTGGTCAGCCTGGTGCAGCCAGCCAGGTTAACATAAAAACCTTCAAAAATCTTCTTCTCCAAAATGGCGGAACAGATCGAGGCAAAGCTTTACAGTTATGACCGCCTATCCATAAGGAACAAAAAGATCTCGAATGATGACATCATAGGTCACATGGTTTGACAGCCATGATGTTTTTGAAGAACAAACCTTTAAAAATCTTTTCCAGAACGGATTGACAGATTGAGGGGAAACTTCACCCACATGTTCCCCAAGCCTTGGGGATACCAGGGTGTTCACGAATAATTATTGGGTCACATGATCTGGCAGTCATATTGGATTGACCGAAAATCTTTTAAAAAAGAACTTTCTCTTGAACTGATCATCAATCGATGTGAAACTTCAAAATTACAATCTAGTAGTCATGGGCAATATATGTTATAAATTTCAACCTGATTGGACGCATGGTTTGGCAGCCAGAAGTATTTAATATTTTGAATCTGGGTTCAGGAATTTAAATCAAACTTGGGACAAGTATGTAATGATGTGGGTGGAGGCATATCTGGCGACGTCGCAAGTAAAACGAGGGCCCGTCTAGTTTATTGTTATGTCTACATATATATATATATATCTTATATAATATATATATATATATATATAAAACATAATAACATTTATCTACATATATATATATCTATACATTAACATATCTACATATAATATATATATATATATATATATATATATATATAATATATATTATATATATAACATTTATCTACATATATATACATATAACATTTATCTTATATATTATATTATATATATATATATATATATATATATATATATTATATAACATTTATCTACATATATATACATATAACATTTATCTACATATATATATATATATATATATAATACATTTATCTCATATATATACATATAACATTTATCTACATATATATACATAATAACATTTATCTACATATATATACATATAACATTTATCTACATATATTATATATATAATATTATATATATATATATATATATAAATATATATATACATATATTACTAGCTGACCCGCGAACCCGTTGGAATCCCCGTTGTGACAGCGGTTGATAAAAAAATCATTTCAAAAAAGAAAAACAAAAAATAAATAAAAGATAGCTCCAGTGAACTATACAGCTGAGGTTGTTTGCATTGATCAAATAATCCCGAAGAGTACTTGACTGAATCGGGAATTGATTTTTTAATAATTTTTTTCATTGCCCCGATTTGAACGAATCTGATTTTGCGCGTCAATGTGGAAAAACCAAACGAGAAAGAAAGTCGAAGAAATTATTGTGCGTAATCTTCTAAACCAATTTTATTTATTAATGAACACAGAAGTATCAGATCAAAATGGCCATGTATATTTATGCTTAAAAATAATCGTTCTTTGTCTATACTAAATGTTTGAGATTTTAAAATAAATCATTTCAAGCAAACAAAGACAAAGAAAGCTCCAGTGAACTATACCGCTGAGGTTGTTTGCATTGATCAATTCTCCCGAAGACTACTTGACTGAATCGGGAATTGATTTTTAAAATAATTTTATCGTTGCCCGATTTTAACGAATTTGACACTGACACCGCAGGCGAATGGTGAGTTAGGTGGCACTAAATTTTTGCACTATCAATGTACCGTTTTGGCTGTATTTCAGGAACATATATACATACAAGATGATAGTTTTAGTAATATATATATATATATATATATATATATATATATGTATATATATATACATACATATACATTGCTTTTTTATTCTTGCTCTTGCTTTTTTTGTTCAAATTAGTGGAGTCGGATCTCGTTTTTACTTTTAGCTTGAAGTCCTTCTTTAACATATATTATATATATATATATATAATAATATATATATATATAATATATATATATATATATATAATAACATATATATATATATATATGTTATTGTTAAAGCACCAGTTATTGTAAAGTTGTTAAGTCACTGATAAGGTTCCGAGGGTGGGTATACCACGTAGGGGTAGCGAGAGTGTGTACGTGCTATGAATAATTGCCTGGTTCATAATATATGCCACTTTATTGCCTCTTCCATCATATGCAACACAAGGCTGCGGGTAGCATCATTGGCTGAGGGCATGGCTGTGCTGTTGATGCAATGCCCCTATTACCAGTACACTGGTGCTCATTTTGCCTTCCTCAGAAGGATGACAGGCTGAGTCAACCCCACCTGGTGTTAATTCAGTGGCCAACAGGGGCTCAAACTCAGGACCCTAAGATCCCAAGCCAGCCACCCTAAAGGCTAAGCCAACACCAGGCTTCACTTGATTGCCTCTCCTTGTAAATACTTGTTTGCTTGTGCCACTAAAAGCCTGTCCTAAACAAACTATGTCTTGACTTGTGCTTTTGGTTCTGACCATGGCATAGGATAACTGAGATTTAATTGGGCTGGGTAAGTGCTAGAAACAGTTATGTAAGCATTGCTACAGCTCGGCCAACTAAATAAGATCGGATACGTGATTGTGGGCATGGCACCTGCTCGTACTCGGGCTTTTTCATATGGTAACACGACTCTGGGTGTGGGATCTCGTGGGAAGCTCTGGAGTGACTGGCGATCATGTTCTCTTAGAGACGCGTCATCCTCTTAGAGTTATCTTGAGGTGATGTCCATTATTCTGGTGGCTTGTGGGATCCAGAACCATAATAATATATAAAGTTTATGAAGTTATTGTGGAACTTTAAAGTTTCATAACTTTGGATGTGCACCTGGTGGAAGCAAACTGCAAATGGCATATGGAAGCATAATTTATAAAGCTTCATTAATTTTAATGTTGTTAATGTTGTTTTTAAATATCATTTCAGATGTTGAAGCTGATTGAAAATGGTGACAGTAGAAGAAAAGGTTAACTGTGTGTTTTGGCTCGAGGTACAGAATTCCATAACAGCCGTGAGAAGAATATTCACTGCTCATTACAGGGAAGAGCACCACATAGGAATTGTATTAACAATTGGATGAAAACGTTTTAAAAAACTGGGTCAGTCAATGACAAACTACGATCTGGGAGGCCTCAAATCAGTAAATAGACTGTCACCATCATCCTGGAAGCATTTGAAAGGAGTCCATGAAATTCGTTGTGATGTGCATCTGTGGAACTAAACATCTCACAATCAAGAGTGCACAAAATTCTCAAACTGAAATTGCATTAACATTCTCACAAGATTCAGGTGGCTCAAATGTTAAAGGAAGAGGACTGCCACGAAAGGTTACATTTCTGTCAACAGTTCAAATCAAACGTCCACAATCCCCATGGGTTTCTTGACGAGTTGACATTTTCTGACGACATTCCACATCTTTGGCAAAGCCAACCGCCACAATATCCACATTTGTGCGACAGGAAAAAAAAACCTCAGGAAGTCTGGCAACATGGGAAAGACTCGACAAAAATAAACGTCTGGTGTGCTATCAAGAAGTCACGCATTGTCGGGCCTTCCAGTTTTGAAGAAGCACCAGTCAATGGCGAACGTTTCTTTGCAATCTTGTGAAATTTCATTGCCCTTGAACTAAGATGATTAGTCTTTCAGAGAGCACCTTCGTCCTGCAAGACCAGGCTCCATCCCACTATGCCTCTTTCAAATGTGCGACGGTTCTTGAATTATGTCTTTCAGACAAGTGGATCGGAAGATGTGGACAAATTGCTTGGCCACCTCATTCGCCTGACCTGTCCCCAATGAACTACATTTTATGGGGCTATATAAAACTGTTGATTACTCATCAAAGCCACATACTTTGGATGAACTTAGGGCTATAATCATAAATGCAATTCATGAAATTACTCAGCAGCAACTGGAGAATGTATTCGACAAGTTGGAAAATCGGACTGAACAATGTATTCCGAAAGATGGCGGTTATTTTGAAGCCTAAAAATTTGAAGTATTAGTAAAAACTTTATGAACTAGAAAGGCACTTGATACAGCACACCCCTCCAACAGGCTGAACAGTTTACATTCTGTATCCTACTGATAGGCCAGATCTGCATCTGAACCTTCACCAAAATCTAATCAATTCGTTCTTGTCACGTACCCAACTCATCCACCAAGTTTTTTTTTCCTAACCAGTCCCTAATTATTTTTGAAATATAATGCTATAAATAGTTTTTGGCCCTATCTCTCAATGGTGAAGAATCACTTAAAAGATTCGCGTAACCACATCCACATTCAGATCTTCACCAAAATCTAACCAATTCTTCCTTGTCACACACCCAACCTGTTCACCAACATTCGTCCGAATCCATCCACAACTTTGAGATATTCTCTCACAGCCAAACAGATAGACAAACAAACAGGGATGAAAGTATATATAACCTCCATCCACCTTCGGTGGCAAAGGTAATTATGCTTTCATGCACATTTTAGTTTGCTGATATCATGTGTACATCAAAAGTGATAAAAGTGTAAAGTTGCCCAAGGACTTTATAAGCACCCGACGTGTGTGTGTGTGTGTGTGTGTGTGTGTGTGTGTGTGTGTGTGTGTGTCTCCTCCATAACTCCAAAACCATGAAACTTATCAACCTGAAAGTTTGCATGCATAGTAAGGGAACCCCAAGGAAGTGCATGAGTGGAAATTTGGTATTAAGTTAATTAAAACACCCCTTTTGAAGATAATTAACGGCCTCATTTAATTGTATCCTTTCTCATGTGCATTCTCAAATACCTCGCTCTCCCTCGATAGGGTCTTAATCCATCATTATTTTTTTGGCCTTTTCAAGAATGGAACAATGCCTTGGAACAATGATTTCTTAATGATAGTTTTTTTTTCACTTTCCTCACTCATATCAATGAATGTATGATCATACCTATGAATTGCTGGGTACATTGCAATGCTTATAAACACCCAGAGACATCAGCGTTCGTGGCTTTATTTCATTTCCGCACATGCCATAACCTCTAGAATCTCAAACTAAGCCGATTTACAAAATTTAAGCTCCAGAATGTAACTTAGCAGCAGGTCCGACTGCTAAAAAAAAAGTGTTCATTTGTTCAATTCGGACATACTTTTACATTTTGGGTGTCTCTGGGAGGTGTTTAACATGACATATCGGCAATTGCTAATCGCTTGCCAAGCTAGCAATTCCTTATCAACCATTTCGTTGGAGTGCTTCTTTGAGTGCTGAAGACACTTGCCGAGTGCTCTACAATATTCGCACTGTCACTGAATACTGTATATTGATTGATTTGGACAAAGTTCAGGGGCCACTCACCTGGATTTGGTCCCACATTGTTCTGCGGTGCATCAGGCAGTGGCTGGCTCACTGAAAATGTGCAATTTTATTTTACACCACATTTCCCCTTTTTTGTACTATCCTCTTTCATTAAATGACCCGTCATTTCGGCATAGATAAACACATGAAAGAAAATTAAATGTTTTGTTTTTAAAAGTTTCCTCAACTGTTTCGTTGGAGTGCTCTTTTTAGGCACTTGGGGTGCGCTCTTCAAGCTTGGATCGCGATACCGCGGTTCGATACTAGGGTTGGGAAGGCAAAATAAATTAGATGATCACAATGCGTAAAAAATGTTTTCAGTCATTACAAAGTAACAAATCACCACATCACGGCAGGATAGTCAAAAGGTACGAACGCTCGCTCTAAGCTGTCTAGCCTGGGTTCAAATCCAGACCCAGCTATAAACTTTCAACCCAATGTTTCACAGGTAGGGTGATTCATCAATGTGTGTGCCATCTCTCAGAAGGATGTTAAACTTGGTGTCATATTTGCCGGAATGTCCCCTCTACTCTCCTTCTCTCATCCCTCTGCCTCTCTCACTCCTACCCCAACCTTCTCTCTCTCCCATCCCTCTCTCCCACCTCTATCCCTCTCTCCCTTACCTATCTCCCTCTCTCCCACCCCTATCTCCCCCTTTCCCACCCCTATCCCTCTCTCTCACCGATATCCCTCTCTCTCACCCCTATCCCTCGCTCTCACGCCATATCTCTTCTCTTTCTCTCCCACCCCTATCCCTCCCTCTCCAACCCCTTTCCCTCTCTTTACAACCACTTTCCCTCTCTCTCCAACCATCAACCCTCTCTCTCTCCAACCCATTTCCCTCTCTCTGACCCCTCCCTTCTCCCTCCTTTCATCTCCCCTTCCTCTCTCTCCCACCCCTATCTCTTTGTCCAATGCATCTTCCTCTCTCATAACCCTCTCCCCTCTCTCAACCCTCCCCTCTGCCTGTGTCAGGTCAGGTCAGTTTTACATCTGTGACTTGCTAAGGTACCATTTAAACCTGAACTAAACCTGTTCCATGGGCGGGTCATCGGTGACTAAACCATTCCCCCACCAAATTTCTTGTGAGGAGGGTGTATGATATGGACACCAGCAGGATAAAGAACAAAACCTTGCAAAGGGGGAAGAGTTCCTTGTGAGCACAGCCATCCATATCTGGTGCCAACTGTGTTTGCGGACGTCCTCGCTAGTTGGGTTACTTTATTAGGAGTTACCTCGATCCAACTCTGCCCCCGAAACGCCCATGCAAGTTCTGAATTGGACAAATCAACACGTTTTTTTCAGTCGAACTGATGTTACTTTCAAATGTAGAGCTAACATTTTGTAATTCTGGTTAGTTTAAGAGATCTCCTCGGTTTTTCATATGTGCAAATTAAATAAAGCCATGAACGCTGGATCTCCGGTGTTTATAAACACTGCAATGTACCCAGTGATTCGTAGCTATGATGAGTGAGGAAAGTGGAAAAAAAAAAACACTTATCATAAAAAACATCGTTGTGGCCTGTTCCAAGTCGAGGCAACTTTGAGCAGGCCAAAAAACATGGCGGCTTCAGACCTCAGCAAGGTGACCCAGGAAACGCCTAAAGACCCCAGACAGCGAGGTGGCCGAGGATCGCCTGATGAAGGATATAATTAAACAAGGCCATTACTTGTCTTCAAAAGGGGTGTTTTAATGAACCCAAACAACCAATTTTCACTCCTGCACTTCCTTGCAACTTTCTTAGTATGCATGCAAAGTTTCAGGCTGCTAGGTTTTATGGTTTTGGAGTAATGGAGGAGACACACTGACTGACACAGACACACACACACACACACATTGCCATTTATTAGTATCGGTAAAGATTGTAAAATGGCGTAATGTATGAAATAGTGAATGTCTTGTTCCCACAACCTTTTGACGAGCTCTCGTGAGCGAGTTGTGGCTTTGTATAATTTGGGGCCGACGTGGACAGGGATGTGAAGGATGACTGGAT
>CM068960.1:72644912-72672732 GCA_035128595.1 Eptatretus atami | reverse complement strand
AACCCTTTCCTTTTATCCATGATACAAATCGAAGCAGGCACTGCACCCAGGCAGCCACCCAATGAGAAACTCTTCACCGACACTGTACAGGACGCGCATGGCGCACCCTTTCATTCGAATCTGCATGCCAATTTACAACGGCGTCTCACCTTGTTCAACCTTCGCTCACCAGAAGCTCACCACCACACCCACCAACATCTCCCGCACACAGGAAAAATCACCCCGCGCCTCCACGCACCTCCGCATCGATCCAATTTGCCACCAAACAAGCGTGCTGCACGGCCCAGGCCACTTGGACAGCGTAGCGCTGGGATGGGCCAAGCACGTTAACAGCACCAATCGCAGCTTGCCGGGGGTGCCCCAAACGGGCATGCAGGATCGACACGACCCTCGTCCAGTCGCCAGAAAACAGCCCGGGAGTTCGGTGAAAGGCCGTGTCATGCCGGATGTAAGAATGAGGCCGCTTCTGGCCACAGGAGCCTGGCAGGGTGGGGCCGGGATCCAATGGAAGGGCACGATTCGGTTGACAGCGCGTCGCTTCGGGTCGTCGCCCCACCCTTCACCTGGGGCATATAAAAGGTGGATTGTGAAGTCATCCACCCTCTCCCTCTCCTCTCTCTCACCTGCTTGCCTTGCATTGTCTCTGCCTGTTTGCCACGCCCACTTATTCACCTCTCTGCTCCACCCTCTCTTCACTGCACCTCGTTGTCTGCTTGTCACTGCATCTGCACTTGGGGTTGGTCTGCGACATATGTTCCTCCGGACCAGTGCGGAGCATGCATTTCCATGAGCCCCGGCAAAGTGATCAAGCAAGAGATAACGTGCCTAAGGTGGGATCGCTAAAGCGAAGCGTCCCCCAAAGCGTACCGGGTTGCGCGGTCAGCCAACCGCGCCAGGTATTGAGAGGCCGTTAGTTCTCATCTGCTCTCCTTCCTTCTGGCTAACTAATCTCATCGGTCGTGTGTGGTGTGTGTGTTGTGTGTGTGTGTGTTGGTGTGTGTGTGTGTGTGTAATTGTGTGTGTGATGGTGCCTGTCATAGTTTAAATTAAGATTGTAGAAGATATAACGGGATAAGTCTGCTCCGTATCTGCTTTTGTAAATTGTTTGCCTTTTGTTGCACACCACAAATTCCTTGCTATCGTCTGCTGTACATAATAATAAACCCCATTTACTGTGCCACATACCATTCTTCACTAATTGTAAATAAATGCTTGTGTAGAAATGTTCCCAGCTCGTTTTTATCTTTTCCTTCCTTGGTCCAGCATGGTCCGTATCCTAACCTCGCCGGGATGTTATCCCCCAACGATCTGTTTTCGAGCCAGTACATCCTTGGCAGTTACACTCGGCTGCATCTCATCCGGTAAGGTGATCTGGTTTGAACAAGGCATACCGAGGGTGTGTCCCCCAGTAATTAAATCACGTCACCATTTTAGGTAACCAGTTTCCATTAGACGGAGGACCCTAAGTCACGTGGTTGAGTTATTGGCGTTCACAGTTAATTAGTGACCCACCGCTTCACGGAGTTATCTGTGTGTGACGGCCTGCGATTCCGGAGAGTCTGGTGGGAACCCGAGGTAGCTCCCCCCCCCTCCCCTCGTTGTCTTCTCGCCTGACCCCGGGTCCGCAAGAATATTTTAAATTTTGGTCTGCATGCACTAGCCCAGAGACTAAGTAACTTCCACACGTAGGAATCATTATCATGGTTTCAGCAGTTATTGAGGTAGGTTGGGCTACAATTTTACATTGTTTTGAGAGGGTAAGAAGCAGAAGAAGAAGAAGAAGAAGAAGAAGAAGAGGTAGAAATTGGCGTCTTAGCGATCTGTCCTTTAGGTACTTTAGCGATGTATTCTGGAATCTTTTTAAGTCTTGGTAGTTCAGAAAACGCTCGAGAATAAAAGATATGACTTTTAAATGCTTACGACTTCACTTTATAGTAGTTTTTCAGCCTATCATTGTGTACAAATCTGAATAGGTGGCCATTTTTTCCCCATATCATCCCTCGATATGGAGTACTACCATATTTCGTGACAAGCCAAACCTCTTACTTCCCAAGTACTGTTTTTCTTCTTCTGTTTATTGAATCTTTTACTTATTGTATTCAACCCTTGCTCCACTTTCTGTTTGATGCCTTTTCATCCTCTGTCACTCCGTTCTTCCATGACCCTCAATTTTGCATAGAAAATGATAAAGACCACCCAGTACAGACCTTAGAATGACGCAGGAAACATAATGAGTCATTGTCATACGGTAATGAGTTATGATACGATGTAAAAGTCAGTCGCATCATCTATTGCGAGTGCATGATGCCCCCTGACACCTTCCTCTCCCTACCTGACCCTCCCCTTCTTTCTTTGCACCTTCCTCCCCTCCCTCTTCACCAGAAGCTATTTAACACCTGGTGAACATTGCTCTTGTGGTCCCAGATGAAGGTTACTCGGTGGTCGAAACGTTGAATCTGAACCATACCCCTTGGAGATTGCTATCATTGGTGGCACTTTTTACCATTAAGTATTACTGCAATTACATCCCACAGGATGGTGCATAGGTATCATATATTGTGAAGGCGTTTCTTGGCTGCTGCAGGGAAGCCAACAATAGCATATTTAATATCTTCAAGCTGCTGCCAATTTCAAATATCTCTTCCCTTATTATTAATCATAATCACATCCAATCCTGAAGCCAATACATAATCAATGCCATGCACTGCTGTTCCAATTTTAAACTTTGTAGTAAAATGCCAGAATGCATTATGCTTTCTTCATATATAGTCACATAATTATGCTGCGGCTTTTACATGACAGACACCTATATTGTTAAAAATATACATTGGGTAACAATCAACAGAAACAGTAACACGTGAAACAGTAGCACATGAGAATGTAACACTTGGCTTGAAAGATTCATGGCAATTTCAGTAAAATGGCAAAGATGGATGCATTTTTACAATGGAGCCAATCATATGCACGAGGTTTTGACAAAATATGAAATACAAACAAACACACAAGAAAGATGTCGTGCATAGCACGATACTTGCGAAATCCATGAAACAAATTTAACCTTAAAAATAATTGGTGGTTGAATTAAATGACTAAATATGCAACTCCTCTTCAAATTTCAAGTCAATTGGTTGAAAATTGACAATTTTAGAAATTCGGTCGATGTCGATTTTTGGCCTATGTTGACCTCAAAAATAATTGTTTATTGAATTCATGACCTGAAATATAAATCCTCTTCAAATTTCAAGTGAATCGGATGATAATTGAGGATTTATAAATGCCAGCTTTAATGTTGATCTTGGGCCTATGTTGACCTTTTGGCCTATGTTGACCTCAAAAAGAATTGGTGCTTGAATTCAGTGACCTGATATGCAAACCCTCTTCAAATTTCAAGTCAATAGGATGAGGATTTTAGAAATTTGACAAAGTTGTTGACCTTTTGACCTCAAAAGCCTATGTTGATCTTTTGACCTCAAAAACAATAGGCTCCTTCCTTATGACAAATTCTACCATGTGGTGAAGTTTCGTGAAGATCGGTTTAAAATTGTGACCTGTAGGCGATTTACATACAAACAAATAGACAGGCAGACAGACAGACAGAATAATGCACAAGACGAACCAATATACTTCAAAAATCTTCAATTTTCGCAAGTAATAATCAATATATAAAAATAACAGAATATCAGGAGAAGAAAGGATACTAGACAGAATAAAAGTGGATTCCACATCTACAATTTTGGGTGTGGCAATTGAAGGATTCCTCGGAGGAGGGAAAAAAATAGCAAAGTCAGAGCTGTGTATTTGAAAATGTTTGGTGAAAATGGTAAAAATATGGTGATGCAACAGCTCAGCAACAGCTCCAGTTATTTCCCTTCCTCCCCACATTTCCCATATAATTTGCGTAAGATATGACGAGATAGGCATGGGGAGATGGAAGTGCAGAGATGACAAAGGAAAAATGAGGGCATGGATGGATAGCTTTCTTTGCTGCTTTGGCACCTGCTAGATGCGTACCCCATGTTGTACCGCTTTCCATGTATACAGTATTAGGAATTTGTTCAGTTTGCCTCATGATATCGAAATTTACCTTTTCCCATTTTTTTTCTTTCCAAGATGGAGGCTCATGGAAAAGTAAAGTCAGTAGAGGTGTGAACTGACAGTGGGGCAACAATTTGAAACAATCGGCAAGGGAATGAATGAAATGGAAAAGAAGAGAGAAAGGAGGGTAGTAAAAACTGCAATCTGCAAGTAAGAGGATTGGTTTACAAAAGGTTTAATGAGGGTAAAAACATTGTGGGTAACAATAAGATATGGCTCATTCAGTAAAATACTTCAAGTCCTTCAGGAAATAGTGGGATATAATGCCCCATGGAAGGTGGTTCTACAAACGGGAGAAAAGAAAAACAAAAGAGTTGAGGTGAGCAATCAGCCTGTATTTTGGGAGTTTAACCAGGAGGGATGTAGCTGGGAAGGGTCACAGGACTGAGATAGTAGAGGGACCTGAAGTGGAGAAGAAGCAATAAAAAATAGAATGGCACTCGCTATGACACAGAGTCTCGCCTCGCCTGCTCATTCTGAACAAAAATTTCATCGTTAACCGAACACACTACTATGGCCCATATACCCATATCGCCAATGCACCCGACTATGTCACATACATTGCCATTACCATAGATAGCTTTATTGATGGTTTATTAGGATATGTAATGACCACTTTTGTGCACATTTGGGATAAATTGCGTCAATGAAGATGAATGTGAAAAAATTCAAAGTATATTCCCCATTTTTAGTCGATCATATGTATGAAGTTTCACATCGATCTGTTAAGTGGTTCTGGAGAAGAAGGTTTTTTTTAATGTTTTTATTTTCAATCAAATATGAATGCCAGACCATGTAACTGTTGGCGTCATAAGTTTAATTCTTCACTCACATCGGATCGTAGAAGTTTCAGATTTTACGGATAAGGATTTCAATTCAATGAATTATGCCTGGAATACCACTTCACTGATTATGTTATTGCTATCACACTACAAACCCCATGGGAAATTTATGACTGATACTAAGTTTCAATTTCTTTTGTTGTGCGGTTTCAGAGATACAGAGGTCCAAATTTTTCCCATTTTTCCAATATGGCTGCCACACCACGTGACATATGACGTCAAATTTATCATGAAAACGTTCCACATGAGTAGTCGCACTGGTGGTGAAAATTTCGTCTCAATCCGAGAAGTAGATGTGGAGAAAAACACGAAAGTTCTGTGCGGAGAAACAAAAACAAACAGACAAACAAACAAACAAACAAACAAGAAGAAGAAGTCTTCCTGAAATATAAATCCTCTTCAAATTTCAAGTAAATCGGATGAAAATTTAGGATTTTAGAATATACCAACTTAGTTGTTGACCTTGGGACGATGTTGATGTTTTCGTCCATGTTGACCTCAAAATAATTGCCTAGTTGAATTCATTGACCTGAAATATAAATCCTCTTCAAATTTCACATCAATCGGATGAAAATTGACAATTTTAGAAATTCGGCCGATGTTGACCTTTTGGCCTATGTGGACCTCAAAAATAATTAGTGGTTGAATTCAGTGACCTGATATAAAAAATCCTTTTCAAATTTCATGTCAATCAGATGAAAATTGAGGATTTTAGAAATTCGGCCGATGTTGACCTTTTAGCCGATGTGGACCTCAAAAATAATTAGTGGTTGAATTCAGTGACCTGATATAAAAAATCCTTTTCAAATTTCATGTCAATCAGATGAAAATTGAGGATTTTAGAAATCTCACCTAAGTTGTTGACCTTTGGCCCATGTTGACCTTTTGGTCGATGTTGACCTAAAAAAATAATTGCCTAGTTGAATTCAGTTTCCTGAAATATAAATCCTCTTCAAATTTCAATTCAATTTGATGAAAATTGAGGATTTTAGAAATACCACCTTAGTTGTTGACCTTTTGACCTCAAAAAAATAGGCTTCTTCCTTATGACAAACTCTACCAAGTGGTGAAATTTCGTGAAGATCGGTTTTAAATTGCGACCTGTAGGCAACAAACAGACAGACAAACAGAATCACAAACTTGACAAACCAATATCCTTGAAAAATCTTTGATTTTGCAAGTAACAAATCAACAAACGGACCCGAATGCAATACCCTCTCCTTTGCCGAGGGTAAAAAAAACAATCGATCGGTCAAGTAGTACTGAGTTATCAATAAATTGTTCCCCTTGGGGGATCAGAATTCTCATCAGCATTCTCGTGAGATATCGTAGAGGATTTTTTTGGAAGCACTGCCACTGCAGGTTTAAATCTCATTTGGACGAAAGACATGGTGACATGTTATAATTCCATGAAGAAGATGGTGACAATGGAGGTGTTCGTGAAGATGAAAACAGCCGTCGCCTGTTCACTACAGATTGGTGGGTTTTGTTTTTCCGTTCAATTGACGGTTTGTAAGGGATTTTTTAATTAATTGAGAAATCAGTTATATTACTCCAGCAGAAACACGGCACGACACAGCACGGACACGAGCATACTCGGACACAGCTGACAAAATGGGCGATGAATGCTTTGTCCCACCGTTGTGTCTGTGTCATATCTGTGCCCTGTCCCACCATTGTGTCCGTGCTGTGTCGTGCCATGTCCCAAGGTCGTGTCTGTGCCGTGTCACACCATTGTGTCCATGCCATATCGTGTCCGTGCCGTGTCCCACTGCCATGTCTGTGGTCGTGCTGTGTTATGTCCATGCCGTGTCCCACCATCGAGGTGGGTGGTGGCGAGGTGAAATTGGTCACTGGCAGGCCAACACAGGTATTTGATTCACCGCTCAAATCGTCCATGTACATGTGCTGGTAGCTGGGTAGAGAAGGTTTTACAATTTTGAGCGATGGATGTTTCTTCTACTTAATCGTGGATATGGCATCCTCTCTCAATCGTGGTAGATAACCACAAGATCTAAGCATCTCTCTTGTTACATAACAGTGCTCTGTAACATGTTCTGAGCGTAAAAGTGAACATTTTCTGGGCCCGATCCACACTCGGGTATTTCACACAAACCTCGTCCAATTTCTGGTAAATTTCGGGTCATATTTGTGCCATTGGTGTGGCATATTTGTGCATAATTGAAAATTATTCGCTGTTTGAGTTAAATCTTATCGCATTATAACCCGTATATAGTACAAATATGGCAGTGGACTCAAGGGTGTGACATCACAGAACATCATAAAGAAGAAGATTTCGAATTTTAATTGCAAAATTACCTACTTTATAAATTGCAAATCACTAAAAGACACATCATATCTGTTGTGTAGGGTATCAAGGAATAGATTATCGTCGAGGTTGTTTGAGCATTTAGGTTCTCGTTTACGATTCTGGCTTGCATAGTAGCAAGTATATACCACCATAGTTGTTCTGGTGGTATGTGCAGCTGATGTAAGCCTGTTGAGGAACTTACGCAACTTTCGTTTGTCCTGGACCAACCTTGTTGTCTCTCTCTGGGAATGGAAGGGTGATCACCAGAACTGCAACAACTACCGAGGATTGATGCTGCTCTCAGTGCTGGGCAAGGTCTTTGTTTGGATAATTCTTGATAGGGTTCACCAGCATCTGCTTGAGCACCAGCGCCCAGAGCAGTCAGGCTTTTCACCAAAGATTGACCATATCCTTCCTCTTTGGGTACTCACGAAATGCAGATGAGTTTCGGCAGGGGCTGCTTGAAGCCTATGTTGACCTCTGCAAAGCGTTTGACTCAGTGAATTTGGATGCCCTCTGGAGGATCCTTAGTCTTCGTGGGGTGCCACCAAAACTGATCAATCTGATGTCTGAACTATACTCCGGTATTGAGAGTGCTGTGAGATGTGGTGACACCATCTCTGACTTATTTCCAGTTGTCACTGGAGTTCGTCAGGAGTGTGTTCTGGAAATTTTTCCCCCACACTTTTTCAGCGCTTGTATGGCTTGGATTCTGGGGAGGATGTCGGAGGGATCAAGCTGTGGTGCATCACTTGGGAATGTCAATATACCCGACCTTGATTTCGCAGATGATGCAGTCATCTTTGCAGAGACTCTGGATATCCTTTTAGGGGGCCCATGAGGTGCTGAATGAGGAGTTGGAGCTGCTGGGATTACAGGTTTCCTGGGTAAAAACTAAGATCCAGGCTTTCAATGACATCTTGGGTGCTGCTATCTCCTCTGTACCTGTTTATGGTGAGGATGCTGAGGTCACGGAGAGATTCACTTACCTTGGCAGTGATATTCATGTCTCTGCTGGCTGTGAACCAAATGTCAATAGACGTCTGGTCGGGCCTGGTGAGTCATGGATTCACTGGATTATGTGGTGTGGTGCTGTCACTGCCTGTGCAGGAGGACGAATGTCCGAGTCTTCAGGTCCTTGGTGCTTCCAATCTTGCTCTATGGATGTGAGACTTGGACTCTGACTAGGAATCGGAGATGGAGACTTAATTCATTTGGTGCCAGGTCTCTTCGGAGAATCCTTGGTTATCGCTGGTTGGACTTTGTGTCCAACGAGCAGTTGCTGAGAGAGACTCAAATGAGATTTGTTTCCTGCATAGTCCGTGAGCATCAGCTGCAGCTGTATGGACATGTGGCTCGTTTTCCTGACGCTGATCCTACTCACCAGATTCTCTCAGCGAGGGAGCCTCATGAGTGGAGGAAGCTAATGGGCCAACCACGTGCCTCGTAGTTGCAGCAGGTTGATCAGTATCTCAAGGAGATGAGGATGGGCCAGGCATTTGCCTGGGTTGTGGCAAGACGGAGGCCCCTGGAGTACTGGCGGAAAGTGGCCGCAGCGACACGCTGCTCCGGCACATGCTCCCATACCTGACCTGACCTGGACCCACTAACTGATCGCTGTCCACATGGTTTCTAGCTCCCTCAGCTAATGTACCACCATACATCATCATGTCTGTCTGGGCCTTCCAAACCCCCGTATACCTCCAGGGTTTGTGTTTCACTGTTTTTGTGACATTCTTTTCTATACGCAATGCACGTCCAATCCATCTCCACATCTTCATTTAAATTTTTTCCAGGATGATTTTCCTTCCCGTCTTTATTTCTACCACCTCCGTGCTCACTCTCTTTGGCCAGAAGTCATAAAGTCTTTTTGTGACACATACAAATAAAGGATTCTCATTTATGTGCAATGATTTTGGTTACTTTCTATATTTCACAGCCAAATAGAAGAACTGATTTTATATTTTAAAAATCTAAAGTTTCGATATTTATTTATTTATTTATTTCAGATTTCCTTCATACTCATAAATGCTACTCTTGCTTTATGTGGTCCTTGTCAAACACATGAGTTTCCTCCTCCTGTTGCAGTGACCAGAGACCCTAGATACGTTTTATTGTCAACATCTCATTCATAAAATATATCATTACATTTTAAAGAGACGAGCAATAAGTCGGCTTCAATTTGCTATCACATGAGTGTACATATCGGTTGTCTATGTATTAGGTATGTATGAGAGGTAGTTGTGGTATCGATCTCGTGTGGACAAGGTGTTAGATTATATATCCATGAAATGTGGCAAACGTTTGGATAAGAGAAGACTTTCAAACAACCTTTTATTTTGTCTTTTCTTTGCAGATGAATGTCCACAGCAGATGTTTCACATGATGAGTCTTATTCATTATTGTCCACCCTTTTTTCCGTGCTGTAACAGCTTCACTTTTTATGGTTTGTATAATGGAAAGGCTCTACCATGAGATCTGACAAAGCTGCAGAAAAACGTCCAATCCGAGATGTTTTAGTGACTTTTCTTCACCCAATGTGCAGAGAGATCAAACGATTTATTTTGATTTTTGCAGCAGTCGGCTAGCATTTGTGGTAGTCAAACGTTTTTACCTTTGCCCTCCTTTTTGATGTTAACCCTTTTAGTAAGAAAATCAAAACAACTGGCAGATGTGTTTCAAAATGTCTGGGATCGGCTGTTTGGGAACTGCCAGCTCTGACTCTGTACTCTCTTACGATGTTCTCTGAAGACAAGCCAGAAGTTTCAAGTTGCATGCAGCTCATGTGTATGAAATCTCTTTGAAATGGCTGCCAAGACCAAATCACATACCACCGACACAGAGACAGCCCAGCCCTGTGCGGAGTGACATTGGGAAGCCTGGATGTCCAATTAGAAAAAAAAGGATGCAACTGTAACACTAAAGAATGTCCTTGTGCTGATCGCCCGGCAGTGCTACGATGCAACTTTTCAGTTAGCGAACAACATTTGTATTCATGCGAATCAAATCAAATGGAGGAAAAACAAATCCAGGGAGGGCTCCACCTCTGTAGAAGACCACCAAGATACAGTATTATTCAGATGTATCGCTCGTGGGTGCACCTGTGCACAGACATTTTACCTAACGGTGTGTCTGAACATACCCATGATTCAAAAAAAAATTGCACACGCGGAAAGATAAATGATGATGCATGCGGGGAAAATATATACAAATCTGACCTATCCACATTATTTGTCCTTCAAGGAATGGCTTCCCATAATCACATCGCATGATTGAATCCTGGAGACCTACATACATTTTCGACCTCGTCCTACCCTCATATGTTATGCTTCGAAACTCTATCTATGATCCTTGACCAATGAAAATAGGAAAAACATAACCACACGTTCATTGATGCATCGAAGCGCAAACGTTCTCCAAAGACCTTGAAATAAACTTCGTTTTTTAACTCAGCAGGTTTTCGCTTGCCGTGATAGTGGCATCCGGTGTTTCGCGCCATTACAGCTGTCTCGCCGGTTGCCCACTCACCATGCGCTCGCGACACTCGTACGCCTGTCGTTATGCTCATTATGTCGAAGTGGAACAGTGCTGTAAAACCAATGGTAAGCACGAATAGCCCGTCAAGAAGATGTACATGCGTTGTGAGCGAAGGTTTTTGGCGAGTAGCTTTACTCGGTGGTCTCGGGTCGATACGGGTTTTAATTAGCGGATATTTAATCCAACAATCAAATGCAGCAAAACATACCTTGAACAACCACCCAGTTCCAAAATAAGTGAATTTAATAACAAAATACATTCCACTTCATTGATTTATGGCAGATAAATCCAGTGAAAAAGTAACACGAAATGACTCGTCATTCATCCATTATGAATAAGCAAGTGCATGAATCATACATGGCTCCTGCATGTGGAAGTCAAGACTCATTGTAGAGATAAATGACAAAGAGTGGATATCACATAATGACAGTGTGTTGGAGTGAAGAGGAGCAATCGAGCATGGGACAAAAGCAAGGCAAAAGTAGTTATTAGTTCGGATAGAGCAAGGACATGATTGATAAATGTGTGCTTTGACATTTTTTTAACCACCCTTGAGGGCAGGACAAAATTCTACAAAGATATGAACAAATTAACATAGCGGAGCAGACAGCTTCAAAATGTCGAACAACAATGAATGTTGATTGATGAACAAGCGTGTTGCTGATCAGGAGGAAGACAGAAAGAGAAATCGAACAGGTGAAAACCAAATGAGAACTGTTCAGCGACCAACATCAACTCACCGTTTATAGCAGCAGAGTTCAGCAAGACCGTAGTTTCCTGTCATTTTATACAGCCACCACCTGTATATTTCTGTGTGTATGGAGGATGTTGAACATACAGGATTAGATACATACGGAAAGGTACTGAAGGTTCTCCAATGAGTTACAGCAGTAACTGATGCCAACCAACAACAGGACAGGTACAGTACAGAATGATGCTTTATGGGACATGCTGTGAAAGGTGCAACCAAAAAAGGCAACAGAAAGGGCATTCTACTCTTTCATATTTAGAAAAACGGTGATCAAGGTGAGAGTGGACCTATATTGCTCGGTAAACTGCATCAAGATGAGAGTGGACTGATAATCTACACTTTAAGAGAGCTGTTTGGCTGTGTGTCTGTGTGTGTCTGCGTGTCTGTGTGTGTCTCGCCATTTTTCTCAAAGATGGCTGAATGGATCTTCGTCAAACTTTCAGAGATTCATGTTTGAGCCACGAGGAGTGTTTTAGGGGGAAAAAGTTTGAAAAAAAAAGTTCGTTTTTTATTTTATATTATTCTTTTTAATCGCTCTATATGTCGAAGCCTTTGTAGCTATGTGAAAGGTAATATTAAATGATCCCCGACCATATTCCTTAGTAGGTGTAAGGAAGTATTTTAGGCCCCCACAAAAAGAATCGACCGGGTAATACCGGGAAACGTCGGGTACGCTTGCTAGTGCTTCATAAGTTGAAATCCATACAGAGAGTACATGTGATTTATCCAGAGAGGCCGTACTGACTTCTAGCTTAAAGTTCAGGACCTCTGTTCATTGCAATGATGAAAGAGGTGACCTATCAGCTGTTGAGTGATTAAAAGAAAAGCTAAAATGGTGGTCTGTCGCAAAACTGTTTAAAAAAAAAAAAAAGAGAGATTACTTTAAAACTTTTGAAAATATTGAAACTTTGTAATCGGAAGAAGTTTGTAATTTTGAAAATATTGATGGATAGTTTGCAATGAGTCCTGCTCAGGTATTTGGAGTCTCGTAAAAATCTGCTTCCCCATACGAAAAATACTTCTATATTCCACAGCAGCAAAGAAAGAGAAAGTAATAGGCCAAATACACACCCTTTCTGGATCCAAGTACAGACAGAGCTGTTGCAAAATACTCCATTTTGTAGGTCACAGTTATCAGCTGGAAAGTGAAAACCATCCCTTATCCCCTCTCCTCGTTCTGATCTCTCAAACTTCTTTCCTTTCTTTTTTCATTCCTTCCTTCCACTCTCGAAGACTCTCCCTTGTTTCCATCCCCACTCTCTCTTTCTTTTCTCAACCTATATCTCTTGCATAACCACGACGTTGTTGACACCTAAAAATTATGAGAGAAGAAGTGGGTGGTGAGGCAGACAAGCAGGTGGGGAGCAAAAAGGTAATGGTGAATACTGACTGGACATAGGTATATAAAGCATTTACAAAGTTAAGAGCTACATACATGAGGAAGAGCAGGTGTAATTGAGAAAAGGAAGGAAAGAGGGTCAGGCAGGATGGGTAGAGGGTTGGGGGGAGTAGGGTGGATGAAAGCACAGAGAGAAGGAAGGTTGCTGGTTCCAAAATCATTTGGTACATTTGTGTTTTTGTTTGCCTGTTCACAACCACCTCTGTTTTAGTCTGTTTACCTGTGACACTCTGCAGCTTAGCACTCCCATGAGCCTCGACTTATGCAAAGGTAAAATGGGTGGTTAGGAAGAGATAGGATAATAAAAAAATGACAAAGAGTGAATTGTTTACACAGAATGTTGGTGAAAGGGCATATATTGTTTTTATTATCATAGATATGGTAGTACTCCATATAGAAGGATGATACGTGGAAAAAATGGCCACCCATTCAAATGTGTACACAATGATACACGATGAAACTCCCATCGAGTGAAGTCATAAGCATTTAAAAGCCATACCTTTTTTTCTCGAGTGTTTTCTGCACTACCCAGACTTAAAAAGATGCCAGAATACATTGCTAAAGTACCACATCGGGGGATTGCTAAAACACCAATTTATACTTCTTGTTCTTCTGCTTCTTCCGATCTCAAAACAATGTAAAACTGTAGCCCAACCTACCACAATAACTGCTGAAGCCATGATGGTGATTCCAACGTGAGGAAGTTACTTTGTCTCTGGGATAGTGCACGCAACCCCAAAATTTAAAACTACATAAAACAATCGTTTTATTAGGAAAATAAATTGAACATAAATGTTGACTCAACCAAACCAGGCCAGAATTGAGGAGGGGGGGGGGAAATGGATAGTACAATTCCAAAAGCAATACATATCCAAATCATCACCCGAATCAACTGAAACAAATATTAAAACAATTTATAACATAGATGGATTTAACCCATACCAAAATAACAAACTAGAGGGGGAGCACTCTGTAGAGTGCAAAACCTCCGCCGCCAATACTGCAAGGTCACTCAAGTGAACCTGATATCCTATTCATTCAATTGACATCAACAGTGCTCACAGAGTTATAGTTTGCAACTTCCCTTTTACTTTTAACTTTTACATACTCAATTAATTCGTCATAACAAGATTCTTGAGACAGAAATTGATTTTACGTGGTATATCCACCTGAAGTTCCAAAATCAGCCGCAATTATAATTTTGGCATGTTTTTTGTTGGAAATCACTTATAACATGTAGAAAGCAAAAAAAAAAAATCGAAATTTTGTTGAAAAAAAAGTTGCAAAATTTTCTGGTTTTTTTCTCTAACAATTTTTTTTTGGGGGGGGGTTGAAATCACTTAAAACATGTAGAAATGCAAAAACAAAAATTCAAATATTTTTTTCAAAATGGCCGCCATAGGGCCATATTGGACTTTGGACTAAGTCCAAATCTAATGGTATGATCCTTGGACCATACCTAATCCCCCCCCACAGTTTCGTCGAAATCCGTCGAGGATTTTTTCCGTAATACTGTCACAAAACAAACAAACAAACAGAAAGGGGTGAAAACACGTACCCCATCCATCTTCGAAGATGGCGGAGTTAAAAATACAAAAAAAAAATTTTCTCTAACATTTTTTTTTTTGGGGGGGGGGGGGGGTTGGAAATCACTTAAAACATGTAGAAATGCAAAAAAAAAAAAATCTCTATTTTTTTTTGGGGGGGGTAACAATTTTTTTTGGGTGGGGGGTTGGAAATCACTTAAAACATGTAGAAATGCCAAAAAAAAAATTTCTATATTTTTTTGGGGGGGGGGGTAACAATTTTTTTTGGGGGGGGGGGGTTGGAAATCACTTAAAACATGTAAAAATGCAAAAAAAAAAGAATTTCTCTAACAATTTTTTTTGGGGGGGGGGGGGGACCAAGTCCAAAATTAATGGCATGATCCTTGGACCATACCTAACCCCCCACAAGTTTCGTCGAAATCCGTCAGGAGTTTTCCGTAATACTGTTCACAAAAACAAACAACAAACAAACAAACAACAAACAAAAGAGGGGTGAAAACAGTAACCTCCATCCATCTTCGAAAGATGGCGAGGTTAAATATATAAAACATTAGGCATTTTATTATTTAAAAAAATGATAATCGCATCGTTTCACATCTGTGGAAATCCACAGAGTGGGCTGAACCAAAAGCAAGGATTGAGGGAAGGGGTGGGGGGAGAGAGAGTGGAGAAAGGGAGAGAGAGGAGTGAGAGAGGGGGGAGGGGAGAGAGAGAGTGAGGGCAGGGAGAGAGAGAGGGAGGTGGGGGGGGGGAGAGAGGAGGAGGTGGGAGAGAGAGAGTGGAGAGAGAGAAGAGTGGGAGAGAGAGAAGAGGTGAGAGAGAGAGTGAGTGAGTGGAGAGAGAGAGTGAGTGGAGGTGGAGAGAGAGAGTGAGTGGAGTGGGAGAGAGAGAGAGAGGAGAGAGAGAGAGAGAAGAGAGGAGAGAAGAGAGAAGAGAGAGAAGAGAGAGAGAGAGGAGAGAGAGAGAGAGAGAGAGGAGAGAGAGAGAGAGAGAGAGAGAGAGAGAGAGAGACTGACTTTTATGTCCTTTATTACAAAAAAGTATAAAGGGTAAAAATTCAATACAACAAAGCAAGGATAATATACAAGAGGGAAAAAAAAAAGGAACCAATTCATTTTTCAAGTAATCGATAAAGCATTGACAACAGTTCATACACACGGATACCCCAAAAAATAATTAGAGAAAGGAGAAGAAGATGATAAGAAGAGAGAAAGCAACACAGCTCCACACGTACCGCCAGAGACTGAGCAACAGCCTCTTGCGTTTGCACATGCGTGGAGAGAGAAAGAAAAGAGAAAGAGAAAGAAGAGAAAGAGAAAGAGAAAGAGAAAGAGAAAGAAAAGAGAAAGAGAAGAGAAAGAGAAAGAGAAGGAGAAAGAGAAGAGAAAGAAGAAAGAGAAAGAGAAGAGAAGAGAGAGAAGAGAGAGAGGAGAGAGAGAGAGAGAGAGAGAGAGAGAGAGAGAGAGAAGAGAGAGAGAGAGATTAGATTTGCAAAAACCGTTTATTGATTGCAACATGCAAAAGGCATCTTCGTCCATTGAATCATTACAAGTTTATCACCAATTCCAAATTATCCACAAGACACAAAGCATTACCACAGCACCATTCTCTTCTCAAAAGCTTAACATTCCCAAACTTACATAATAATTAAATTCTAACTTAATTCTTGCTTCAACGAACCTTAAAAAATGGCATGACATGGACTATGACCATTATCAATCTTAATTTTCCTAGATTTATATATACTATATTTGCAACAGCACCAAGAAATTAAGCAAGACCCAGAATCCTTGCATGGGGGCTAAAAAGGTACCCCAAAACAAACCTATGTAGAGTGAAAGAAAAGGAACAGTTTTAGAGAAGGTTTGAAAAGTAAAGAACGAAGAGGTTTTACTCTCTTGCATTGTACATATGCATGAAAAAGGTCCTCCTTGTGTTCACAGAAGGAAAGTGACTTGCACTGAGCTATTGAAAGGTTATCAGGGTGTTGGATGGGAGGCCCAATGGCTAGTCTCCATTGTAATCCGCTAATAGGCCATAATCGGTAATGTGTACATCACTGGCCACATGGAGCGGATGGACACCAGTCTAGCTTTTGCCACCTTGCTATAACGTGCTGACCAAAGGGATAACACTGTTGTATTGTCTACAGAGATATGAAGCCCAGTTTTTAGTTGCAAGTGAAAGGGGGGAGGAGTTATCACTGCTTAGACGAACAAGGGGAGCACTTAATTTCGGGAAACCCAGTCTAAATCCTCCTCATACCCAACACCTTCCCAACCAATATTCAGCAGTCAGAATTTCCTAATCACACTTCGGATAACTTGGTCTACGAGTCGAAGCGATCTTGACTCCAGCTTGCTGCAATTTCCCCAACAGTCTCCATTTCAGTCCTGCTGAATCTCTGAGATCGCCACTTTATTGACTCGTCCTTGTACGAAATTTTGATCAAGGCATTACTCTGAGGAATACTGGGAGAATGGATTGTAGAAAGAGGTTCCTGAGGAACATTCTGCAGTTATAAGATCAATTAACGGTGATGCTAAACCCTTCCCAAGTCTCCAGCAGGCTTTGGTAAAATGTTGGAAAGTGAGCCAATGAAACCGTTCCAGCAATCAAGAAATGTCGGCAATACAGCAATCTCCAGCCTGTTGCAGCAAAGAAAGCAAAGGGACGCCATGGCAGTCGTTCAGTGAACAGCAGTTTTTGCACTGTTTGTAGACAAAAGCAGTGACCGGCCAGAGATGTCCGTCACGCCCTGGCCACCTCTTTCCGAGAAGAGTACAATATGGCCGGTTGTGCCATGGTAGCCACTCCAGAAGAATTCACCAGTGCCGCTGGATGGCAAGGACTTTCCCTTTGGGTGCTGTAAGCAATCATTTGTGCCATAACTTAGCTGCTATGAGTATTGATAACCAGACTACGTCCCTATAGGACAGGGACGCTAAGTGTTCCTTCCATGTTTTAACCGACTTCAATCTGCTCAAACCACACCCTCCCAATTTTTCGATTCTATCTCAGGATTGCCAAAGATAGACCCGAGATATTGACCCCACATTTTTCATACCATACCCTGTGGGAGTAGAGTGTGTATGAGGAGAGATCCTTATACCACACATAGGGCGTGCTTTTGTTCCAATTACCCACTAAAGATGCTGCAGAGAATTTTCCAACTTGTCTTAAACGTAAAGACACTGTTTTGTCCTAATTGATACAACAACACACACATAAGCAGTCAAACACAAAACTGGACCTTCTACGCCTCATTATTCTGGGCATTTGTGCCTAAATGGAGACCAAGAGTGGTTCCAAGCCCATCACATACAATAAGCCAGAAAGAAGAGAAGACACCCTTGACGAAATGCCCGCCAAAAGGGAAAGGGGAACATAGCTATTGTTAACTTTTATCAGCAGTACGTCCAGGTACAATATTCACATACGATATGAACGAATTCCCAAAACCCATCCCTTCAGGACAGAAAAAAAGATTGGTATTAATGCGTCAATACGCTTTAGCTTGATCAATAATACTACCATAATCATCAAAAAAAGTTTATGCAGAAAGACTATCTCTTACTAAAAAAATGTTGCCATGTATAGACCTCCGGCACCAATAGGTCGGTCCGTGTGTACAATAAACCGACCACATCTTCATGCGATTTGCAAGAACTTTCGAGAAATCTTATAACACAGCATAATAATGATACAGGTCGCCAGTTTTCAACGAACGAAGGTCACCAGCTTAGGTATTAACACACAATTGCCTCTCCGACATGACAGTGGCAATCTCCAGCGCGAATACTTCGTCGAGAACATCACGCAACTCAGGTCCAATAACCTCCAAAAGGTCTGTAAAATTCTCCAGGTAAGCCATCAATCCAGTAGCCTCCGTCTTTTAAACTTCGCATAGCCGTTTCGAGTTCCTCGGCCGTGATTAAGGAGTCGAGCACTCGTTTGGTCCTCTTCAATTTTTGAAAGTCCAGCAATCAGTTCCTGTATACATTCCATTTCTACATTCCTGGGGAGTAAAGTCTGAGTAAAACTTTTAAGACACCCTGGATTCCTGTTGGGATGTCTCAAAGACTCCTTTGGAGTGAGTAAGATATGAATTTGTTGAGACTTCTTGTAGAGTCCTAATTGAAAAATTCTTTATTGGCAATATCATGCAGTTGCCTCATCCTCATTCGTACCAAGGTACCTATTGCCCTTGTTTAACCATTTCTGTTAGCAAAGTTCTCTTTGCCCATAACAGTGATCTCGTGTTCCTTCCAGCATCGTCATTATTCCTTCTAAAGACACAAATTTCAGTTTTAACATCTATTGATAAGATTCACCTTAGTTGTGTATAGACTATATTGCTGCAAAAGGATTTATTGGGACTTTGCGAGTCCCACCACATCGGAGTTTTCGTGCTCAAACTTGGAAGTGCAAATTTTTTCCACACATCCTTAAAATAGTCTTAATTTTTGTCACTTAAAAGACGAGTATTCAAGGTCCAATATGCACTGCCAGTTGATGGCAAGGTAATTTAAAGGAAAAGTACAACTAAACTATGGTCTGTAAAACCGTTAGTAGAATTTGGGATGTCAGTTATAACTTAGCATCGGCTTATTGAAATATATTCATCAAGTCTTGCTCTTGATATAAACCCGTCCTGACATCTGACACATGTGTGCTATGCAGGTCTGGGTGTTATAGTCTCCATACGTCTGTAAAACAATAGTTCTTAATGATGTCCTTCAACCCTTTACTTGAAGGCTACATGGGGCTCATGACATCCTATCAACTTCTGGCGAATAGTACAGTTAAAGTCTCCAGCAAAGCAAACAAACGCAGTCGGTCCTGTCTTTAATGAACTCTTCCAAAATAGGAAAGAAAAGTTTCCTTCTATAGGATCACTCGAGTGTAGACATTCACCACAATTATTTTGTGCATTACACAAGAACTCCACAGATATGAGATGCCCTTTGTGTATTTCCTTGAAGGAAACCTGCTGTGCGGAAACTTTGATTTAAGCACAGGGCAACCCCAGCCTTGGGTGTGGGAAACCGCTTAGGAACCACTGCCCTCTAAAAAGTTTCTCCCACTCATTTTTAGAGTGTTTGTAGCATGGGTCTCTTGTAAGAGAATAAATCAGCCTTTGTTCTCTCTAAAAGCTGGATTGTTTGAATTCTTCGCAATGGGGCTCGACCCCCTTCATGTTCAGGGTTGCAATCTTAACTCCATCATTGTCGAAGTTTAGGTGAGAAAGGACTAGCACTAAAAGAAACTTCTTCCTGCAATTCTTTGTTTGCTTTTGTCAAAGCTTTCCTGAGGCGTTGAAACTGTGGTTCAGAAAGTTCCACAGAGTCATCATCCTCTGTATCATATGTTTTGCAGTCGCAATGAAAACTTAATATCAGGAAAATAATCTTAATTTGCACCTTGCGTTGCCTGAAGGTTCATTTAGAAACCTAACAATTTCCTCTTTACTACTACGTTTTGCTTGTTATCCCCTGCAGTGACCCCGAATTTCACTAAGGAGGAGGACCATTCATCGGGGACCACACCTGTGTTGTTTACTTGTAGTTGTGTTCCTTGACCCCCTTTTGTATCGGAAGTGGTGCTTTCTTCCTGTGGCACTGCACGGAGGAATCTTTTCTTCATCACTGTCAATTTTGTTTTTTTTTCCTTTTTTGTCAATGTCTCAAGTTGACTGTTATCTCGATAACCAAGCTTTCCGTTTCATGCATGCAAGCATTATTGTCCATCGTTTCATCTCCTTCAACATTAGCAATGTGAGCTCATCTCCCAGTGCTTCACCATTCCGTTCAGTATTGAAGGCTTGTCGAGACCACAATCTCTGGACTACCAACACTTTGCTGCCTTTACAATTACTTTCATGCTTATGTTGGGCCGTTTCAAACTCCCTTGAAGCAGTTTCCATATCTTATCATCGTCACTGAATAAACCTTCCAAGGTTCCAGCCCTTCTGCTGTTTCAACTTGATTACTAACGACACCATCTCCAATCCTACTGAACATTTTAACGTATGTCGTTGTCTATCTGTGGCTGGTTTGCCAATCTACCGACACGGCTGTGGTTAGAAGGGAGGTTCTGCCATTGCAGTCACGTGACCCAATCCTCCTCCGGCATCCGTATTTACGTGGCCCAGTTCCTTTCAACAGGGTAGTTACATGTTTTGGTTTACCTGCAGCCTCTACAGTCACGTTACTCAACCTGCCTTGTAGTTGCGGTCGCATGACCCAGTCCATCTGCAGCAGCTGCAGCATATGTTTCTTTCTACCGCCAGGACAATGATATTTGGTGTGACCATATGCCCCGCAGTTATAACAGATTAAAGTTTCTGTCATTGCAAAAATCCTGTAGTCATGCTCCGCCACTTTAAGGTCATCGAGAATATTCAATGTGTTATACCGTCTTTTAACACAACATAGCAGAAACGTCTAAAGGATCCCACATGCTTTAATCTGTCGTCCTCGTCCGTAACGGGGCCGTTATAATTCTCGACACTACAGTGCCATAAATCACCGAGCATTTTGTTGAAACGCTTCATTAGAAAGGAAAGGCGGAACATTGCTTAATATTATCTTTGTAGCAGGAGTATCCATTGATGAGACAGGGACAAAAGTTTCATCATCTCCCAGGAACAAACCGTTTTGGACAACGATGTCGACTAAACGCGTTTGTGAAACAAAAACTACAATCTTGTGGCTCATTTTTGAAGCAGCACGAATGTTTTCTACACCGATCTGTTCTCCAATTTTGAGAAGAATGTCATCCATCATTACACCTTCGGGCGGACTAAACATAATCCGTGCTTACGAGATAAATCCCCATTAGCCATTTGCTCGATCTTGGTGCAACACGTATCACTGTTTGAAATCAACTAAAAAGGGAGAACATCGACTACTTTAGTATTTTTAAGATTAAAGGCAGCTGCCAACTAGGAAACGCAGGCCTCAAAAGCGCTGGAAAGGCCATAGAAAGAAAAAAAAAAAAACGCTTACCGTGCGTGCTCTCCTCTCTCTCGTCTCAACAGGAGAGAGAAAAACGGGGAAAGGAAAAAAAACTCCACAAAACACGTACAGGACACAGAGGGAAACGAAAGGGGATAGGAACAGCACCAACACAGCACAGTAATCACAGCTGCACACACGGAGCCGCCATGACCGCCACACCCACGCACGACTCACCAACGACCAGCAGGGGGAGAAGAGAGAGAGAGAGAGAGAGGAGAGAGAGAGAGAGAGAGAAGAGAGAGAGAGAGAGAGAGAGAGAGAGAGAGAGAGAGGAGTGGAGAGAGAGAGAGAGAAGAGGTGGGAGAGAGAGAGAGAAGAGTGGAGAGAGAGAGAGTGGGTGGAGGTGGAGAGAGAGAGAGAGAGGGGGAGAGGAGAGAGTGAGTGGAGGTGGGAGAGAGAGAAGAGGTGGGAGAGAGAGAAGAGGTGGAGAGAAGAGAGTGAGTGGGAGGAGAGAGAGAGAGAGAGAGAGAGAGAGAGAGAAGAGAGAAGAGAGAGAGGAGAGAGAGAGAGAGAAGAGAGAAGAGAGAGAGAGAGGTGGGAGAGAGAGGTGAGTGGAGGTGGGAGAGAGAGAGTGAGTGAGGTGGGAGAGAGAGAGAGGAGAGAGAGAGAGAGAGAGAGAGAGGAGAGAGAGAGAGAGAGAGAAGAGAGAGAGAGAGAGAGAGAGAGAGAGAGAGGGAAGAGAGAGAGAGAGAGAGAGAGAGAGAGAGAGAGAGAGAGAGAGAGAGAGAGAGAGAGAGGAGAGAGAGAGAGAAGAGGTGGAGAGAGAAGAGGTGGGGAGAGAGAGTGAGTGGAGGTGGGTGCTGCACTGTATTAAGAGGGGTGGAAGCAAGGATGTGACAAATAGAGAGGGGTGGGGATGGAGAGATAGCAGAGAGAACATGTTATAATTTATGAACAACACACACACACACACACACACACACACACACACACACACACACCACACACACACACACACACACACACACATTAGTGCTTGGCCGATATCGGCCATTTTTCGGTAATTGGCTAATTGGAGTCAGTGTGATGACCGACTATAGTGTGTACTGTATTCAACCCAAAAACCTTGAGTAGTTTCACCCTTATTTGGGGGGAATTTCAAGAAACAAATGAAAAAAACAATGTTGGAATTACAGACATTTCAAGGAGATGTGCATAAACATTATTCATCATAAATAGCTGCCAATCATCATGTGATAGGAAGAAAAAATCTGGTTCTGTAATTTAGAAAACACATTCACATGGCAAACGGCTCTGAAATCGGGTGTTATCAAACGTATTTTAACTTTGAAATTCACAAAGAGAAACCACATCAGCTTTCTAAAGAATACCTGATTCATATAAAATAACCAATCGCTTTAGAAACAGCCACGAGGCCAAACAACAAAGGAGGATGCTGCAGAGGTTAAAAGTTAAAACCTCCACAATGGTGCCACACACCACGGGGCCACGCACCATGGGCCTGGGTAGCAGTTTTGTCCATGCATCCGCAAATCCTGTGCACCACATATATGTAAGCAAGCATGCAGGCATTCACAAACACACACCCGCAAAGAGTCCCTTTACAAATCTAAAGGTACCCATTTATACCACGTCTGTGTGTGCTGTCTATATACCTCTTCATGCTTGGAGCAAACTGAACTCCGGATTGGGACACAAACTATGTGCATAATAACTCTATCTACTATAGGGCGCATACCAAGTGGCTTCAGCACTAAAGCAAGCACTCCAATGAAACGGTTGATAAGGAACGGCTGGCTTTGCAAGCACGAGCAAGCCGATTGGTAATGGGACATCACCAGCAAAAAACAAATAAACATCTCCGACATCTTAACATTTTCAGATTTCACTCGAGATTTCAACAGTTATTTACTCCACGTGATCCAATCCTTAAAACAGCAATTAATATTTCGATTTATATACTTAAATTAGTCCGTGAGAGTAGATCGTGCAAAATCGCATCATATATTCATAATGCATGAAATTGCTTCAAGTTCCTAATTTGAAAACTACCGCACTTACACAAGTAATGTATGCAGTGATTCATAGCTATGATGAACAGGCATTCGATAATACGAGGGAGGAAAGTGAAAAAAACAAAAACAATTTGAGCGCTTTATCGTTAAGAAACCGTTGTGGCCTTTTCCAAGTCAAAGCATTGTTCAGCAGGCCAAAAAAAATGGCGAATTAAGTCCCCAGCAAGGGAGAGCAGGCTGATCAAGGATGAGCCTTGATAAAGGATATAATCAAATAAGGCCGTTAATTATATTCCAAAGGGGTGTTTGAATGAACCCACACACCAAATTTTCATTCATGCACTCCTTTGGAGATCCCTTTGTGTGCATGCAACGTTTCAGGCAGCTAGGTTTCATGGTTTTGGAGTTATGGACACACATACGCACGCGCGCACGCACGCACGCACGCACGCACGCACACACCACCACCATGCTTGCCCCCCTCTACCCCCCAAAAGAAGAAAAGTAATATCAAAGATTGTTTAGAATGTTCAGATGGAAACGGAAAAGAAACATGATTCGTGGGGAAGTTTGTGATCATACATACATGTACGCGTTGCCTACGTGGTTAATGTACAGGTCTAAAAGGCGAAAGACTGATTATACCGTACCACAAGCGATCGATATCTGCCACTATAGAAGGTCAGAGGAATTATTTCTGTTGTCATTGTTTTTACTGTTTTAGAGGTAGAACGATGGTTGGATGTTTACAGGTTATATGCTTTTACAGATTATAGATTTCCAGTAAAGTCTTATTTTATAGAAGGCTGTGCCTGTACGAAAGAAAAATCACGTGATACAAGTTTCCATTATCACAATAACAGTGATCCTTACACATCTACACTACGCGATTTACACCAGGCAATAATGTCGAATTGCTTTTCATATTCCTGGCTCAGGGGACACTTCAACCAATACTGTCAACGTCGCACGCATGCAGACCAGTCTCATTCAGGAAATAATTACTTAAATAACAAAGCCAGGAGGCACACACAGAAGGGGAGATCAGTACATACATATATATATATATATATATATATATATGTATTGGTACAGGTTTTGAACATGTACGTGCAAGTTGTCAAATGTAGAATCAATAATCCGAAATCAATACGAGATATTCTTCACGTTAATGAATACTTACTCTGAGCATTAACTTCACTCCCAGAGGATGCCTCTGGGGGTTTCTTTGCATATCCCAAGGTGCAAATGAAATGGAACGTCATTGGTCAGATTCAAACCTTAGCCATAACGTTAAAGAGCATATGTTCTGTTCATCGTCATTCCATTGATTGTCCAATGAGAATGTAAGCTTGGCAGGGGTGAGTGCGAAACTTCCATTGACTGCAATCCTTACCCTTCAAGCACATCGGTTCGCTGCCTGGAAAAAAAAAACCCCAGAAAAAAAAACCAAACATGTGATGAAGCCTAAAAACAGTCACAGAGCACAATGACGTCTTTGTGAGTGCATCATATGTGTAATAAAGCTCTTGCCTATTTCTAACGTTGTACATCAAATCGAACTCTTGGAGTGAATTTTGAAGCTGTCTGGCATGCAGGAACTGCTTCCAAACCAAAAGGCCCTTGATGATCCCGGACGGATTGCCTGAGCTTTCGAGGTTGCCGCAGCTTCATGTTTAAACCATCGTACGTTTGCCCGTGTCCCAAGCATCACCCCTGGGCTGTGCTCCAAGCTGCGTTCGCACGTTTCACTTGCCTCCATCACAGAAGCTTGTGTTTTACTACTTGCTTGAGCAGCAGGCTCGGTTTTCTGACCCTAGCAAATGTATGTCTCGGTCAAGTGGTATAGGTACTTCGTTACACCTTAGATCAAGCGCTTTGCCCAGACACTCTCTGCCTGCTTGATTTATGTACTCCTGCCTTGTATATAACTTGTGATTGAGTATACTTTGTGCAGAGAGATGAACGAGGCCATACTCAACAAAAAGTAAAGGAAACAAAACAATTGGTTTGATTCTTTTACTTCTCAAGTTTTATGTAACATTTCCCGACCCTTTATAGGTTAATAATTTTAACTTCAGTCGTCCCTTTGGGAAGATTTACCAAATATTTTCCATGGGTTTCCATGTGCAAATGAAATAATTCAGCTGAATTGTGCAGAATAATAACCCCCCAGTATCATTCCACAATCAGGCATTTCCCGACTGTTGGTAGAGCTCTTTTCTAACCATAACAAGGACACTATGACACCATAAATGTGTTAAAGACAAAAACATGGACATACAATGAAATGATGTTATTCCTGGAACTCAAACCTGAAACGATTGCATCATTAAATAAGGTACAGAACATTGCCTTCATGCTTCCATAGAGTTTATCAATGTGTGATTGAGGAATGACACTAGGGTTATTATCCTGCACATTTCAGCTGAATAATTTAATTTGACTTCTTGATGGTAGAATAAGTTTTCACATCACTCATATCGGGATTTTGTGAAGGCGACGGCTGTGAGAATTCTACAAGCCTCTTTGTCCTCCACATGATAGTCTTCTTCTACATTAACCTTTTGTCTTCCTCCACATATCATTTCACAGTATGATAGCTAGCTATCAGGGTGATTCATCAATGTGTGTGTGTGCCATTCCCAGGATGGACGTTAAATGGGAGTCCCGTCTGCCAGCATTCATTGGTGGCCATTAAAGATCTCATGGTAGCATTCACGAAGAGTAGGCGAGCTATCGCCAGGATCCTGGCCAAATTCAAGCCCCAACTAGTCGAACGTCAGGCCTGGCCAGCTGGTTCGTGAAGACTCAGGCCAAGCTTACCCCGGCTGACCCCACAAGAGAGATGGGATAATGGTGCCCGTTAAGGAAGAAGAACAAATATGATAGCTAGCTATATGCTTGCGATTATGGTGTTGATGGTAGAAGAATCTTTACTCAACAGGATGTGTTCCTCAAGATAAGAATTTGCTTGCACCTGTCCATAGTTAGGGTTTCGTCAATTTTTACGTGTACCTTTGACACTGCTTGATGAGATGGATTTCCACATTTGTACTGATCCTCTACCATGTTTTATGGTGTACATTGATGATGAGACTATGCTCTCCACTGCAATTCAATAATCTGTTCATGTTCACTATTGTGGTTCTTCATATTCCCGATTTCACATATGGATTCATCTCTAAAGAGTGCCATCATCCTTTGTAATCATTTCACTGAAGTCTGATGTTTTTTTCCTTCTGGGTAGATAAATAGTTTTCCTAGGAATGGTTTTCTACCAAGCTAAATGCCCATTTATTTTTGGCCTAAGCTTTAAGAGTCGCAGACAATTCTTTGTGGTGTTAAATCATGGAAACTGCTTCGTATGGAGGTTTTGAAACAGTATAACAGTGCATTGTGTGTGTGTGTGCTTTTCATTGTTATCTCTCTATGTGGGTTTCAGAAGGTGGAACAGAGCCCTCCCAGGTCTTGAAGTAGCCACCTCCGTTTCAGTAAGGGATCTCGATTCATGAACCAAGGTGTGAAGTTTTGTGCCGAGGGCTCTCTTCAGGATCGTCACTGAGCCCTGGACAGCTTCCAACTGCAGTTTTTTTGGAGTAATATTCCCAGGGATGGTTTTTAAGATCTCCGTAAGGTTCTTCCTTATCATCCCCGTTGCTCCGATTATCACTAGTACAATTTCGGCGCTCTTCAGATTCCATGATATTTTCACTTCATTTCTGAGATCTAGTTGGTATTTGGTCATTTTCTTGATCTCTGCGTTGTTTCGACCAAAATTGCTGGAAATGACACCTCAATTTGCAATGCCTTCTTTTCTTTTTTGTACCTCAGTGTGTGTGTGTGTGTGTGTGTGTGTGTGTGTGTTGGTGTCGAATATTTGGGGACAAACCACAGTACTGTCGACATTTTAATCTCTTCCACAACGAAAAAAGACCTGCAAATGACTGTACATAAACAAGTGGGGTTGGGAGTGCAGGAGAGTGAAAGCCCCCATCCTGCAATGAATGGTCCTTGATCGGTGTTATTTAATATTTAGTTTCCAGCCATTATCAGATGTTTTCCAGCAATAGGTCAGTTTCCTGATACCACTGGAATAATAAGTCATATTTTTGTCTCTGAAACTTAAAAATTATAAAGGTCTTGATTCTGTCTCATACACTGTGCAACCCCCAACTGCCTACCCACACATGATCACAGTAGAGATGGGGATGTATTTGTCCAGCCAATGTCAATGTAAATATACAAACTTGACTCCTGAAATGAAAATTCACCTTATAATAGTACTGCAGCATAGCAAACCAATTGTTCGACTTTTCATAAAAGCACCAAAATTGGTA
>CM068960.1:72609589-72644902 GCA_035128595.1 Eptatretus atami | reverse complement strand
GAACAATTCTGGATATGGAGCCACTCGAGATTTTGCCTTGGTCAGCTTTGGCGGCCATTTTCCAAGTCTTCATCCCATACGTCGAGGGGCAGCTGGGTCGTGCTTCACGTCTCGACCTCGTTTGGGATAGCTACAAAGATGGCTCCTTGAAGACGGCGACAAGGGAGAAACGAGGAAAGGGGTGCGACGGCAACGTGGTGAGCACCGCAGCCATACCAGGAAACTGGCAGAGTTTCCTACGTGTCGACGCAAACAAGGTGGAGCTCTTCACCTTCCTGTCCGATGTGCTGGTGCAGTCCTTCCATGACGAGGCAAAGGAGCTGGTAGTCACTGATGGTGAAGCAGTCATCTGCCTTCCAAGGCAGGAAGATGAAAGCTCTCTGGCTCCATGCGGTCAAGAAGAGGCGGACACTTGCATCATGCTACATGTGGCCCATGCTGCAAGCATGACCACCGTCGGATTCAAGTTCGAACCGTAGACACCGACGTCGTGTCTTGGCGGTGATGGTAGCCCAGGCACTACCATGCGTGGATGAACTCTGGATTGCCTTTGGGACGGGCAAGAACTACCGCTACATCCCTGCCCATGAAATAGCTGCCTCCCTCGGTCCACAGAAGGCACGTGCCCTCCTGTCTTCCACGCCATGACCGGATGTGAAACGGTATCAGCATTCGTGGGGCATGGGAAGAAATCTGCCTGGGCCACATGGAATCGTTTCCAGAACTGACAGATTCTCTTGTGACCCTGACCACCATGCCAGTCAACATCCAGGATGACACAATGCACTGCATTGAAAGGTTTGTGGTGCTCCTCTATGACCGCACCAGTCATATACGGACGTCAACGAGGCCAGAAAGAAACTCTTCGCCAAGAGGAACTCCGTCCAGCGCATCCCACCTACCTATGATGCTTTGGAACAGCATGTGAAGAGATCAGTCTTCCAGGGTGGCTATGTCTGGGGGCAGGTCTTGGTCCCACAACCCGTGCTTCCATCACCAACAAGCTGGGGCTGGCGGCAAACAGAGGATGGGTCCTACGAACGCTCTGGACCACACTCCCTGAGGCTTCAAAAAGCTGCTTCGAGCTGGTGTCGTGCGGCTGCAAAAAAGGCTGTAGAACCGCTGCAAATGCAAGGAGGCTAATCTGCAATGCACTGGACTGTGTTCTGTGAAGGAGAATGCCAGTAGACAGACGCAGTCGAACAAGACTGAGATATCGGCCTCGCTTAGAATGTGCAAATGCAAGATCGCATTGCTTGTAAAAGTGTTGACTTCTTGATCCAGAGCCAGTACACTTGAGCTCACAAACTCATATTGTACTAGACTGATTATGCGTGTACCATGTGTCCTGGTAGAATGGTAGTAGACAGTAACCGTAGCCGCTTCAAAGTGAAGTGTGCAATAATTTGACTTCATTTTCTGAGTTTGTCATTATCACGATTATCAGTTCCCTTTTCAAAATAGAGTAAAGTATGTAATCTATAATGCAATTTTGTTGATTCCAAACCCATTGAATGTGATGAATATCATTTGACTCTTGTTCTCCAGGCAATAATGGGTACTTTTCAGCGAAAAGTTTCAGGAGAGCAGCAATTTACAAATCAAATAATGCCTTTTTTACCGAAAATACTGGCTCATAATATTTGAATACGCCTTTTCATGGTAATTACTGAATTTTACACTTTCCTTATATCTACCACCAATACAATAAGAAAATAAGAGCATATAGCCAATTTCGCTAAAGTAGAATGGCGGCCATTTTGGAAAATGGTCGCCGAAGCTGACCAAGGCACAATCTCGGGTGGCTCCATATCTAGAATTGTTCGGAATACATTATTCTACATGTGTACCAATTTTGGTGCTTTTATTGCAAATTTGAACAATTGATCTGAAATATCAGACTACGCTGCAGGACTATAATGATTAGAAAACATTTTGTAAAGTTGTAACCATCAAAATAAGCTCAGACACAAGGCCTCACCAAATTCCATAAATTTGTTTTTCCATCATATTATGAAACTAAATCTTGTCCAAACGAATTTGCTACTTTTACCTTCCCCAACGCTTCATTTCTTTCTCTAAATCCTCCATTTTATGCAAACTGTAATGCTCACAAACACTTTCCCAAATGTATTAAAACTTTATATAGGTATGTATTTCTACTCCACCTTGCAATGTAGAATGATCGCAGAGCTTGGCCAACCATCTTCAGCTGGATGCTGATTCACAAGGCCCGGACCCAATTTTTGATCTTCTTGAGTCTGAACTGAGATTACATCATCATATTACAATGCACACTGTTAATCAAGTTATGTCTAGAAATTGTTCCAAACATTTTACAGCATTGCTGTATAATGTCGGACACTGCAAAAAGAAAACTCCTCATCCCTTCACAAAGACTGCATACCTTCACAAACTGAGTAAAAGTCAAAACAAATGTTAATACAATATAAAAACTAAATAAAAAAACATCTACGATGTAATATAGGAGTTGCAAAAACTTTACAAGGCAATAATTTTTTTGAAATGTAACCCAGACTCAGTGGCATAATGGTTAACAATGTCTGCTCTGAGCCTGGGAGGTTGGCAGATCGATTCCGACAATGGAGTCTTTGGTGTGACCCTGGTCGAGTCAGACAGAAGACTTTGAAAAAATGGTACGTACTGCTTCCTCACTTGGTGCTTAATATTTAAAGGATAGCGCATGGATAAACCTTGTGGGATGGCATTCCATGGGGGAAATAAATGTGGTGAGGAGAAGGCGGAGAGAAAAGCACCGTCACAAATATGGTACACTGAGTGCCCTAGTAAGTTATGTCACTTAACCCAAGGTCAGCGGTTGCGTTTGTCTGAAGTTAAGTCTGGTGTTGTCTCCTGCATTTGTCTGCATGTGTACATGTTTTGTGTTGCAGCTCCTCTGTGAGCCTCAGACCATGTTAAAATAAATAAATAAATAATCAAGCTTCATGAAGTGCCGCCGAAATGATGCCCCCGACAATTTATACGGGTCCAAACACATTACAACACCATCCTAGCTTTGTTACAAAATATTATTTCCGAAACTGCATCAACATTTGCATTACAGCATCGATCACCCGACACGTTCTCCTCTCTTTAACGATAAAGATTTTCAATGGCTGACCATCATCAACTTCCTATTTCCTCCACGAGGGAGAGAGAGTATTTAGATTATCAAAAACATCAAACACAATTCCTCCAGGCAAGGCTAGAAACAAAATGAAAATCAGGTCAGGTCAGGTAAGGGAGCATGCGCCGGAGCAGCGCGTCGTTGAGTCCACTTTCTGCCGGAACTCCAGGGACCTCTGTCTGGCCATCCTCCAGGTAGATGCCGAGCCCATTCCCTTCTCCTTAAGATGCCGATCAACCTGTTGCAACCATGAGGCACGTGGTCGGCCCATTGACCTCCTCCACTCATGAGGCTCCCTCTCTGAGAATCTAGTGAGCACGATCAGTGTCATGAAAACATGCTACGTGTCCATACAGCCGCAGCTGACGCTCAGAGACTATGATGGCAACAAATCTCATTTGAGTCTCTCTCAGCAACTGCACACTGGACACAAAGTATGACCAACAATAGCCAAGGATTCTCCAAAGAGACCTGGTGCCAAAGGAATCGAGTCTCCATTTCAGATCCCTGGTCAGAGTCCAAGTCTCACATCCACAGAACAAGACTGGAAGGACCAAGGATCTGAAGACTCAGACTTTGTCCTCCTGCACAGGTACTGGCAGCACCACACCCAGTGATCCAGTGAATCCATGACTCCCCAGGTCCGACGCAGACATATATTGACCTCTGGCTCTGAATATCACTGCCAAGGTAAGTGAATCTCGCCGTGACCTCAACATCCTCTCCACAAACAGGCACAGACACGAGAGCAGCATCCAAGATGTCACTGAAAGCCGTGATCTTAGCTTTGACCCAGGAAACCCGCAATCCCAGCGGCTCCGACTCCTCAATCAGCACCTCAAGGGCCCACAAAAGGATATCCAGAGTCTCTGCAAAGATGACTGCATCACCTGTGAAATCAAGGTCAGAGATCTTGATATTCCCATACGATGCACCACAGCTTGATCTCTCTGACATCCTCCCCAGAATCCAGTCCATACAAGTCTGAAAAGTGTGGGGGCCAGCACACACCCCTGATGAACCCCAGTCACAACTGGAAATAAGCCAGAGATAGTATCACCACATCTCACAGCACTCTCAGTACCAAAGTATAGTTCAGACATCAGATCGATCAGTTTTGGTGGCACCCCACGAAGACCAAAAATCCTCCAGAGGGCATGCCGATTCACTGAATAAAACGCCTTGCAGAGGTCAACATGGGCAGCAAGAAGCCCCTGCTAAAACTCTTGTCTGCATTCGGTGAGGTTTGGAAGGGCAAGGATACGGTCAATCGTTGATCTCTTTGGAGTAAAGCCTGACTGCTCTGGGTGCTTGTGCTCAAGCAGATGGTGGTGAACCCGTTCAATAATTATCCGAGCAAAGACCTTACCTGGTACTGAGAGCGCAGCATCACCCCTCGTTAGTTGTTGCAGTACATGCATATTGCTTTGAAAAGCTCTTCATGACTTTACACATATCCGAATGCGAGAGTAATTCAAAGTTGACATGGACAAAACAAAGGTTTTATTCTTTTTTTAAAAAAAAAGACAACAAAAGATTCCTTGAAAACACATACTTCTTAAGGTTTTCCTTTGTTACACTTACACACCTGTCCAATCACTGTAGTGGCACCTTGACTCATTGTGGGTAAAAATATATCAGGATGGGTACACAGCCATTTCAGGAAATGTGCTTTGACATCTTCATCTTATTCTACATTTCCATGTGTAGTAATCTGATAATTCTCCCAAATTAGCTGTTCAGCTCATTTGGTGTTTGCTTGTGTGACGACTGTTGACTGCAGTTGAGAATGCTCAAGATTGCTCACCAGTTCACAAGCATTTTGGTACTACACAATTAAAAAACAAAAATACATACCAGGACATGGAGTCCAGTTGGTATGATACTCTCCTTCACAATTCACTTAATGGTACACTCTGTTCCACAAAACACAACACACCTGACTGTCGGCTTCCATATTGATTTAACCCAGAATGCTTTGAGCAGTCTCGATGTCACTTCCTGTATAATTTGCCTCCAATTATAATTAATTTGCAATTCGTCACTGGCTTTCACACCAATACTAATTACCTCCACCGCTGAAGGTGAAGGAGGTTATGTTTTCACCCCTTTCTGTCTGTTTATTACTTGCAAAATTGTAGATTTTTAAAGTATATTGTCTGTCTGTCAATCGCCTACAGGTCACAAATTAAAACCGATCCTCATAAAACTTCAACAAGTTGTACAGGTTTTCTGAAATGAGAAGCCTATCGATTTTGAGGTCATAGGTCATCTTGAGGTCAAACTTCTAAAATCGTCATTTTTCATCTGATTGACTCGAAATTTGAACAAGATTTGCATATTGCGTCACTGAATTGGGAAACAAACTGTTTTTGAGGTCAAAAGGTCAAAGGTCAACTCAAGGTCAAACTTCTAAAATCATCAAATTTCATCTGAAAAAATAATCTATTTTCATCCGATTGACCTGAGCTTTAATGAAGATTGTCAATTTTAATCTGACATGAATGAAATGGACAATTTGATGTATCCATGGTAACCTTTGGAGAGGGGGGTGGATTTTGCGAGTATCGTGCTCTGCATGACATCTTTTTCTTGTTTGTTACTTGCAAAATCGAAGGTTTTTTTCGATTTTGTCGATTTTGTATCTGTCTGTCTGTTTATCGCCTACAGGTCACAATTTTAAACTGATTTTCATGAAACTTCACCACATGGTTGAGTTTGTCATAAGGAAGGAGCCTATTGTTTTTGAGGTCAAAAGGTCAAAAAGTCAACATAGGCCAAAAGCCAACAGGTGGAATTTCTAAATTCCTCAATTTTCATCCGATTGACTCGAAATTTGAAGAGGATTTATATTTCAGGTCACGGAATTCAAGTAGCCAATTATTTTTGAGGTCAACATGGACCAAAAGTTCAACATAGGCCCAAGGTCAACAACTAAGGTGGTATTTATAAAATCCTCAATTTTCATCCGATTAACTTGAAATTTGAAGATAAGTTATATTTCAAGTCACTGAATTCAACCACCAATTAGTTTTGAGGTCAAATTCGTTTTTTGGATTTTGCAATTTTTGTGCTCTGCACATCTTCTTGTTTGGTTGTGTGCAGGATATCTCAAACAGTTGTGGACGGATCTGGACGAATTTCTGTGGACAAGTTCGGTGTGTGACAAGGACAAACTGATTATATTTTGGTGAAGATACGGATTCGGATCCGGCTACTAGAATTTTTAAAGTGAATCTTCACCATTGAGAGATAGGGCTAAACCAATAAATAGCATGATATCTAAAAAAGTTGTGGACGGATTTGGACGAAACCTGGTGGACACGTTGGATGTTTGGCAAGGACGAAGTAATTCGATTTCAGTGAAGATCCAAATAGGAATCTGGATACGAGACTTATTTAATTTTTTAAGTGATTCTTTACCATTGAGAGAAGGGCCAAAAACGATATCTAGCATGATATTTAAAAAATGTATTGGACCAATTATGTTCTCGTGGATCAGGCATTGCGTGGCAGAGGTATGCACTCTTCTGAGTGTCCTAGTTTTTATTACAGACCCTAGACATCAAAAAGCTACATATATCGAACAAACAGTTTCAAATGGAGCACCTCGCCGCCATTAGAGCATTTTAAATTGCATCAGATACGTCAATAAATGGGAGTTGTTGCTTCCAGCCTGCCGGCTCGATGACAGAAGATGCCATTTGCTTTTTTGCCTTCCCCCCCCCCCCCAAATCCTACCCCGTTTAGAATCCATGCGGGCATGGGCAACTTGCTCGTTGTCACAATGTTTTGAATTTACAAAATATTTATTCCTCGTTTTTTATGTAAAAAACGTTTCTCCATTGAAAAGTGGAAAGTCTACTTTTGCATAAAAAAGTTTAAAAAGCAGAAGATAGCTATACATTTTATTTTTAGGGTGAGGATGTATATCTTCATTTGCTGTGTGATCTGCACATACTATCAGTTCAATTTATTGAATCAAAATGCCTGTAAACAAAAGCAAAACCAACAACAGAGCTTACAGTTGTGCTGATAAAGGAAACCTAACAAACTAATTTTGCAATCTTCTTTATTCTTGGCTAATGGAAGTCAGTAAGTATCATGCATTTCTCACCTTTTTAACCATGAAGATACAAAGCCACTGTGATTTGTAATTTAACAATCCAGCAAGATAAACCAAAACAATTTAATTAAAATGGGATTAGGAAACTAGGAATTTGAAGAATAATGAGCAAAATGAGTGCAATGTACAAGGATGGAAGACTGTCAGTGTTGGGTTCTGTATATGGAAAGAATAACATCAGAATTTTAAATATTATTTTCAAGATTGATTTTAATAATGCCATAATCGCATCTTGGCAAGATTGGAATGAAAGTGAAGTGAAAATGAGTTCATTTCAGGGTTGTTGCAAACCATTAGAACTGTTATTCAGGTCTATCAGATTGTGGGATGATGCAGCCATGCCTCCTGGTGTGGGCTCCAGAGGGAGCTGGAACAATGTCTCAAACCAGGACTGTTAATTTGTCATTAAGCAGTAAATTAAATTAACTCTACTGGGACCTCTTGAAGAATGAACACATTCAGTCTGGTCTGTCGATCTGTGAGTTGAATCATCTTTGACTACACAAGAGCATTGTGGGCTATGATAGGTTGGTAATAGGTATAGGTTATGTCAATTAAATCACGAGGTCACATCAGAAGCTTTGGAAAAAAAATGCAACATCGTTTGGGGTTTGTAATGAAGTGTTTTTATTATATATCATATTTTAGGATAACAATTGTGAGTCATTTGGCGAAGTAAATAAAGTACATTTTAATTAACAAATTTTGTGCCACAGGATAAATATAAAATTCATTTTTCTAATTGAGTTGTGGGTTTCCTAACTAATAGGTCTTTATTCACGACTATACTGTCGTCGTTGTTGTTCATATGCAGTTCACTTCTCGCAGCAACTCAGCTGTGCCACTGATGCAGTGCCCCATGTAGGTTGGAGCAAGAATTTGAAATGTGGTAATGGCGCCGGCGACAGCTCCCGTACCCTTCACGAAGGACAACGTGGGATCTTTAACGTCCACCGACTAATGCAGGCAGACAGGCCGCCTAGTTTAACGTCGATCCGAGGGACGGCACACACATGAATGCCTCGTCCTGCCTGCGAGACACCAGGACGGCAGTTTATAGCTCGGCCGAGATTCAAACCCAGGCTAAGCAGCTCAGACACAAGTGTGCAATCCCTCTCGGTATCCTGCCAGCCATGACTTTCATGTGAAAAACATTTTTTGGGGGAGTAGAGATGATGACTTAAAATCCCCCAAATACTAATTTGATATTTTTCTTTTTCGCAGGTGGCTAACACAAAATGAAAGAAACAAGGAGATGAAAAGGAAATATGAGCTTGCTGACCTTGTGAAATTGTCAGTTGGATTACATACCAAGTACTTGTTCTCAAAAAGTAGTCGGCGTGTTCGGGTTGGGAGAGTTAAGGTGACTCTGCAACTGCAACCCTAAAAAAGTTACTCCAGTCATTAATTTTCATGTCGTCATAGCACTGAGATGATGATGAGTGTGCAGACAAGCAACATCAAAGAAATAGGAAAGGTGCGCTTGTAGATTTGGAAAAGGTAAAATTTGCACCTGCACTTACATGAAATGAAAAAAACAGTACAATCATGAGGTTTTACACGCATCGTTCTGGGATGTCGAGTTTTTGCGTGTTTTTCGCAATGGCTCCGAGCCTGCTCCAAATGCAGGAACACAGCAGGCATCGCACAGGCCTTGGGGGTCAAATAGAGACGTGCTCTTAATGGCATCTTAATTACGTTCTGGTAATTGTGCCACAATGGCATTAGGGGTAATGGGCCTTATGATCTAATTAAGGGCATCTGTGGTGATTGAGGATCTACACTTAATTTTCACGAATGTCCGAAAGAGGCTGACACACTGAAAAATCACGCCAAATTGAAGGATCCAATTTAGCAACTTCTATACTTCCCAGCCTCTCTTAATTTTCTGACATTTTATGCTGCGAGATCTTTTCTTTTCACACTTTGCTATGGCGCTCGGTTGGAAATTAATGTTGGATGAGAAAGGGTTATTGTTTGACTGCACAGTCCGACTCGAGACACTCGGTCTGATGTGTTGAGATGAACGCCCTCAACCCGTAATACAAAATGGGCATTTTCTGCTCAGTTGAAACGTTTTGATATTGGCGTTTTAACCTTTCTATATACATCGCTCAACTACCTTTGTCAGCCAGGAAAAGCCAAGAGGCTGAACAAGGTAAAATATAGAACATGCATGAAGTCGATGAGAATTTCATTATTAAAGCGTCGTTTTACATAAAACTTGGTTCTCGGCGATTTACTGCATTGGTGTGGGTTTCAGTCTTGCGGAAGTAACTGCAGGGTTTCAGTTCCTCTCATTTACACTGACTTGTGGGCGTTTAAGATCACACGGTGGTATTTGCAAAAGCCAATCTTTGGGCTGGTACCCAAAGCAAATCAATCAATCAATTTATTATACAGTACCGTACCGTTGTAAGAGAGGTTTAAAGACCACAAACGATGAAGATGTGTAAATTTCAAACGGTAGAGAGTTCTACCGTTGATGAACATAGCTGAAGAATGGTCAATCGCCAAAAGTCTTCCTTCTCAAATGAGCAACTACCAGCAGATTGCCGGCGTTCGAACCTGGCATTCTCTCAAAGGTGAGAGATGTGATCAGGTCACAAATACAAGCAGGAACTAATATTTAGCAACAAATTTAAAATTTGCTCAATATCTTGGGGAAATATCAGGGGATAAATGAAATATGAATTAGTAATAGTTTTGATAATCGTAAATTAGTAATAATAGCAGAGGTGGGGGGGGGGGGGGGGGGGGAGAAGACCAGGTGTCGTATTATGGAATCAATTGAGGTGCTGAAATTCCTCAAAGATCTCTTTCCTTTAGTTCTCCATAAGGATTCTGATTTTTCCGTCTATCCAGGATTCCCAATGGCATCTTTATACCCGGCATTCCATGACGTTTTATTGTGGCAGGTGACGATGTGGAAGAAAAGGAGGTATAAATTTACTGTCCTGCTTTCTTGTTGTTCCTTCCATACGTATGGATTTCTCCACTACGTGCACTGAGTTATGCCACTATAAGATTCCTTTTCCTTTTGAAATATCTTCTGTGCTGTCCTATTCCTCCTCCTGCTCATTCTTGTTTATAGGCCATTTTTTTCTCGGACATCCAAACAATTGGTTCAGCAACATGACAATAGACCCTGGGCACTCAGTGCAAGGTCTGTGCCTCACCTGTTGAAACAGAAATTCTCAACCAAAACACCTGCTTGCCAAATCTTACCCCTTGTGGTATTTCTTATTCTTAAGGTGCACCAAAAGGAGTGCATTTGAATGAAGTGCCAACAATTACTCAACAAAACTTCACAGGTTCTATTAGAGGTTTCACAGGTCTTAGCTCTTACATGAGCCTCGACATTGTGCATATATATATATATTTTTTTAAAGGTCCAGAAATATGACTACTGTACTCCAACTAGTAGTCTTATGCAATGAGTACATGCTTTGTATCAGCTGAGCTGTAATGGGTTTTGAGTTATGCTCACCTCACCACACGTCGTTATTAGAGGCACATGCTTGTTTTAACCGATGATAACGACTGTGTGTGAGTTGCTGTGTTGTCATATGATTTACACCAGTCATAATGCGAACATTAAATTTTGTACAAATTTTGTTGTAACATTGGTGATATTATATTTATTTGTAATCTAAAAAAGTTCCAAGTGGTCTATAGCTATAAATGGTCAAGGGTCAAAGCTGTCTAATCTGTCTGAAGGGTGTAAGGGGTCTAAATGGTGTTAAGGTTGCATATATTGTTGTTGCATAACACTGTTTCACAACACTAAATATTGCGTAACACTTTGTTTAAAAGCGGAAATAAAATTATTAATCACTGGTGGAGAATCTTGGAGGTGTAGTTCGTGTTAAGGTTTGGGAGACTAAACATACGAGTTCCGTTAAAAGGAACTGCAACGCAGGAGGAGGTTGACATCAACAACCAAAGGTTGACAAAAAACCTAAGGAGGAGGTTGACAAACAACCAAAGGAGGAGGTTGACAAATCAAACAAAAGGTTGACATCAATGCCTCGACATTGATATTAGCCACATCAAGCTTGTGCAATGGTTGCAAACCTATGGTTGTTCGTGCTCTATCCTTTTTAAATGCTGAGTGCCAAGCAAGGAAGCAACACATACCATTTTTAATGTCCTTTGTATGAATCAACCGGGGTTGGGTTTGAACTGCCGACTTCTCAGACTCAGAGCGGATGCTCTAATCATGACACTGGAGCATGATTGGTCAGCATTTGTGAGTGGAAGAAATGGACCGTTTCTAAATTGGGCTGCTTTTGGATGAAAATTCAGAATGAAATGTTCCTGGTGTGGGAAGAGACATCTGTACCAGGATTAAAATCATGAGGAGTTCCGGTCACTGCTGCTGTCTGTATACCAACAATGCAGTTTGGAAATCACTTTTTATTTTGTGGTTTTAAAATTGTTCTGTTTTCCTTTTAGACCTGACAGTCCAGTGTTCACTGCAGGCCTTTTGCCTTAAGTGTACCACATCAGAAAGTCATGAACTACACGAGCTAATTATATGTCACATACCTATTTAACATGATGTTTAAATTTACTTCACCTGTGCTGTACATTTGATTGAGACTACTGTTTGGTTTGTTGTGCTTGAGAAGTGGCAGTTTTCTTGCTGAGCCAAGTTGCTTGGTCTTAGTAGAGTAGTAGAGTTATGTGCATTTTACATCCAGTATCTTATTGAATTTTGTGTTTTCTCAATGTTTTCTATAAATAATTGAACTTCCAAAACTATGTTGAGTATGCCTTGTCAGGAATAAAAATTAAAATCTGATCACTTAATGAGAGCAGTATTCATTAAATCAGTATTCATTAATTTGAACGGTCTTCAAAATGATTCTGTCCAACCTCACAGGACTCGACTGTAATAATGCACTTTATGGCCACTTGCGCTTCCCAATATACACTGCAAGTATAAAAGTGTAAAAATATTTTTGTATTTCATAATAATTGCAGCTACTGTATGCCAAAGAATGTGGATGAGGTTGTGTTCCTCTAAAACTAAAGAGAACAAGGTAAGGGTTTCAAAAAGAACACATGCAACCTGCAGGTGCAGGGGTTTGGCAGTGTTGAGAGTGTGGCAGTAGCAAGACCAAAATAGAGCCAGTAAAAATCTGCAAGGTGACCAATCTGTCTGCAGTGAGCTAGAACTGGATCCTGAGATCACCCTCCTGTAATGATATTTCATTTACATGGAGGGCCTTGTATTTCATAACCTCAAATATTGAAGGAAGAGCCATATTGGTGGCCTTGTGGAGGCCATATTGCATCACACTTTGTGCATTATTATAACTTGAGGATAGCAGAGGAAGGACTTGCTGCAGCTGAGACCATCAAGAAAAACGATTTGTGTGAGGCACAAAAACTTTTAATAGAGACTGGTAGCATCCTGCAGAGGAAGGGGCTGGCCAGCCAAGCACAAGTAGTGAGGATGTTGAACACATAAGAGTCGCATATTCCCCACAAATCAGTTCAGACTGCCGTCAGGGAGCTGCTGCAGCTAACCTGCTCAACGGCACGTAAAGTGCTGCACACGTGACTGCAGTTCTACGCGTATAGCATTCAGCTGGTGCAGGCACTCAAGCCGGACTACACGTGATGCATGGTGTTTTGCAGTGGACATTTTGAAATGGTTAAATGAAGACGATGGATTCCTACGATCTGTGGGCTTCTCAGATGAGTCCACTTTCCACATTTCAGGGAAGGTTAACAGATATAACATCAGGATTGGGGGCACCGAATCTGCCCATGACGTCCAAGAACTTGACCACAACAGCCCAAAGGTTGACATTTGGTGTGGCCTAATGCATGACTGAGTCATTGGTCATATTCCAACAGGATGGAGCTCCCCCACACTGGAGTCTGATAGTGTGTGATTTCTCCAATGAACACTTCAATGATCGATGTATTGGGTGTGACGGTCCAATTATGTGGCCACCACATTTTCCACACATAACCCACCTGGATTTTCTTATTTGGGATTATGTGAAGGACATGGTGTGTTATTGGTAATGAGGGTTACCAATATTATGGATCTGAGGAATAGGATGAGGACTGCAATAGAGAACATAAATGTAGGAATGCTGAATCAAACTTGGAAGGAAATTGAGTATCGCCTCGACGTGTTACGCATGACAAAGAGTGCTCACATAGAAGTGTACTGATGATAAAGGATGATTCTGACAAATCTTGACAATAAACTTTTGAGAAATGTTCTTTCAGGTTCAGCAAATCGCATTTTTGTATCCCAATTCATCACTTTTTTATTACGGTTTAAATTTGGAACAGTTATTTGTGGACACTCTGTCTTTGAGAGTGTTGATGGAGAAGTATAGGGAAGGCCAGAAAGAGTTGCATTGTGTGTTTGTGGATTTAGAGAAAGCTTATGACAGGGTCTCAAGGGAGGAGTTGTGGTATTGTATGAGGAAGTCGGGAGTGGTAGAGAAGTATGTGAGGGTGGTGCAGGATATGTATGAGGACAGTGTGACAGCGGTGAGGTGTGCGGTAGGAATGACGGACCAGTTTAAGGTAAAAGTGGGATTGCACCAATGATCGACTCTGAGCCCTTTCCTGTTTGCAATGGTGATGGACAGGTTGACGGACGAGATCAGACAGGAGTCTCCATGGACTATGATGTTCGCGGATGACATCATGATCTGTAGTGAGAGTAGGGAGCACGCTGAGGCGAGCCTCGAGAGGTAGAGGTACGCATTGGAGGGAAGGGGAATGATAGTCAGTAGGAGTAAGATGGAGTACATGTGCGTAAATGAGAGGGAGGGTGGCAGAATGGTGCAGTTGCAAGGAGGTGAGGTGGTGAAGGTGGATGGGTTTAAATACTTGGGATCAACTGTCCAAAGTAACGGAGAGTGTGGTAGAGAATGAAGAAGAGAGTGCAGGCAGGATGGAGTGGGTGGAGAAGAGTTCAGGAGTGATTTGTGACAGAAGGGTAGCTGCAAGAGTGAAAGGGAAAGTATACAGACGGTAGTGAGACCAGCTATATTGTATGGTTTGGAGGTGGTGGCGCTGACAAAAAGACAGAAGGCGGAGCTGGAGGTGGCAGAATTAAAGATGCTGCGATTCTCGTTGGAGTGACGAGGATGGACAGGATAAGGAATGAGTATATTAGAGGGACAGCGCAGGTAGGAGGTTTGGAGACAAAGTGAGAGAGGCGAGATTGAGATGGTTTGGATATGTGCACAGGAGGGATGCGGGGTATATCGGGAGAAGGATGCTGAGGATGGAGCCGCCAGGTAGGAGGAGAAGAGAAAGGCCAAAGAGGAGGTTAATGGATGTGGTGAGGGCGGACATGTGGGTGGTTGGTGTGACAATGGAAGATGTGGAGGACAGAGCGAAATGGAGACGGATGATCCGCTGTGGCGACCCCTAATGGGAGCAGCCAAAAGAAGAAGAAGAAGATTTGTGGACACTGTATGATTAAATTGGGTGACTTAACATAAGGACAAGCCAATCGTTACTTAAGGACAAAATGAGAGCATGGGTCTCTCCATTAAAATACATGTTACGTACACATGAGTTGATTGATATTAAATGAGGATCATGTTCAAGATGAAATGACATAGGTGGAAGCCAAACTGATGATCACATATCAGAGTAGGAAAAGAGATTAGTCTTGAGGTTTGCTGCAATAATCAATGCTGGGCAAGGTTGAAAGCTTTCAGGGTAGGCTGCAGGTTCTAATTGCTGTGGTTAGCTTTCTCGGAGGAAAAGGCATGCTAGTTTCTGAAAATTGTGTCAACACATGAATCACAACAACGGGAATGGGCAGGATATCTGGAGGTATGAAGGAATTAACTAATGAAGGAGTGAGTAGTGTGGTGAGAAATGAGTCCCAGTTACTGTCTATGTCCAGTGATAACGCAATAGTAAACCAGTCAGTAGGAGAGATGGTAGACTGTAGGCCAAATCAATCTGCATAATTAAAAAGCCAGACATGGTGGTAACTTCGATGTTCCCTGGAGACTTACAGAAAGACTGACACTTTGAAGATAACATGATTTAAAGAGCAAAGGGGAGCTGAGAAAATGTAGAAAATGTTGGAGGGGAATTTGGACATTATCAAGTCTAGCAGAGAGGTGGAGCTATTCGGGGAAATAGGGGTTGGGAAACCAAAAGACTGGAGAAGGCTGGAAGTGTCACAAAAGACTCCGGCTACAATACTATTGACAGCAGTACGAGGACTGACGTCAAGCCACCTGGAATGGTGATTTAAGTCACTGCACATTAGGAAAATAGAGCTGTTTGATTTGTTTTGGCAATGTCGATGCTCATTCATCCAGCAATTACAGCTGGTAAAGAAGTGAGAAGGGGAACAATATGAGAGCAACCAATGCCACCTCTCAGGGCTTCCATGGATGAGTTAACCACGCAGGATACCACTTGCATAGTTTGGTTTTAGAAAGCTAATGGAGAAGACCTTATGCTGTGGAATGGATTTAAGTGAAAAAATATGTTCCTGCTGCTGGGAAAAGATGTTATTGAGTGCAATTATTTCCTGTATGAAGAATGATCAACTAAGCCTGGTGTTGGCTTAGCAGTTAGGGTGGCTGGCTTCAGGCCTTAGGGTCCTGAGTTTGAGATCCTGTTTTTCCAATGAATTAGCACCAGCTGGGATTGACTCAGCCTGTCATCCTTCCGAGGTCAGCAAATTGAGTACCAGTGTACTGGCAATAGGGGCATTGAATCAATGGTACAGCCATGCCTTCAGTCAATGACGCAACCCGCAGCATATGGAGGAGGAGGAGGAGGAGGAGGAGGAATTACCAACTGTAAAGCAGCAGGGTGTTAAGAGCTTGGCAGATGGCATAGGGTACCACTGTCAGACAGGAAATGTAACTTTAAAATTCCAATCATTGCAAAAGAAAGTCTGAGAGCCATTGATTCATTTAACAGCAAGGTACCAGACACATTTGAGTGAAGCTCTTACAATCATAAGTTGTTACGAAGGCTTTTATGACATCTTATGTGGGATGTTATCTTGGAAAGACTAGAGCCAATTGAGCAAATGTTTAACGGATGGCTGAAAAGATGGTTTAATGTGATTCCCTCACTCACAATAGTTGCCTTTTATGATAAACCCACAAAGCTGTTTTTCATGTTGAGAACATTATCAAAGGTTGGAATTTTTTTAAACACTAACCTTTCCTTGCTCTTCTTCCATGAGCCCCAAAAAGGATTTTTTTTTTTTGCGAAGGTAAGACTTTGTTGCTTGTTCCTGAATTCCACCGACTCTCTTGCGATAACAACAAAGGTACAGGTAACAATTGGTAAGAAGCTATGTGGAAGCAGTTGTTGAGGCAGAAAATACATTGAGATACAAATAGATTATTGGAGCATGTGCAAATAGGAAGGCGTGGCCATAGAAGAAGAACACAAAGCTTTTGCTTTTGTCGAGGATGAGGTAAGGAAAAGAAAGGAAGAGAACAGCACTTTCTGCAAGACTGCAAAGGCAGCAAGTAGCATGAGATGTTGGGAGCAACCTTTTGTATAAAATTATCTTAGGTGGATTTGTTGAAAAGATGAGAAGGCACAAACAAGAAAAAGACGCCGTGCAGAGCACGATACTTGCAAAATCCACCCCTCTCTCCAAAGGTTGCCATGGATACATCAACTTGTCCATTCATTAAGATTAAAATTGACGATCTTAATCAAAGCTCAGGTCAATCGGATGAAAATTGATCATTTCAGATTGAAATTGCTGATTTTAGAAATTTGACCTTGAAGTAGACCTTTGACCGTTTAACCTCAAAAATAGTTGGTTTCCCAATTCAGTAATGCACTATGAAATTGCTGTTTAATTTCTAAGTCAATCAGATGAAAATTGATGATTTTTCAGATAAAAATTGATGATCTTAGAAGTATGACCTTGAGTTGACCTTTTGACCTCAAAAATAGTTGGTTTCACAATTCAGTGATGCGATGTGCAAAACTTGTTCAAATTTCAAGTCAATCGGATTAAAAATGATTTTAGAAATTTGACCTCAAGATGACCTTTGACCTTTGACCTCAAAATCAATAGGCTTCTCAGTTGAGACTACCTCTACAACCTGGTAAACTTTATTGATGATCGGTTTAGAATTGTGACCTGTAGGCGATAAACAGACAGACAGAATAACAAAATCGACTGACCAATATACTTGAAAAATCTTTGATTTTACAAGTAACAAGTTTATATTTTAAAAATCTACCCATTATGGTCTACCTTCCTGAGTGAATCTTTCCCACTTGAAAGGGAAGAAAGTAACAATTGATTAATACAGTACGAGCAGGGGATACCCGGCGCTGCCCGGCTGGGTGAGCTTTTTCCGGTGGCGGTTTCAGGATGTATTGGACATTGAAAGCTATGGAGTTTTTGGCCTAAGGTTGGTTAGCTTTTGCCTGCAGGCCGGTGGCAGCGCTGCCTGACCCCACATCCCTTTATAGCGGCCTTTTTGCCCTCATAATGAATGTCAAGGCCAACATGTGCAACCTTAAACCTTGCCCAGATCCTGAAGTACCTCCACCCAAAATTTGGGGCCTCCAGGTGCTACGGTTCAACCATGAAAAAATAACGTACACAAACACACAAACACTTGAAAATATTTATATAGAAGTGTTAAAGGAGGGGGAATGTGTTGTGTAAGTGTTCAGTGGGATTAGTGTGATCATAATTAGGTGTTGGAGATGCATTGAATGTGCATTGATGAAACCAGCAACTACCCGTTCTCATCCTGTTGATTTGTTTTGATAAGAAAGTTGTAAAACCTTGGCGATGTCAATGTTTTCTATTTTATGTGTTTGTCTGTTTTGTTACTACCTTGTCAAGTGGTGATTTGTTGGACATGTTTTTATAATATTAAATATTGTAATAACTACTCTTTACTGCATTTATTTGTTTTATTATAATTATTATCATTATTTATTTCTGTGCAGGTGATGTTCCCAAAATTGACATTCGAATCACGTTATCTCAACCAACTTCTCTTGTCTGTATTATATACTAACGGGGTATGCTCACACATTGCAAGCAATGATGAACCGTGCTTCCCCATTGTCTCGGGTCGCTCACCTGCATTATATTTTTCATTTATTTATTTTAATTTTTTTTTTCATTTATTTATATTTTCATTTACAGATGCATTCTGATGGTTCTGTGATTTTTCCTGGCGAATCGGCTTCGATGTCCATCGGCACACATAATTACCGTGCTTTCTCTTTGTCTCTGGTTGCTCACCTGCATTTTTTTCATTATTTTTTCCAATTATATATTTTCATTTTTTTTCATCTATATATATTTTCATTTATGGATGTTTTCCAATGGTTTTGTGATTTTTTCCGATGTATCAGCTTAAATGTCCATCGGCGTGCAAAATTTCAGCTTTCTACGTCACCGGGAAGGTACCGATCTTTAAATCAGTCAGTGGGTCAGAAGCTAAAAAGTTTTATATCTATACTAATAAATATCAGTGTGTGTGTGTGTGTGTGTGTGTGTGTAAAGTGGTGTCTCCTCCATAACTCCAAAACCATGAAAACTATCACCTGAAACTTTGCATGCATACGAAGGGAACTCCAAAGAAGTGCATGACTGAAAATTGGGTGTTTGGGTTAATTAAAACGCCCCTTTTGAAGAGAATTAAGGCCTTATTTAATTATATCATTAATCAGGCGATCCGTGGCCACCTCACTCTCTGGGGTCTTAAGGCGTATCCTGGGTTACCTCGCTAGGGTCTGAAGCCGCCATGTTTTTTGGCCTGTTCAACCATGCCTTGACTCGGAAAAAGCCCCGACGATTTCTTCATGATTAAGTTTTTTTTTCACTTCCTCACTCATTATCAAATGGCAGTTCATCATAGCTATGAATCGCTGGGTACATTGCAATGCTTATAAATGCTCGGAGATACCAGCCTTTGTGGCTTTATTTCATTTCTGCACATGCCGTAACCTCAAGAATCTCTTAAACGAAGCAGAATTACAAAATTTAAGCTCCAGATTTGAACTTCTCAGCAGTTCCGACTCCTAAAAAAGTGTTCATTTGTCTAATACGGGCATAGTTTGGACATTCGGACATTGCTATCGTCTGCCACCATTTAATTAGAGTGCTTGCTTGAGTGCTTAAGCTGCTTGCCAAGCGCCCTACAGTGGACGGTGGTACAGTTCCTGTCCCAATCAGGATGTGCAGTTGGTAGTTGCTACAAGGTAGAGGTACATATATGGGTGTATTTGGATCTGTAATTTGGAGACTCTCAGCGGGTGAGTGTGTATGCCTGCATGCTTAGTTATGGGTACTGTGGCGGCAAAGTTTCATCCCATATCTTGGAGGTTTTGATATTTAACCTCAGCAGCATACAAGCGATCACGTTTTATTTTGTCCGTATGACTGTTTCTAAAGCAATTGGTTATTTTATATGAGTGAGTTACCTGTGCTATTCACGGGAGGGTCTGGACAGTTGCTGGACAGCCAATTCGTGAAGGAATTGGGTTCAAAAATGGTGAAACTACAAATGTTGAATCTGCAAATGTCATGGGTGGAACCCCTGACATAATTTCCTCATTCTGCTTTAAACTCAATCTCTCTATATTTTCTCTATATATTAAACTCTCGTTCTCGTTCTCTCTCTCTCTCTCCATATATATATATGTATGTATATATACATATACAAATACTTGTGATGTAAATGAAGAGAAACGCCATTCTGACATTATATCCTGATCGGGAGCAGTTTCATACGGATCGAAATTCAAAATCATCATTGTATTGAGGTATTTATGGAACCTCCCACCCACCGTCGGACACCGGCTGGGACCCCAAAACGTTCCGCAGAGGGAACCCCAAAACTGAAGGACTAGTTCGGGGACAGACGGACAAACACTCCTGCTTCAGTACAGTGCTTTACAAAGGTTATAAATGGTTTCTCTTTGTGAGTTTCAAAGCAAAATACATTTGATAACGCCCGATTTCCGAGCTCTTCGCCATAATAATGTGTTTTCTCAATTACAGAGCCAAAATTACAATGTGTAAGCTAATACCCCACTAGTATTAGATATTGCTCTTTTGGAACCACTTATGATTGAGGAGGTATATGAACATACCGTACAAATTGAAATTGTAGTAATAAAAGGAGCCAAGTTTCTCCGTCTGTAACAATTTATTCTAAAGGGTTTCTGCTGTCGTACAATCATACAAATGGTACCGTTCGAAAGGTGATGATCCATTTTCTTGGTTGGAATGACAATAATCCATTTACATGAAACAAAAGTTAATTCCTCAATCACATTTACTTGCCTGTTATAAACTCAGTGTTTCCAAGATTGAGGAAGAAGAAGCGGGATCCCGAGCTTTGTTAGAGCGGATCCAAAATGTAGCGGTTCCAACGGTAATATTTATCATTCTCCAACAGCAGGAATCCTTCACAAGGACATGGGAGGAGCACACAAATGGAAATATCAAATACTTCTCAAAGCAATAGAAATATATATTTCAAGTCCATGGAAGGAGAAACAAACACCAACAACCACAACCATGCCAACAACAATTACGTATTATAAAATATCCTTTTTCGTGTGTTTTACTTCATTTTACATCCTCATCGACATGCGATACATTTGTGAAATACAACATACTGTCTTTTGATTAACCTGTCAACAAAGCGACAAGAGGCACGCCAAGTTGTAGCAAATCTTGGATAGAAACTTAATTTTGGTTCTGATAAATGTTTGAAACAAATCCAACTGGCCATACATTTCCTTTTTCATTTTTTTCTTTTTTTCCCGAAAGCACTTTATACAGTACTTTTCTTTGCATAGATTGGTTTATGAATTATGTATTGGTTTAATTATGCAATGTCATATTATCCAATGACATCACGTGAATTAGGATAAGTTAGATGATGTAAATCAAAAAAGAGAAGCAAATGACGATGCAAAATGACATCTTGGCCAGGTACATAGTTTTTTTCAAAGCAATCTCTTTTGATTCTCACGCTTGCCTCTGAGCGGTTTGCATGGGTTCAAATCTCAACACAACTATAAACTGTCATCCTGTAGTGGGAGCGAAACAACTTAGCTAAATATAGCATAACAATTGTGCATTTTGTGAGGAAAGCACCAAATTTGGCACACTAGTAGCCTATCATATTATGAACAGATTTGGATATTGGGCCATCTCAAATTCAGCCGCTGATGGCTGTGGCAGCCATTTTCCACTGACATCAAAAATTTTGAGATGGCCCAATATCCAAATCTGTTCATAATATGATAGGCTACTAGTGTACCAAATTTGGTGCTTTCCTCACAAAATGCACAATTGTTATGCTAAGTTGCCCCACTAAATGGCTTGATGCTGTAAATTGCAATTTGCAGTCAAAATCGAATCATCTTTGAGGAGGCACAGAAGATAGCACTCAATATATAGCAATTGGTGAGCCTGGTTGATGTGTCATGTGGTGGAAAAACCACGACAGAATGAGAAGAGGAACAAGAAACCTCACACCTTTCATCACCTGAATGTTGTCACAGGTATCACCACAAGTAATAACATTAAGTTTGACTGTTTGTTTTTTGCCATCATCATCAGGAACACACAATCAGGACGTAAGCAGAAATAAGCTAAAATAAAGAAGTAAAACCAATATGCTTGAAATTAAACTGCATTACCCTCACCATTCTCGTTCCCACCTGTATCCAGCAGACACCTTTAACTGCCCTCACCAATCAGTAGCACCTTATTATAAGCTGGTTAATTAAAGCCCTGAAATGCATTTCCAATTTCTACCATACACTGAGCGTGACCCATAAAAGGCACTTCCTGCTGTCACTGCATGATTCAGGAAATTACTTGTGTGAACACCCAACTCATTTTTCGAAGACACCTGGAAGTATCGAAGATTCTATAAACAAGTGCCGAGAACACATTGCCTGCAAAACATAGGCTACTCTCAATACATAGCATTCCTTGAGAAATGCTTTTAGAGGCCTCTTTGACACCAGTGTGAGCAACCATATGGCCGAAAGACAGACATGTGATGAAAACGTACGGTTGATGTAATCAAGGAGGACGGCTGAGGCCAGAAAGTTTGTCTGAGAAACATAAGACGAGTGTAGGATATACATGCAACATGTATTTAAATATGTGGGATAAATCAGGCAGTCATGAGTGAAGGGAACCGGAGAGACTATTTCCAGAAGGCTTACCCAGCAGCAGAATATGATGCTAGAATATTCCAAGAGCAGAAGAACCGTTGAAGCAAATCTTTTATCTCTGTTACCGAGCTGTGACTGAGTATGAAGATTTTTTTTTTGACTGTCTAAGGCTTATGGTAGAGCTAAGCCTGGTGTTGGCTGAACGGTTAAGGTGGCTGGCTTAAGATCTTTGGGTCTTGAGTTCAAGCCCCTTTTGTTTTGTTGACGTAACACCAGGTGGGTTGACTCAGTCTGTCATCCTTCTGAAGTTGGCGAAATGAGTACCAGCATATTGGTAACAGGGGGCACTGCATCAGCGGCATAGCCGCACCCCCAGAGTATGATGCAGCCAAACAGGTACAGGCTGCGTACAACTAAATAAATAAACAAATAAAGGTAGAGCTTACACATACTTGGCATAGTCGAAAAAGACATTAGGAGATATCAGTGTACTTACTCTTGCGTGAATTACAAGAGCATCTATAGGCAAGGTACAAATCAAAACAGTGTTTGAGATTTGAACCTGGGATTCCATTATCACGAGTCAAATTATCCTAATTTGTACATTCCACTGGTAGGATAGGACAGCATAGAGGTAGTGTAGCCAGTTTTGATCAAAGTCTGGGTTCGATTCCAAACCCAACTCAAAACTGGTACACTTGTGCTTTTTTTTTACAGGCAGGGGATTACATCGATAAGTGCTGTTCAGAGGGGATATTAGGCTGACTGTCCCATCTGCTGCATTCACAGGTGTACGTTGAAGATCCTCGTGATACATTTCAAAAACAGTTTGTGTGCTCGCAACCTGACAACATTCGAAATTTAAGTCATGATCTATAGGGGGGCACTGCATCAGCGGCACAGCAGCAGCATCTCCGTAAATGATGCAAACCAACAGCCAAGTGATGTGTATGCAAGAATGCAATTCTTATCGTGTAAATTAACGCATAATATGATTTTATAACAAACTGAGAACATTGAGATGTGCACTGTTAATTAAATCGTGTTACGTATCAAGTTATTCAGTGAAACATATATATTTAGAAAAATACAATGAAAGCCATTTTTGGCTAAAATGCATGACAACTGCACTGATTGTTTTTTCTCTCCCTCTCTACAAGTATGAGTCACATGGAAGAGCAGGATAAAATTGACAATGGGGTAGTGGGCCAACGATTGGGCACAAACGAGAGACAGAGAGAGAGAGAGAGAGAGAGAGAGAGAGAGAGAGGAGAGAGAGAGAGAGAGAGAGAGAGAGGAGAGAGATGAAAGAGAGGATGAAAGAGAGATGAAAGATAAAGAGAATGAAAGAGAGAGATGAAAGAGAGAGAGAGAGAGAGAGAGAGAGAGAGAGAGAGAGAGAAGAGAGAGAGAGAAGAGAGAGAGAGAGAAGAGAGAGAGAGAGAGAAGAGAAAGAGAAGAGAAAGAGAAAGAGAAAGGAGAAAGAGAAAGAGAGCGTGCCAAGAGAGAGAGAGAGAGAGAGAAAGAGAGAGAGAGAGAGAGAGAGAGGAAGAGAGAGAGAGAGAGAGAGAGAGAGAGAGAGAGAGAGAGAGAGAGAGAGGAGAGAGAGAGGACAGAGAGACAGAGAGACAGAGATGGGTTTGGGAGGGTCAATGGGAGGAACAAAAATCGTGGATCAGGAAAGGGATGACACGAGGTGGTGATATACTTGAAGCCTTGGAAGGAAGAGTGGGAAGGAATGGCCTCTGGAAGGTGGTTCCATTGGCAGGAGAATTCAGGAACAATAGAGTAGAGGTGCACATTCAGCCTGGATTTTGGAAGTTTAACCAGGAGGAGGTTATTGGAATAACGCATGTCTCTTGGGGATGCTGGGGAGGGTCAGAGGACTGAGAAATCAGAGGGAGCAATGTTGGAGAAGAGGAGGTTAAAAAAAACAAACAGGCGTACTGTCCCACCAACTTTCCTGCAAAGTGAAAGCAACATACATTGTTTTTCGACCTTATCTTGGGAGATTCAATAATGTTGAGAGCTTTAGATACCACAATATCCAGAAGAGACAGATGTGATGCTGGGGCACCAGCCCATAGGGGAGAGCAGTACTCTATTGAGACAAAGGCCTTGTAAACTGAGTAGCTCTGATTTTCCAAGGAAAGACTTCAATCATTGGAGGATGCCCAGTCTGCGACTGGCTTTGGAGGCCAGCTTTGCTCTGTGGTTCGACGAGGAGAGAATACGGCTGACAGTGAGGCCGAGGAGTTCAAAAGACTGAACCTTAACCAGTGTCTGACTATGGAAAGAGACAAGTTGGTTAGTTTGATGATCCTTCTGGAGAGACAGAGTGAGACAGTGAGATTTTCCAGGATTGAAGGACATGGCCCATTTATCAGACCAGCATCTCATCAATTCCAGATCAGCAAAGAGTGATGCAGTTGCAGTCTGCCTAGCAGTGGGATAGGGTATCACACAGCACAATGTGGAGTCATCTGTAAAAAGGAAAAGAGGGTTTTCCAGAGCATCAGAGAGGTCATTTTTCTAGATAAAGAACAAGACTCGGCCCTGACACACTGCTTTGGGGAACTCCAGCCTCACTGGAAGGAGAGAGTGTAGGTTCCATTGATAGCAATACATTGACTGCATGAGTGGAGGAAGTCAGGAATCCAGGAATGAAGGCGACCTTTAATGCCACAGATAGAGAGCTTGGCAAGAAAGTCACAATGCCAGACCCTGTCGAATATACCCGAGGTATGTCCAAGGAGAAGGTCCTGTCCTCTTAAATAAGATTTAGGGCCTCTCGCCATTGCTGAGAAAGGAGTAGCAGCATGTCCATAGCTGAACAACCATGACATAATCCACACTGCTCATCAGAGATCAAGCTGTTTGAAAGCAGGAAATATTTGACAGGAGCAACAGTGATGGATTCCATAAACACTGCTTATATTTGGAAGTAAGCTCACTGGTCTGTAGTTGATCAGATGAGTTATTGCACCATTCTTGTGGACAGAAGTGATGTTTGCTGACTCTCAGGCCAATGAGAGGCAGCCAAAGGAGGAAGCACAGATTGAATATGGTAGACAAAGGGAAAGCGAGAACTGTAGAGCAGGATTTGCGAACATGGGTACTGATGTCATTGTCAAGGCTGGACAGAACTTTCTTTACCTTCTCCGTTAAGAAGGATACAAAGTCCAGTCGACAGTATGAGGGAGTAAGATGGGGCCAAAGATGGATGGGTTGGGTACAAGAGATTTGGAGGCAAAGACAGAATTTAGATATTCTGCCATATTTCAGGCAGAGTTTGCAGTAATGCTATTTGAAGTGAGCGACGGGATGTCGAGAGGAGCATATACCAGAGACATATTTGACAAGGTGCCACCATGACCTTTGAGGAAGGAGACTGGTTGGAGAATTCATGACTGAGATTTGCAAGACGGTGTTTTCTGGCATGTCTCAGGATGGATGTATACTTATTGTGAGCCTTATAAAATGAACTAAAGTTACCCTCAGTCGTGTTAGCTTTCCATGCTGAGAAAGTAAGCTGCTTGACTGCAACCGCCTCCCCACATGGTTCACTGTACCAGGGTTAGATGATGGGCAGGAAAGCCGCAGACAGGAGGGGATAAACCAGTGTGTGAAAGAAAGCAGAGTTTTGTAAAAGTATTCCCAGACAGAATCAATATCAGGTGGTACGTGGAGTTGGTGGTCCAATCGGTTTTTTAAGATGGCAGATTGAAGTTCCTGCCAGTTGGCCTGTGCAAACAGCAATATTCTGCATCATTGAGGTTGCTCCGTTGCAATAGCCAGAGACGTATGGGCTTTGACAAATCCTTAATTTGTTTAAAATCCCAAGGTAGGACCTTTGAACCAGCGAGAACAATTCCTGATGTCGTTTTTGTAACATCATACCATGTGTTTTTATTGATGTGAGCTGTTGATGTCTCCTTAGGTCATTGCATAATCTACATGAATGCACTTTAAGGACTACAAGTGATGTTGTGGCATTATGTTCTTATCCTTATATAATGGTTATTAAAAATGTAAATCATCTGCACATTGCTATTGTGGTTTTATAAAAGACTGATACTTAAATAAACATAAAACAATATATTTTCAAAACCACTCTTTTTTTTTTTTTACTGCACACAACAGGCTCCCAGAATGAGGATCGTTTGTCTGTCATCTCTGAAGCTGTTTAATTTGTTTTCATGGAACATTTTATGGCAAATCATATGTGGAATAATGAAAAAGATTGTTCAGCTCGATCAATGCTTGAGTGAAAATTTCGATAGTGCTACTGTTCACCTGGAGAAATGGACGTCAGAGGTGCTTGATGATCCTCCTGAGATGTGAACATGAAGCTCATGGAGCGCGTCAAGAATGTTTGTGCTGTATAATGATGACTAGCTGGTGAGAGGCCTGTTTTGTCGGCAGCAATATAAGTTTCATTTCCCTTCGTATATTGCTTTGTGGGTGATCTTTAGTGGTAGCGTGAAGACTCTTTGTTGTAGTTTAGTATAATGGCTATTTGCAAGTTAGATGTCCATAAGCAAAGGGATATACACAGTGCCTTCAGAAAGTATTCACACCCCTCGACTTTTTCACATTTTGTCGTGTTACATCCTGAATTAAAAATGGATTAAATTAGAATTTTTTGGGGGGGGGGGGGGCACTGCTATACACATAAATACCCCATAATATCAAAGTGGAATAATTTTGTATTTACAAAATTTTTTCAAATCAATTACAAATGAAAAGCTGAAATATCTTGCATGAATAAGTATTCAACCCCTTTGCTATGACACTCTAAATTGAGCTCAGGTGCATCCAATTTACTTTGATCATCCTTGAGATGTCTCCACAACTTGATTGGAGTCCACCCCTGGCCAATTCAATTGATTTGATATTATTTAGAAAGAAACACACCTTTTTATATAAGGTCCCACAGTTGACAGTGCATGCCAGAGCAGAAACTCCACCATGAAGTCAAGGGAACTGCCGGTAGAACCCCAAGATAGAATTATGTGGAGGCATCGATTTGGGGAGGGGTACAAAACAATTTCTAGAGTGTTGAAAGTTCCCAAGAGCACAGTGAGCTACATCATTAGGAAACGGAAAGAACATGGAACTACCCAGACTCTTCATAGAGCTGGCCGTCCGACCAAACTGAGCAACCAGGCAAGAAGGACCTTGGTCAGGGAGGTGAGGAAGAACCCAATGACTACTCTGGCAGAACTACAAAGTTCCTTGGCTGAGATGGGAGAACTTGCTGGAAGGACAACAGTCTCTGTAGCACTTCACAAATCTCGGATTTATGGGAGAGTAGCCAGATGGAAGCCAATCCTGAGAAAAAAGCACATGACAGCATGTCTGGGGTTTGCAAAAAGGCACGTGAAAGACTCTGAGACCATGAGGCAAAATATTCTGTGGTCTGATGAGACAAACATTGAACTCTTTGGCCTGAATGTAAAATGCTACATCTGGTGGAAACGTAGTACAGCTCATCCTCATCTAACACGATCCCAAAACGCTACATCTGGTGGAAACGTAGTACAGCTCATCCTCATCTAACACGATCCCTACTGTGAAGCATGGTGGAGGCATCATGCTATGGGGGTGCATTTCAGCGACAGGGACTGGGAGACTTGTATAGATGGATAGAGGGAAAAATGAATGAAGCAAAATACAGGCAAATCCTTGAGAAGAACCTGCTTCAGAGTGCAAAAGACCTTATACTGTGCTGAAGATTTACATTCCAACAGGACAATGACTCCAAGCCTACAGCCAAAGCAACACTGAAATAGCTTCAGAATAAGAACATGAAAGTTATTGAGTAGCCCAGCCAAAGCCCAGACTTGAATCCCATTGAGAATCTGTGGAATGACTTGAAGATTGCTGTTTACCAACACTCCCCATCCAACTTGATATAGTTTGAGCAAATCTGCAAGGAATAATGGGAGAAAATCCCCAACTCCAGATTGGCAAGCTGATGCAGACACACTTAAGAAGACTCAAAGCTGTAATCGCTGCCAAAGGTGCTTCCACAAAGTTTTGATTCAGGTAGCTGAAAACTTATTGATGAAAGAGATTTCAGTTTTTCAGTTTTATTTAATTTGTTGAAATTTCAAAAAAAAAAACCAATTCCATTTTGTCATTACGTACTGGGGTATTTTGTGTAGATCGGTGACAATTTTTTTTAATTTATCCACTTTTAATTTGGGCCACAACACATCATCATGTGACAAAAGGTGAGGGATGTGAATATTTTCTGAAGGCACTTTATGCATCCAGTCCTAAATTCTTAAGCATCAACTGAAGCAGTTTTCAGAAGGGAAGAGATGAAATGATGACATGAATTGTATATTTTGTTGCATCCTTTTTCATAAAGGGAGAAGATGAATGGTGAAATAATGTCTTTTTGAAAAGACATTGTTATTCAGTTATGGGGATTTTTGGATGTCATTGCTTTTTGAAGAGTCGTGGTTTTGTTCACATCATCAAATTGCCTTGATTACCTTAAGAGTCGAGCATAATGTGTAGACTGGCACCACATTTAGATCAGGTGAGGTTAGGCAGGCAGATTACTCTCTTCCTGAAGGTCATTAGTGAGCCAGCTGACTTTTTCATGACAATGTGATGACATGGTAACTCTCTTGACACTAAATTGGTTTTCAGAATCTTAGAATCTAAATCTTTAATACATATGCAGTACATATGACATTTATACTGCTGCCCTTGGGTAGATTGAGCCCACAACTTATGGGATAGTAATCCAGTGTACTTAGCACTTGGCCACCATTTTCCTATTAAAATAGGTAAGAATCATATGAACAATTATCTCCCTTATTGATTAAAATTTCAATCAGATGGTCATTCCACCTTTGATTTCGTTTAGGTGATTAATCAGCCAACAATTGTCATTCAATTTTTTTCAACTGGCAATCAAAGGAACAGAGCATATGGAGAAGGTCAAGATTTGGTTCTTCTTCTTTGGTACTCAGCGTGGGACAACGGTTTGTGTCAGTTTTGCTAAGGGTGCTGCTGTGCTGCTGTTGCCATGCCACCTGTAGGTTAGTGCAGGAATTTTGAAATTTAGTCCACCAACTAATGCTGGCAGACGAGGCGCCCAGTTTAACGTTCATCTGAGGGAAGACACATATTGATGCATCGCATCGCATGCAAAACACCAGGATGGCAGTTTGTGGGTGGGTGAAGATTTCAACACAGCTTAGACAGCTCAGAGGTGAGTGTTCACACCCCTGGGCTATCCTGCCATTCTCTATAGTCAGGTTCGAATGTTTGGATGATCCTCTACCTCCTCATCCCCACCCTCTCAACAGCTTAATCGCCGCTGCGGCCTCCTTTTTTTTCTCAAACTAAGCAATAATTTGGAAACCTTGTTGATTTAGATATTAAATATCACACACATATTATATACTATATATATGTCATTATATTTTGCAATGAAATGGTAATCAATACAATGGTAGAGGAGGAAGTTTTAATTTTAGTTTGATCACCTCCTTCAATACAATGTAATGAATTTACTAAGTACTCTACAATGGGAAAAATATTGATTGAGAATTGTCAGATTTTGAATGATTCTAAGTGTTGGCAAGTGGGTGTTCTGCCAAACTTCCTTGCTACACACACACACACACACACACACACACACACACACACACACACACACCACACCACACACACCTTCAAAAACAAGGACGTGTCAACGAAACTTTTGTATTGTTTTGCATATGTCTTTTTATTTTTTTTTTTATTTTACAATTAACCTTACCCTATACCTGTTCAAGAAAGGCCAAATGCTATCACAATAAAAATAAATGAAGGTGCTCTTAATCATCTTTCTGAATGATTTTTAGTGGACTGAGCACTTCCAGCTGGGTACAAGTAGTGGAGGGAAACAATTACAACATGGTATTGTGTGACCACATGCAACCTACTTCCTTGCAATAGAGGGAAAAACTCTTCTGAATGCCATTTATCTTCACTAAAATGGACTGTTATAAAAAAACATTCAACCAGCCTGATCTCTGACCATCAGTTTGGATTCCATCCAGGTCACCCAACTCAAGGACATGCTGCTACTCCTCTCTCAGCGAAGATTGGAGGCCATACGTCTCCAATAACAGGTCCAGAACTGTCTCCCTCGACATGTCTCAGACATTCAACACCTTCTGGCATCTTGTTCTGCTTACAAACCTTGCTTCCCTATTATGTACAAGGTTGCCTTCATTCCTGGATGTCTGAATTCATCCAGTCAGGCAGTTAACATGTTGCTATCATTGGAACCCTCTCCTTCTCTCCCAGTGTAGGCTGGAGTTTCCCGATGCAGTGTTTTGGCCTAGTTTTGTTCCTCATCTACAAAAGCGACCTTCCCGATGCTCTGGAAACCCCTCAGTTAGGACCAAATTCCTGAAAAGGCTCATTTTAAGAGGCCGAGGGGCTTTTTTCAGCAGAAGTTGGTAAGCTGCCTTTCTAAGCTAATTTGGGTGTGTTGAATATGAAAATTGGGGATACCAAACCGAATTCTGAGGTTAAGTCGGTCAAATCATAAAACAAAATGAATCGACTGAATCAACATTGTCCTTGCCATACATTATGCAAACAAACTTATCAACCAAATTAAGCTTCCTGGGTGTCAGGCTTCCTTCTCCCAAATCACCGAGTAGCTCATAGTGATGGAGGAGTGTTTTTTCAAGCGAATTGCTTGGTGTGACCACAGATGTACAATGTTGTATCGCATCCGGTAAGAGCATGGAATGGCAGAAGTGCACTATTAGCTCTGTCTCGGAGCTTGTGATAGACAGCATCATTGGGCATATGTTTTCTCTCTTTGCAGTTCCGGTCATCATCCAGAGGTGGTCACAATTCACATGGCTGAAATGTGATACCAGTAGAAGAGCTACCCCAGGCAAAAATTCAGGTTCCCTGTAGATATGAAACATTCCTTTTCTGTACTAATTCTCTGCAGACTACTGTAGTAGGACCTGTTACCAACTATAGCATGAGAATACAACTCTCATATACTATTGTTCTAACTGTAGCATTTTTGCCTGGGGAAGGACATCTGTATCCTGTGTTGACATGGCCACTGTATCAAAATGGACATTGATGGCATGTGGAGCAAGTCACATAACAGCTTCCTCGTGTGTTGCCCTGTTTGTGGTGATGTTTGTGGCTGTAGGAGACTACTTTACTTCCTGTTCATCTGCAAATCCACCAGTGATGACAATTTCTGTCACTTGATGCATTTGCCAAGAGCTCCTCTGACAAGAATCGGACCAGGTCTGCCTTGTTTTCAGATAAGACAACAAAGTCTGACCAGGAATTTGGAAGTGGAACATCTCTTCCTTCAATCATACATCACATTGGTCATGCCATCTTTCTTTGCCTTTGCAGTGCGTCTGCTTTGATAGATTCATATCTATACTGGTCAAATACAATAACAATTTGTCTATTTGATGAGCCTCACTGTAAGAACGACATCAGAAAAACATTTGCTAAATCCCCAAATATCATTGAACCATTTGATTTGCCAATGAAGACAAGTCTTGCATATCCATCTATCACCAGACATGCAGATTTACTTCGAAGATCAAGCGTTGCAGGGCATTTGATATAAGAAATCAGTACGTCAGGCAACATGGATTTGTTCTCCGTTCTCAGGCTGCCATTCATCTGTGCAAGAGCAAGTGGTACAGGCATTAGTTCATGTTTTAAGATCCTGTCAATGTCACAATTACCACCAGATGCACAAGATATTACAAGGAGTTGCAGAACATTCCTGTCTGTTTTCAGGCCAGTTCTTGTTTCTTTCACTGTTGAGTTGTACTACTTCATATAGTGTCTCTAATGTGGGAGCATTGTTCCTCTTTATGGGATCATATATGGAATGATTTGCAAGTGTTCCAGATTGTCCAGGAAGCCTGTCCTTCACAAATGTATCTAGTTGCTGTTCACCTTGTTTTCTGGCATTTAGCAGAGACTCTGATTTTCTCACTTTCAAGATCTTTTGTGGCAATATTTTGCAGCACAGGTGGATGCATATCAGGTGTGAATACTTGGAAACGCTTCAGTATTGAGGCTCATGTATTGATTGCTCATCTGTGTTGTTTCGCCATTGTCCACCTGACATTCCCTCAGTGTGACTGACTATGTCACAGAGGTAGATATGATACATCTCATGGGTAACTGCTGCAATGTGGGACCCTCGTATTATAGGAGAGAGCCCAGCGGCTTCGGGCAGAGGTTGTCTTTGTGATGACAACTAGGCCTCCTCATTTCTTCCCTGTTGGAGGCAGATTGTTTAATGACAAAGTTTCCCTGCTGGAACTCTGGTAATACTTCTGCTAGTAACATCTTCATCTCTGCCAGGTATACAGGACCACATCTACAAGAGCTGTAATGGTCATATCTCAGAAGGAATGGTAACATGCAAGTAAAGGAGTGTGTGTGGGTGCAAGTCCCATATTCCATCATGCTGGGCCCGTGTGAACATGAACAGTGTTGATACCATTTCTATGTATCCCCACCAGAAAGAGAAGTTGACGTTTAACTTCTCCTTTTTTCCTCTCGAAAGGTTTCCATCACCTTTCTGAATCGAGTGAAATCATGAGAATAAAAAGGATAAACGCCCCCAAAAAAGGAATCAAAGTAATGATGTCTCGGGCAGTCGGCTCCTATTTACACACCCAAAGAGGATTACGGGAAAGAGGAAATTACAAAATAAAGTAGGTAATAAATAATAAGTGAAAAACAAATTTGGGGTTCAGTCAGCAAAGACTCCCCGCTGAGTACGCTCAAGCAAATGCAAATAAAAGTGATAAGTGGAAAACAAACGGGAGATATAATAAAACCAGCAATGACCTTCCTTGCTGGCATCCTCGATTGAGTGGACTGGTTTAGCAGACCTGCTCAGGACAAATGTCATACACTTTAAGCACACATGCAAAATAATGAACCAAAACTAGTGGGGTCTTTTAGGACCCTAGCCAGAATGTGCCTGAAACTGTGCAGCAAGATGGAATCTGAAAACACCATACAAATTTATGACTGGCACATACAGGTCAACAAATGAATCCATGAAATCCATTGTGTAACTCGTATAGAAACAAGTGAAATCCTTCAATACAGCGCGTGTGGTGAAGCAAATGAGTACACTAATGTTAAAAATATGCAATTTATGCTTTTTCAGTGGAAAAACAATTAAAAAGCGTACTTAATATTTGAAATGTAAAAATCTTGTTATTATTGTGATAAGCACCTTTATATATAACAGAAGGAATAAATCGTTCGATACAGCGTGGCAGGAGGCCGCAAAAGAATGATAGCATAAGAAGAACTTAGCTTTCAGCATTCGGCGATCGGCGTGAAATGCGATGGTGGGCGGAAATGCGTCTTCGGCGCGAAATGCGATGGTGGGCGGAAATGACGTCTTTCGGCGCGAAATGCGATGGTGGGCGGAAATGACGTCTTTCGTTCGTTCGTACATGAGAGGGGCGCGTTTCTTGGTTTTTTTCCCGTCAAGCAATAAATTCAATGGTTTTCACATATATAACACATTAGTTTCACAAATTTCCATTGAAATACTCGGGTATTTCCGTCAATTCTCGCTATTTCCGTCTAGGTTACGCATTGCAACTACCGGACGGCCGTCATTGGCTGTCTTGAGCACGTGGGGGGGGGGGGGGGACACCAGAGACGTGGTAGACACCGGGACATTTCAAACTCGGTGCAATTGTATACAGCGCACGCGCTCTAATAACAACATCAAAATTTAGGCCTATGGTCCACAAAGACTGGTAGGATGAGGGTTAATCTTGCACCTACACTTGTTTTTTTTCAGTTGCCATTTTGTTTTTTCAGTTTTGAAGGTGAAGGACTAAAAATAGAGCTCGCTTTCCTTATTGTTTTTGGAGTCGGCACCTCTAAATTAGGCGAGAAACACATGTTACCAACTTCTACTCAAAATGCCCCTTCAAGTATCTTTTTGTGAAAACTCAAGTCGACTTTATTTTAAAAGATGCCTCCGCATGATTACCCAGTGCACCAAAGGGAAAATCAGGGTTAACATACAGGCAAATGGTCCATGTCCGTCTGTCCCTCTTATTAATTTATGATCGAGGAATAGCTTATTTAAATCGAATGTTGTCGTCCTATTTATGTTCTAATTCGTGTTCAAAACATGTCTTTTGTTTACAGTACTTTGACTAAATTTGTCCCCGTCACACGTGAGCAGAGAGGAGTGAGATAATATTTTTTTTACTCTGTCTGCCTACCTGGCAGTCAAACAAAATTGAAAATCATTCCAAACAGGAAACTTACTGTTTTTAAGGACATCATAAAGGACACAAACAGACACATGTAACTAATGTAATGTGTTCGATGGGGTGATGTAACAGACATGGGGTAAAATGGTGGTAAAACCCAGAATTAATATACTTATACACCTTTGAACCTCTTTAAATTGAATTATATCCCTAAAGACTGCAGAACACAAATACGAGTCTTTATAATACTTCCAAAACCATACTGTATATCCATAGCATGAGAGGGAGTGCCATGTGTGAGGGTCGGTTTGAAGAATATGCCGATTGACGCTGTGTTCCATGGTGATCAAGTACATGGTGTATGAAGGTGATGTATATCAGACTGCTTCTGTTGCATTAAACTTACAGATTTTTTTTAAACAATCTTTAAAATCTATATTTTATTAAAATTGAAGTACGATACTTGAACACTGTGCAGGGTAGACCTGGGGTATGTTCAGTTACCAAGTAGCTAGGTAGCACTTGCGTAGCCAGCCATTCCATATCAACAGTTTTGAACAGAGTGCTTGCTTGAGTGATTAAGCCACTTG
>CM068960.1:72589556-72605512 GCA_035128595.1 Eptatretus atami | reverse complement strand
TCCTTGGAGCTGGAGGACTTGCAAATTTGCATCAGAGCCACCTTTCAGTCTGCTGCTAACCAGTATACTCTTGTAATCTGCTTTTTGAGGTCACTTAAATTTTGGATTTATCAAAGTTCAGTCATGACAGATGACTACAGGTAAAGGATTACTGAGAAACATTAAACTCCAAAGGTCTTGAATAAATACCGAGGAAACAACCAAATGCTGATTTTTCTCAAAGAACGACGAAGAGCACAAAGCTGACAATCTGATCAAGAAGTAAGCACGACTGATTGCCATAAAAATACTTCATCACTTGAGGAATCTTGAACGACCAGATATTTTTGGTACATGTTCGGACTTTGATGTCATTGACTGTTTGCAGGTCTGAAAGTGAAAAGCCCCATGTAAATGTGGCTGTCTCACCAAGCGGTTAAACCGTGCACAGCTCGAAAATAAAACGCAATATATTGTGGATCCGTGGTTCAAAGCTCGCCACGAGGGGGAGTACTCAGGTCCCTCTCAAATGCCAGGCCCTGAGGCCACCGAGCACGGAAAACTCCGTGCAATGGCGGGTTGTTAATCAACCACGAGCACCGATTGGTACTGCCAATTCTGACAGGGTTTCACTACTTTGAGTGGGTACCTTACCTGTGGATGGCTGCACCAAGGGAGGTCTCGTGCCCTCGATGCATATTCGTGTTAACTTACCTGATCAGGTGCAGCAGAGTGGAGCCGCCAAGTATACACCGGCTAAAAAGAGCCAATCAGTGGGGTAAAACTTCCTGGCTACAAAGAGCCAATCAGTGGGGTAAAACTTCCTGGCTACACCATGTGTGGACTATGCTGAACCAATGGAGGAAAAGACATGATGAGCTAGGTACATTGATAATATAAGCAATGTATTTATAAGCAAGGGTGAGGAAAAGTATGTGCACAATAACAGCGATTTTAATGCACATCATTAGGTACAGCAGGGGAAAACTAGGATTGATGAGATGCGGGAAAAGAAAATACACGTATTTACAAAAGAGGACACAGTGCAGAGGTAAATTGATACTCGACTTCTACAATCTTCATCACGCTAACATGACAGGTGCCATCATAATCATACCCAAGAAAATTCCAAGAGCATAGAAAGATAAGAAAAGAACGAGGTGGTTTCGACCTATTTTTACCTTGTGCGGTCAATGGACCAACACAACCCAGTCGCTGAGGAGGGGGAAGGGGGGAAGGAAAACTGATTGTCTCGTGTGTGCAGTCAGAAAGAGGTGCAAAATGAGGGGTGTGGTGATTGGAAGATGAGGTGCAAAGAGGAAGATGCAAGATGTGGATCAGTGTCAGATGTAAATATGGAAGATGTAAGATGTGGATAAGATGTGGATCAAATATGCAATGAAGGCCACAATTGAGTGGAGCACTGGGGCTATCCATATGACATTGAACTGAGCCGACTGTACACTCACGCTCTGAGCTATATGCCATAACATTCCGATCTGAGTATCCACTATGGCGTGCTCCATTCCCCCATCCCTGTCGGTCCAGAGGGCGGTGACGAGCGGCAGTGGTGACTGGGGTTGAGCGACAGTAGCAGTGGTGTCGTGTAGCTGTGGTGAGTTTGTGATGGAGGTGGCAGTTGTCGAGGTTATGGCATCAATGGTGAGTTGAGTTGGGGTCCTATAATGTGGGAGAATTTTTATGAAGGCATTGTGGTGGTCAGAAGAATGTTGTAGCATTGTGGTTCGAGTATGGTGAAGGTTTGAGATGAGTGTCTGTTGGGAAATGGCACACAATTTCAACGTGAAAGGGCGCGTGTATGCAAACGACTGCCTGTCGCTGTGGTCTGCATGCTTGTGTGATGGAGAGGTCATGCGCGCGAAGTAAAATAGATACATAATGGGAAGAAAGACCTGCCTCAAGCCCATGCAATGCATATGATCTAAAAAATCATTAGACATAAGGGAAAGGCTATCTAAAACGAATACTAATGAAATAACTTCCTCGGGACCACAATATGTTGTGTGCCATTGCCTTGGGGAGTGACGGTTCGCACAACCGTAACAATATGATCTTTTTGAAAACCTGTTTAAAACTAAGCTCTTAGTAGAGATGGTTTGGAAGAACCTAATAAATTCTGCAATATAGGTCGGTATATGTGTAGAGGTGCCATCAGTACAACACAAAGCAAAAGTAGAGTCAAACAATCATGCAGTGAGACGTGGGCTGAGTCATAAAAACAAATGTTTCCCAGTTGAATGGCTGGCTATCTTACTTTAATATGGAAGAAAGTGTGAAAACAGGAGGTGATTAGAAGGGCACTTGGTGGAGAACATACACTACATGGCCAAAAGTATGTGGACACCCCTTCTAATTTGTGGATTTGGCTATTCCAGCCACACCCATTGCTGACAGGTGTACACAGCCATGCAATCTCCATAGACAAACATTGGCAGTAGAATGGGCCATACTAAAGAGCTCAGTGACTTTCAACGTGGCACCGTCATCGGATGCCTCCTTTCCAACAAGTCAGTTCGTCAAATTTCCGCCCTGCTCGAGCTGCTCCGGTCAACTGTAAGTGCTGACATTGTGAAGTGGAAATGTCTAGGAGCAATAAAAGCTCAGCCGCGAAGTACTAGGCGGCACAAGCTCACAGAACGGGGTCGCCGAGTACTGAAGCGCGTAGCGTGGAAAAATCATCTGTCGTCGTTTGCAACACTCACTTCGGAGTTACAAACTGACTGGAAGCATTGTCAGCACAGGCACTGTTCCTTGAGAGCTTCATGAAATGTGTTTCCATGGCTGAGCAGCCACACACAAGCCTAAGATCACCTTGCGCAATGCCAAGCGTCGGCTGAAGTGGTGTAAAACTCACCGCCATTTAACTCTGGAGCAGTGGAAATGCATTCTCTGGAGTGATCAATCACGCTTCACCAGCTGGCAGTCCGAGGGACTAATCTGGGTTTGGCAGATGCCAGGAGAACGCTACCTGCCCGAATGCATCGCAGCATCGTGCCAACTGTAAAGTTTGATGGAGGAGGAATAATGGTCTGGGGCCGTTTTTCATGGTTCGTGCTCGGTCCCTTAGTTCCAGTGAAGGGAAAACAATGCCACAGCATACAATGACATTGCAGACGATTCTGTGCATCCAACTTTGTGGCAACAGTTTGGGGAAGGCCCTTTCCTGTTTCAGCATGACAATGCTCCCATGCACAAAGTGGGGTCCATACAGAAATGGTTTGTCAAGATCGGTGTGGAAGAACTTGACTGGTCTACACAGAGCCCTGACCTCAACCCCATCGAACACCTGTGGGATGAATTGGAAAGCCGACTGCGAGCCAGACACAATCGCCCAACATCAGTGCCTGACCTCACAAATGCTGTTGTGGTTGAATGGAAGCAAATCCCCACAGTAATGTTCCAACATGTAGTGGAAAACCTTCCCAGGAGAGTGGAGGCTGTTGTTGGCAGCAAAGGGGGGGCGGGGGGGGGGGGGGGGGGGGGGGGGGGGACCAACTCCATATTAATTCCATGATTTTGGAATGAGATGTTGGCTGAGCAGGTGTCCACATACTTCTGGCCATGTTAGTGTACCTCCGCGATGCAATGCCTGATCCACGAGAACATATCAGGCCTAATACATTTTTGAAATATCATTCAATATATATTGTTTTGGCCATATCTCTCAATGGTGAAGCATCAATTTCAAATTAGCAGATCCGGTTCCAGATTCAGATGTTCACAAAATTGGAACAATTCTTTTTTTTTTTATCACACACCTAACATGTCTACCAAGTTTTGTCCGAAGCCATCCAAAACTTTTTGAGATATCGTGCTATATTTCATTTTTGCTCCGATCTCGTAATGGTGAAGAATCACTTAAAAAATCCTGGAAGTCGGATCCGGATCCGGATCTTCACCAAAATCTAATCAGTTCGCCCTTATCACACACCCAACTTGTCCACAAAAATTTTCACCCGAATCTGTCCACAACTTTTTGAGATATTCTACACACAGGCAGACTAACAAAGAGACAGAAAGGGGTGAAAACATAACCTCCTTCACCTTCCTTGGCGGAGGTAATAAAATGTGTTTCAAAGCAAGAACGTGACCACACATAATTGCCTGTTTCATCACGTGAACATGTGACATTTCAATGAGACAGCATACTGACTTTTCAGTCAGGGACAACTGGATATTCCATCACATGCTGCTGGCTTTCATGAAAACTGGTGATGGGTCATGCAAATCTTATATCATGGACTACAAACATGACAAAGTTTGCTTTTCGGTTACAGGTCAGGAATGGGAGCATGCGCCAGAGCAGCGCATAACTGCATCCACTTTCCGCCGGTACTCCAGGGGCCTCCATCTGGCCATCCTCCAGGAAGATGCCTGGCCCATCCCCATCTCCATGAGATGCTGATGAACCTGCTGCAACCACGAGGCACGTAGTCAGCCCATTGGCCTCCTCCACTCACGAGACTCCCTCGCTGAGAGAATCTGGTGAGCAGGATCAGCGTCAGGAAAACGAGCCAAATGTCCATACAGCTTCAGCTGACGCTCACGGACTATAAGGTAACAAATCTCATTGAGTCTCTCTCAGCAAACGCTTCGTTGGACACAAAGTCTGACCAGCAATAGACCAAGGATTCTCCGAAGAACCTGGTCCAAGGAATTAAGTCTCCATCTCAGATCCCCTGGTCAGTAGTCCAAGTCTCACATCCATAGAGCAAGACTGGAAAGCATCAAAGACCTGAATACTCGGACTTTCGTCTTCCAGCACAGGTACCGGCAGCGCCACACCCCATGATCCAGTGAATCCATGACTCCCCAGGCCCGACCCAGACCTTGCTGGCATCCTCGATTGAGTGGACTGGTTTAGCAGACCTGCTCAGGACAAATGTCATGCACTTTAAGCACACATGCAAAATAATGAACCAAACTAGTGGGGTCTTATTAGGACCCTCGCCAGAATGTGCCTGAAACTGTGCAGCAAGATGGAATCTGAAAACACCATACAAATTTATGACTGGCACATTACAGGTCAACAAATGAATCCATTAAACATTGTGTAACTCGTATAGAAACAAGTGAATCCTTCAATACAGCGCGTGTGGTGAAGCAAATGAGTACACTAATGTTAGAAATATGCATTTATGCTTTTTCAAGTAAAAACATTAAAAGCGTACTTAATATTTGAAATGTAAAAATCTTGTTATTATTGTGATAAGCACTTTATATATAACAGAAGGAATTAAATCGTTCGATACAGGCGTGCAGGGAGGCCGCAAAAGATGATAGCATAAGAAGACATTAGGCTTTCAGCATTCGGCGATCGGCGTGAAATGCGATGGTAGGAGCGGAAATGACGTCTTGGTGCGCGGAATGACGTACTTTCGACGCGAAATGCGATGGTGGGCGGAAATGACGTCTTTCGTTCGTTCGTACATGAGAGGGGCGCGTTTTCTTGGTTTTTTTCGCCGTCAAGCAATAAATTCAATGGTTTCAACATATATAACACATTAGTTTCACAAATTCCATTGAATACTCGGGTATTTCCGCGTAATTCTCGCTATTTCCGTCTAGGTTACGCATTGCAACTACCGGACGGCCGTCATTGGCTGTCTTGAGCCACGTGGGGGGGGGGGGCGGGGGCGGAAGGGGGGACACCAAGAGAGTGGTAGACACCGGGGACATTTCAAACTCGGTGCAATTGTATACAGCGCACGCGCTGTAATAACAACATCAAAATTTAGGCCTATGGTCCACAAAGACTGGTAGGATGAGGGTTAATCTTGCACTACACTTGTTTTTTCAGTTGCCATTTTGTTTTTTCAGTTTTGAAGGTGAAGGCTAAAAAATAGAGCTCGCTTTCCTTATTGTTTTTGGAGTGGCACCTCTAAATTAGGCGAGAAACACATGTTACAACTTCTACTCAAAATGCCCTTCAAGTATCTTTTTGTGAAAACTCAAGTCGACTTTATTTTAAAAATGCCTCTGCATGATTACCCAGTGCACCAAAGGGAAATCAGGGTAACATAACAGGCAAATGGCATGTCCGTCTGTCCCTCTATTAATTTATGATCGAAGGAATAGCTTATTTAAATCGAATGTTGTCTGTCCTATTATGTTCTTAATTAGTGTTCAAAACATGTTCTTTGTTTACCGTACTTTGACTAAATTTGTCCCCGTCACACGTGAGCAGAGAGGAGTGAAGATAATATTTTTTTTACTCTGTCTGCCTACCTGGCAGTCAAACAAAATTGAAAATCATTCCAAACAGAAACTTACTGTTTTAATAAGGACATCATAAAGGAAACAAACAGACACATTGTAAACTAATTGAATTGTATGTGTTAGATGAGGTGATGAGTAACAGACATGTTGGTAAAATGGTGGTAAAACACCCAGAATGAATATACTTATACACCTTTGAACCTTCTTTAAATTGAAATTATTATCTATCAAAGACTGCAGAACACAAAATATGTAGTCTTTATAATACTTCCAAACCATACTGTATATCCAATAGCATGAGAGAGTAGTCCATGTTGAGGTCGGTTTGTGAAGAATATGCCGATTGACGCTGTGTTTCCATGGTGATCAAGTACATGGTGTATGAAGTGATGTATATCAGACTGCTTCTGTTGCACTAAACTTACAGATTTTTTATAAACAATCTTTAAAATCTATATTTTATTAATATTGAGTACGATACGTTGAACACTGCAGGGTAGACCTGGGTGTGTTCAGTTACCAAGTAGCTAGGTAGCACTGCGTAGCCAGCCATTCCATACAACAGTTTTGAACAGATGTTGCTTGAGTGATTAAGCCACTAGGTGAGGGCTCTACAAAAAACATGGAACTGATTACACCCCTCGTGTTGGCTTAATGGTTAAGGCGGTGACCTAAGATGTGAGGGGCAGTCAATAAGTAAACTTAAATTGGTGATAAAATTCGAGAATTGTAATGTGTGTAGTTGTAGATAGACATATGTTTATCCACTCAGTGTAAGAGTCATGTATTTGCCTGTTTTGATCTGGCAACATTGAGCGTATGACGTCAGTCGACAGTTCCAAGATGGCAGCTTCCTTAGAAGCATGCACCAGGAGAGCAACGTTCGTCATCTGTTTCTTGGGAAGTGAGGTCGTGTGAATCCCAGTGAAATCATCGCAGAATGAAAATGCAATATGGTGACGCATGTTTATCACTGTGGCAGGTGTTTCTAAGGGGCCGCCATCTTGGAACTGCTCTACTGACATCATACGCTCAATGTTGCCAGATCCAAAACAGGCAAAACATGACTCTACACATGGATATAACATATGTCATCTACAACTACACACATTACATTCTCGAATTTATATCCCATTTTAAAGTGATTTATGACTACCCCATTGTTAGAAACCTTGATTTGAGTCACTGTCGTGCCATTGAATAACGCCAGGTGGTTGGCTCCAGCCTGTCATCCTTCCGAGGTCAGCAAATGAGTACCAGCTTCCTGGAAACAGGGGCACTGCATCAGCGGCACAGCTGCACTCCAGCAATGATGCAACTAACAGTCACAGTCTGCGTAAGAACAAATAATACTGTGGAAGTATCATGTTCTATGAACTCTCTAGTGTTGTAGAGTAACTCAATCCACTAACAGGCAGACAGCATCTGTGTCATTCTTGCTGAAAAACAATCAATTAGATATGTGTTCTGATAAATGGAACAAGCATTTTCAACTCTGGAATATCTCACATTCTCACCCTGTCTCTCCATAAGGATTGTCAAATGGACCCACTTCTCAATTTTCCATGGTCAGCCACTGAAAGAGGTTCAGTCTCTTGAAATTTTAATCCTCACTTTCATCATTGACCTCTTCTGCAGGCCAACCAGATCACAAACCTGGCCTCCAAAGGCTATTGCAGACTTGGATCCTTCATCGTTCTAAGCATTCCTTTCCAAGTCGAAAATTAGACCTACTCACAGGATACAAAGCCTAAAAACTCAATGGAGTACTATTCTTTTCTATGGGCTGACTCCCAGCATACATCTGTTCTTCCTGGAATCTGTGCAATGTAAAGCTGTCAACAAGAATAGTGACCCTCCAAGAAGCCAAAGGCACAAGGCCTGTTCATCTCACATAGCGGACAGGTCCGTGACCTCCTTTTTGGTTTTTTAACTGTTCTCCCTAATTTAACAACTCTTCTTCTCTCCTCACCCTCAGGCCCCCCCCCCTCCACCCCCCAAATTCCAAGATGTAACCATTGTTCCAGTAACCCATTCCTGGTTGAACTCCTCAACATCCAGCCTTTTATGAAACATAACACCTCAACTCTTTTTGTTTATCTTTTTCTTCCGTTTGTAGAACTACCTTCCTGGAGGCTGTTCAATTCCATTTTATATTCACAGCTTCAAAAGCAGGCAGTGCATTACTATCTCAGGTCACTTCATGTCTACCAGCAATATCGTCTACCCCATTAACGCTACCTAATTTTACTCAACCTTCTTAATTGCTGATTATTGTGCTTACACACTTCCTTCTCCTCTTTTGCTGTTTGTTCACCCCCTTACTTGTTGTGTCCAACTGTTTGTCACATTATCCAACTTCAGTCCATTGCCTGTTTACTCTTTGTATCAGCACCGCTCTTTCATGAGCTACATCATTGTGCAGAAAAAAGAAATACATCTGTGATCAGTTGAATTCCTGAGATGGGTTTTGCCTCACACAGCAAATTTATTCCACAACTTGAACCAATTCCATGCTATACAACACAAACACTAAGGAGGCAATCGGCTGGGAATTTAAACAAACTTCAGAGGTACGCTTCTGAGTATGCATCAGGAATCGATTGAAACAGGTGGTTCTGTTTGAAGGTTCTGGTGAATTGGACAAATTATTTTCAGATATTTTACCTCCACCATGGTTGGCTAACTAAAACCAAACTGTCAGATACGAAAGACATTTATCAACAATGAGTAATTGGTAAGAGTAATGATAATGATACAAGGTAATTACAATGAATGGAGAGATTTTTTCAGCTTCTATGTTGGAAAATGATTTCGGAGCAATTTTATGACAGTTAAAGCAGTCAACTCAGTAGAAGGCAAAGGACTGACGGAGATGGCCGAGAGGTATGCATACTTGCCTCTCAGCTCTCCAACCTGGGTTTGAATCCTGACCCAGTTATAAACTGTCATGCTTGTGTTTCATCAGCCTGATGATTCCCAAATGTGTGTTCTGTCCTTAGGATGGATTGTTAACCAAGTGTCCTGTCTCCAGCATTTGTTGGTGGGTTTTAAAGATCCAATGGTGTCCTTTGTGAAAGGTTGGTGAGCTATCACTGGCACCATGAACAAATTCCAAATTCCTGCCCAACCAGCAGAGAGCATTGCATCAGCACGCACAGCTGTGCCCTCGGCCAATGATACTCACCCTGCAGCCTTGTGCTGCATATGGATGAAGAAGTATGAGGCAGCAATAAGTAAGAAAATATAATTTTAAGGGAGATAAAGAGGGGCATAACATATGAGATGTGATGAGTAATTCTCTCCCTTACTGTTATAAAAGTCCAGAAAAAGTTTTAACCAAGATTTGTTTCGTTAAAAGGTCAATTTGTTGTAAAATAACTATTTATAAAAAGGGGAAAAAAAATCACACAATTTTTGTGAAATAGGTCGAAAAATATTTTTTGTTGGTAAAAAATTCAGTGACTTTTTGAAATCTCATGTTCACAGACTTAATGATCACCCTTTCTTATATTTAAAGCCAAGCAATGCTGGAATTTTATAGAAGTCTGGTTTGGCACTGGAGAATAGTGTCACTTTTGGTTGCCATGTAATATAAAATAAATAGAGGGTTCAAAAAGAGTTACTATGATGGTTCCAAGACTAGTAGAGTTTCTGATGAACGATTAGCAGAGATTAAGCTGCTTCTTATGTTTTTTTTTAAATTAATAGAGAACCTTGACCTGGTGTCTGATAGGAGACAAAATATCATTACTAATATTATAATTATTAGTTATTACTACCCTGCACACATGAAGTAAAAAGCAGGGATAATTTAAGCAATTGCTCATTTTGTCTGTCTGTCTGTCCACAAATGTCAGTTTATGAATCGAGGAACAACTTCATTTCAATTCCATGTATATTTTGACCACAAATCAGAAAACGAATCTGTAGTTTTGCAGTACTTTGGCTCTAAATTTGAACTGCGGACGGCATATGCGCAGAGAGAAGGAGACATTTTTTTAAACTCTGTCTGCCTGCCTGGCAGTCAACCAAAATTGAAAATCATTTCAAAACAGGAAACTTCCTGTTTTTAAGGATGACATAAAGGACACAAAACAACAGGCACGAATAACTGATGTAACGTGTTAAATAAGATGGCGTAAAAGACGCTGCATGAACACCAGTAAACCTCTGAAAAAGAATTATTTTCTACAGGCGTTTATACTTTATTTTATTGCAATTTTAATTATGTACTTGAACACTGCAGAACACAAATTGCCTTATTGGCACTGTCAAAAACCTTTCTGTTTAAGCAGTACTTGGAAATACAATATTCACGCCGTCTCATGCCCCAAAGGGCAAAGTATCTTCTGAGATTAATGTTCAAACAAATATGGTGGTCCAATTGAATGGTTACTTTCGGGCCTGTAATTCAAAGTTCATAAAACACAACCAATATATATCGTACTTGGAAACACAAGCAAGAGTTGAAAAGACTGTTCCAAGTCTTTTTTCTTTAGACGGGGTAAGATGTTCGATGCAATCTCTATGATTATTATTACATCTAAGGAATTATTATATATCTAAGGAATGAAAGAATGATGGAGGTGTAGATTGAGATAGATTTTACATTGTGGTTTTTATATCATATTCCCTCCACATATTCTTCTTTACTCCTATCACCATTGTTCCTCTCTCCTCCAAAAACTTCTTTCTCTTTTACTATTACCTCCTCAACATCTCAAACATCTCTCTTCTTTCCTGTCATCCCACTTCCCTTTCTTTTTCGATTCTCTTTTTCCTAAATTAAACTCTCCCTTCCTTTTACGAATGCACCCCCCCCCCCCCTTCCTTGGAGCTTGGAGGACTTGCAAATTTGCATCAGAGCCACCTTTCAGTCTGCTGCTAACCAGTATACTCTTGTAATCTGCTTTTTGAGGTCACCAATTTTGGATTTATCAAAGTTCAGTCATGACAGATGACTACAGGTAAAGGATTACTGAAAACACTAAACTCCAAAGGTCTTGAATACACTACCGAGGAAACAACCAAATGCTGATTTTTCTCAAAGAACGACGAAGAGCACAAAGCTGACAATCTGATCAAGAAGTTAAGCACGACTGATTGCCATAAAAATACTCATCACTTGAGGAATCTTGAACGACCAGATATTTTTGGTACATGTTCGGACTTTGATGTCATTGACTGTTTGCAGGTCTGAAAGTGAAAAGCCCCATGTAAAAGTGGCTGTCTCACCAAGCGGTTAAACCGTGCACACGCTCGAAATATAAAACGCAATATATTGTGGATCCGTGGTTCAAAGCTCGCCACGAGGGGGAGTACTCAGGTCCCTCTCAAATGCCAGGCCCTGAGGCCACCGAGCACGGAAACTCCGTGCAATGGGCGGTTGTTAATCACCACGAGCACTCGAGATTGTACTGCCAATTCTGACAGGTTTCACTACTTTGAGTGGGTACCTTACCTGTGGATGGCTGCACCAAGGGAGGTCTCGTGCCCTCGATGCATATTCGTGTTAAACTTACCTGATCAGGTGCAGCAGAGTGGAGCCGCCAAGTATACACCGTTGCTAAAAAAGAGCCAATCAGTGGGTAAAACTTCCTGGCTACAAAGAGCCAATCAGTGGGGTAAAACTTCCTGCTAACATCCATGTGTGGACTATGCTGAACCAATGGAGGAAAAGACATGATGAGCTAGGTACATTGATAATATAAGCAATGTATTTATAAGCAAGGGTGAGGAAAAGTATGTGCACAATAAAGCGATTTTAATGCACACTCATTAGGTACAGCAGGGGAAAACTAGGAATTGATGAGATGCGGGAAAGAAAATACAGTATTTACAAAAGAGGACACAGTGCAGAGGTAAATTGATACTCGACTTCTACAATCTTCATCACGCTAAACATGACAGTGCCATCAAAATCATACAAGAAAATTCCAAGAGCATAGAAAGATAAGAAAAGAACGAGGTGTTTCGACCTATTTTTACCTTGGTGCGGTCAATGGACCAAACACAACCCAGTCGCTGAGGAGGGGAAGGGGGAAGGAAAACTGATTGTCTCGTGTTGCAGTCAGAAAGAGGTGCAAAAGAGGGGTGTGGTGATTGGAAGATGAGGTGCAAAGAGGAAGATGCAAGATGGGATCAGTGTCAGATGTAAATATGGAAGATGTAAGATGTATAAGATGTTGACAAATATGCAATGAAGGCCACAATTGAGTGGAGCACTGGGGCTATCCATATGACATGAACTGAGCCGACTGTACACTCACGCTCTGAGCTATATGCCATAACATTCCGATCTGAGTATCCCTATGGCGTGCTCCATTCCCCCATCCCTGTCGGTCCAGAGGGCGCGGTGACGAGCGGGCAGTGGTGACTGGGTTGAGCGACCAGTAGCAGTGGTGTCGTGTAGCTGTGGTGATGTTTGTGATGGAGGTGGCAGTTGTCGAGGTTATGGCATCAATGGTGAGTTGAGTTGGGGTTCCTATAATGTGGGAGATTTTTATGAAGGCATTGGTGGTGGTCAGAAGAATGTTTGTAGCATTGTGGTTCGAGTATGGTGAAGGTTTGAGATGAGTGATCGTTGGGAAATGGCACACAATTTCAACGTGAAAGGGCGCGTGTATGCAAACAGACGATGCTGTCGCTGTGGTCTGCATGCTTGTGTGATGGAGAGGTCATGCGCGCGAAGTAAAATAGACATAATGGGAAGAAAGACCTGCCCTCAAGCCCATGCAATGCATATGATCTAAAAAATCATTAGACATAAGGGAAAGGCTATCTAAAACGAATACTAATGAAATAACTTCCTCGGGACCACAATATGTTGTGTGCCATTGCCTTGGAGTGACGGTTCGCACAAACCGTAACAATATGATCTTTGAAAACCTGTTTAAAACTAAGCTCTTAGTAGAGGATGGTTTGGAAGAACCTAATAAATTCTGCAATATAGGTCGGTATATGTGTAGAGGTCCATCAGTACAACACAAAGCAAAAAGTAGAGTCAAACAATCATGCAGTGAGGCGTGGGCTGAGTCATAAAAACAAATGTTTCCCAGTCAAATGGCTGGCTATCTTACTTTATATGGAAGAAGTGTGAAAACAGGAGGGATTAGAAGGGCACTTGGTGGAAGAACATACACTACATGGCCAAAATATGTGGACACCCTTCTAATTTGTGGATTTGGGCTATTCCAGCCACACCCATTGCTGACAGGTGTACACAGCCATGCAATCTCCATAGACAAACATTGGCAGTTAGATGGGCCATACTAAAGAGCTCAGTGACTTTCAACGTGGCACCTCATCGGATGCCTCCTTTCCAACAAGTCAGCTTCGTCAAATTCGCCCGTGCTGAGCTGCTCCGGTCAACTGTAAGTGCTGACATTGTGAAGTGGAAATGTCTAGGAGCAATAAAAGCTCAGCCGCGAAAGTTACTAGGCGCACAAGCTCACAGAACGGGGCGCCGAGTACTGAAGCGCGTAGCGTGGAAAATCATCTGTCGTCGTTTGCAACACTCACTTCGCGATTTACAAACTGACTGGAAGCATTGTCAGCACAGGCACTGTTCCTTGAGAGCTTCATAGAATGTGTTTCCATGGCTGAGCAGCCACACACAAGCCTAAGATCACCTTGCGCAATGCCAAGCGTCGGCTGAAGTGGTGTAAAACTCACCGCCATTGAACTCTGGAGCAGTGGAAATGCGTTCTATGAGTGATCAATCACGCTTCACCAGCTGGCAGTCCGAGGGACTAATCTGGGTGGCAGATGCCAGAGAGAACGCTACCTGCCCGAATGCATCGCAGCATCGTGCCAACTGTAAAGTTTTGATGGAGGAGGAATAATGGTCTGGGGCCGTTTTTCATTGGTTCGTGCTCGCCACTTAGTTCCAGTGAAGGGAAAACAATGCCACAGCATACAATGACATTGCAGACGATTCGTGCATCCAACTTTGTGGCAACAGTTTGGGAAGGCCCTTTTCCTGTTTCAGCATGACAAGCTCCCATCGCACAAAGTGGGGTCCATACAGAAATGGTTTGTCAAGATCGTGTGGAAGAACTTGACTGGTCTACACAGAGCCCTGACCTCAACCCATCGAACACCTGTGGGATGAATTGGAAAGCCGACTGCGAGCCAGACACAATCGCCCAACATCAGTGCCTGACCTCACAAATGCTGTGTGGTTGAATGGAAGCAAATCCCACAGTAATGTTTCAACATGTAGTGGAAAACCTTCCAGGAGAGTGGAGGCTGTGTTGCAGCAAAGGGGGGGGGGGGGGACCAACTTCCATATTAATTCCCATGATTTGGAATGAGATGTTGGCTGAGCAGGTGTCCACATACTTCTGCCATGTAGTGTACCTCCGCGATGCAATGCCTGATCCACGAGAACATATCAGGCCTAATACATTTTTGAAATATCATTCAATATATATTGTTTTGGCATATCTCTCATGTGAAAGCATCAATTCAAATTAGCAGATCCGGTTTCCAGATTCAGATGTTCACAAAAAATTGGAACAATTCTCTTTTTTTTTTTATCACACACCTAACATGTCTACCAAGTTTTGTCCGAAGCCATCCAAAACTTTTTTGAGATATCGTGCTATATTTCATTTTTGCTCCGATCTCGTAATGGTGAAGAATCACTTAAAAATCCGGAAGTCGGATCCGGATCCGATTCTCACCAAAATCTAATCAGTTCGCCCTTATCACACACCCAACTTGTCCAAAAAATTTTCACCGAATCTGTCCACAATTTGAGATATTCTACACACAGCCAGACTAACAAAGAGACAGAAAGGGGTGAAAACATAACCTCCTTCACCTTCCTTGCGGAGGTAATTAAAATGTGTTTCAAAGCAAGAACGTGACCACACATAATTGCCTGTTTCATCACGTGAACATGTGACATTTCAATGAGACAGCATACTGACTTTTCAGTCAGGGACAACTGGATATTCCATCACATGTTCTGGCTTTCATGAAAACTGGTGATGGGTCATGCAAATCTTATATCATGGACTACAACAAACATAGACAAAGTTTGCTTTTCGGTTACAGGTCAGGAATGGGAGCATGCGCCAGAGCAGCGCATAACTGCATCCACTTTCCGCCGGTACTCCAGGGGCCTCCATCTGGCCATCCTCCAGGAAGATGCCTGGCCCATCCCCATCTCCATGAGATGCTGATGAACCTGCTGCAACCACGAGGCACGTAGTCAGCCCATTGGCCTCCTCCACTCCACGAGACTCCCTCGCTGAGAGAATCTGGTGAGCAGGTCAGCGTCAGGAAAACGAGCCACATGTCCCATACAGCTGCAGCTGACCTCACGGACTTAACAGGGGTAACAAATCTCATTTGAGTCTCTCTCAGCAAACGCTTCGTTGGACACCAAAGTCTGACCAGCAATAGCCAAGGATTCTCCGAAGAGACCTGGTACAAAGGAATTAAGTCTCCATTCTCAGATCCCTGGTCATGAGTCCAGTCTCACATCCATAGAGCAAGACTGGAAAGCATCAAAGACCTGAATACTCGGACTTTCGTCTTCCACACAGGTACCTACCGGCAGGCGCCACACCCACCATGATCCAGTGAATCCATGACTCCCCAGGCCCGACCCAGACGTCTATTGACCTCAGACTCACCAGCCAGCAGAGACATGAATAATCAACTGCCAAGGTAAGTGAATCTCTCATGACCTCAACATCCTCACCACAAACAGTGCATAGGCA
>CM068960.1:72562292-72579792 GCA_035128595.1 Eptatretus atami | reverse complement strand
AGCTTGTCCGCCGCTGTGCAAACGGATTGCAAAAACAGATGTGTAGCACGTTGTCATCCAAAACTTGGCAAATGATCACCGCAATTGCTCATACAAAGCACCATGGCAACTGGACAATTGATATCTGCTGATCACAAAGCAATCACCAAGGGGCTGAGGGACCTCCCTTGACCGAGAGAGGCTGCCTACCCTTGGCCCATGATCCGACGGTGGACCATGTTTGTTTTTACGACCACCATATGACCTGACCTTCAACATTTAGGATTAGAGTGAATTAACAAAATGTGTCCCCAGCCGTCAATCGCTTACATAAAATTCAGCATCATGAAAATCAGAGAAGATCATTTCAAATTATGATCAAAACGGTGTCTTTGGTTATTAGGTCACAATCTGAGAAAAGTAGGTCAACGAAACGAACACACTAAAAACAAACAAACGAAAACAGAACAAAAACCAAACCAAACAAAAGACAACACCAACAACACGAGAGAACACAGAACAACAAAAAAAACAAAGAACACAAAACAGAACACGACACACAAAAAACTTAAAAAACAAAACAAACACAACGAAAAAACACAGAAAGAAAACACAACAACCACAAAACTAAACCACACAACAAAAAAAAAAAAAACAAACACTAACACACCTAAAAAAGAAACAGAAAAAACAGGAACAAATATCAGGTGCACAACATCTGTGCAGGTACACGATTATGAAGCCAAAAACTTATTGGAAGGCGAAGCGGGTCGTTTGAGATTCCACATGTTTGCAAAAATTGAGCATGACAAGAAAAACTTGGTGGGTATTGATGTAAAATAAAGCGAAATGTGCCTCGCTTCTCGGCTATCCATGGTGGAGGGTTATAATATGTCGTTCTGATTGCACTATAACCTTTTGTGGAAGTTTTCGGTTGAAATTGTTTTAAAATGACTATCAAATTGGGTCGATTGCCTTTAAAAGATTAGGTCCAAGAACAATTATGTCGACCCCACATATTTTTTTTCCACTTATTGATGAACAATTTCATTTTCAAAGTCCCAGCGCGGAATCTGAAATACAGCTCAGATATTGCAGTAGACAAAAAGGTAAAAAATAAAAAAATTCATTATGGGATTTGATGTCATTGCTTTTTGAAGAGTCGGTTTTCACATCATTCAAATTGCCTTGATTACGCTTAAGAGTCAGCATAATTGTAGACTGCCACCACGTTAGATCAGAGAGTTTGGCAGGCAGATACTCTCTTCTGAAGGTCAGTGGAGCCAGCTGACTTTTTCATGACAATGTGATGACATGAACTCTCTTGACACTAAATTGGTTTCAGAATCTAAATCTAAACTTTAATACAATTTGCATACAATATGACATTTATACTTGCTGCCTGGGTAGATTGAGCAACACTTATGGGATAGTAATCCAGTTGTAACTTAGCACTTGCCACCATTTTCCTATAAAATAGTAAGGAATCATAATGAACAATTATCTCCGCTTATTGATTAAAATTTCATCAAGTATGGTATTCCACCTTTTGATTTCGTTTAGGTTATTAATCCAGCCAACCAATGTCATTCAATTTTTTCAGACTTGCAATCAAAGGAACAGACATATGGAGAAGGCAAAGAATTGTCTTCTTCTTTGGTACTCAGCGTGGGAACAACGGTTTGTGTCAGTTTGCTAAGTGCTGCGTTGCTGTTGCCATGCCACCTGTAGTTAGTGCAGGAATTTTGAAAGTTATAGTCCACGGCCAAACTAATGCGTGGCAGGACGAGGCGCCCAGTTAACGTTCAGCTGAAGGGGAAGGGGGGGAAACACATATTGATGCATCGCTCGCATGCAAAACACCAGGATGGCAGGTTGGTGAGGGTGAAATTCAACACAGCTTAGACAGCTCAGAGTGAGTGTTCACACCCTGGCTTCTGCCATCCTCTTAGTTATCAAATTTTGGATGGATCCTCTACCTCCTCCACCCACCCTCTCAAACAGCTTAATCGCCGCTGCGCCTCTTTGTTTTCTCAAAACTAAGCATGAATGTGGAAACCTTGTTTGAATTAGATATTAAATTATCAACCACACATATATATACGTATATATATATACATATATATATATATATATATATAATATTAATATTCATTATATTTTGCAAATGAAATGGTAATCAATACAATGGGTAGAGAGGAAAGTTTTAATTTTAGTTTATTCACCGTCCTTCAATTACAATGTAATTGATTACTAAGTTACTCTACAATGGGAAAAATATTGATTGAGAATTGCATATAGAATGATTCTAGTTTGGCAATGGGTTTTTCTGCCAAACTATCCTGCCTACACGACCGACACACCACACAACAACAACACACCACACACACACACCACCACACACCTTAAAAACAAGTACATGTCCAAACGAAACTTTTGTATTGTTTATGCATATGTCTTTTTTTAATTTTTATTTTTACAATTAACGCGTTACCATACCTTTTCAAGAAAAGGCGCAAATGCCTATTCACAAATAAAATAAAATGAAGGTCTGCTTAATCATCTTTCTGATGATGTTTTAGTGGAGCTGAGCACTTCCACAGGGTACAGTAGTGGAGGAAACAATACAACATGCGTATTGTGTGACCACTCACCTACTTCCTTGCGAATAGACGGGAAAAACTCTTCTGAATGCCATTTATCTTCACTAAAATGGAAAAAAAAGAACGTTATTAAAAAAACATTCAACCAGGCCTGATCTCTGACCATCATTTTTGGATTCAATCAGGTCACCCACTCCGAAGGACATGCTGCTACTTCCTCTCTCAGCGAAGATTGGAGCCATACGGCTCCAACTAACAGGTCCAAGAAGCTGTCTCCCTCGACATGTCTCAGCCATCAACGACCTGTCTGGCATCTTGTTCTCTTACAGAACCTTGCTTCCCTATTATGTACAAGGTTGCCTGTCATTCCCTGGATGTCTTAATTCATCCAGTCAGGCATTAACATGTTGCTATCATTGAACCCTCTCTTCTTCTCCCAGTGTTAGGCTGGAGTTCCCGATGCCCAGTGTTTTGGCGCTTAGTTTTGTTCCTCATCTACAGAAAGCGACCCTTCCCGATTGCTCTGAAGACCCCTCATAGGGACCAAAATTCCTGAAAAGCCTGCATTTAAGAGCCGGGCTTTTTTCAGCAGAAGTTGGTAAGCTGCCTTTCTAAGCTAATTTGGGTTGTGAATTATGAAAATTGGCGGATCAAACAATTCTGAGGTTAAGTCGGTCAAAATCATTAAAACGAAAAATGAATCGACTGAATCAACATTGGTCCTTTGCCATACATTATGCACACAAACTTATCAACCAAATTAAAGCTTCCTGGTTGTCAGGCTTCCTTCTCCCAAATCAGCCGAGAGCTCATAGTGATAGGAGGAGTGTTTTTTCAAGGCGAATTGCTGGGTTGACCACCAGATGTACAATTTGTATCGCATCCGGTAAGGAGCATGAATGGCAGAGTGCACTATTAGCTCTGTCTGGAGGCTGTGATAGACAGCATTATTGGCAATATGTTTCAATCCTCTTTGCAGTTTCGTCATCAGCCAGAAGGTGGTCACAATTCACATGGCTGAAATGTGATTTACAGTAGAAGAGCTACCCCAGGCAAAAATTCAGGTTCCCTTTAGATATGAAACATATCCTTTTCTGTAAACATACTGCAGACACTGTAGTTAGGACCTGTTACCAACTATAGCATGAGAATACAACTTCATGATACTATTGTTCTAACTGTAGCATTTTTTGCCTGGGGAAGGACATCTGTCCTGTGTTGACATGCCACTGTATCAAAATGGACATTGATGAGCATGTGGAGCAAGTCACATAACAGCTTCCTGCGTGGTTGCCCTGTTTGTGATGATGTTGTGGCTGTAGAGACTACGTTTACTCCTGTTCATTCTGCAAAAATCCACCAGTGATGACAATTTCTGTCACTTGTGCATTTGCCAAGAGCTCCTCTGACAAGAATCGGACCAGGTCGTGCCTTGTTTTCAGATAAGACAAACAAAAGTTGACCAGGAATTTGGAAGTGGAAACATCTCTTTCCTTCAATTCATACATCACATTGGTCATGCCATCTTTCTTTGCCTTGCAGTGTGCTGCTTGATAGATTCATATCTATACTGGTACAAAAATACAATAACATTTGTCTATTTGAGAGCCTCACTGTAAGAACGACATCAGAAAAACATTTGCTTTGCCAATGAAAGGACAAAGTCTTGCATATCCAAATCCTCAACCAGACATGCAGATTTTACTTGCGAAGAAATCAAGCGTGGCAGGGCATTTTTTTGATATAAAGAAATCAGTACGTCAGGCAACATGGATTTGTTCTCGCGTTTTCTCAGGCTGCCATTCATCTGTGCAAGAGCAAGTTGGTACAGGCATTAGTCATTGTTTTAAGTCTGTCATGTCACAATTACCACCAAGCACAAGATATTACAAGGAGTTGCAAGACATTCCTGTCTGTTTTCAGGCCGAGTTCTGTTCTTTGTCACTGTGAGTTGTACTACTTCAGTATAGGTGTCTCTAATGTGGGAGCATTGTTCTCTTTATGGGATCATATATGGGAATGATTTGCAAGTGTTCCAGATTTGTCCAGGAAAGCCCATTCCTTCACCAAATGTATCCGAGTTGCTGTTCCACTTGTTTTCTGGCATTTAGCACGAGATCTGATTGTCTCACTTTCAAGATGCTATTTGTGGCAATATTTGCAGCACAGGTGATGCATATCAGGTGTGATACTTGGAAAACGCTTTCGAGTATTGAGGCTCATGTATTGATTGCTCATCTGTGTTGTTTTCGCCCATTGTCCACCTGACATTCCCTCAGTGTACTGGCTATGTCACAGAGGTAGAATATGATACATCTCATGGTACTGCTGCAATGGGAACCCTCGTATTATAGGAGAAGCCCACGGTTCGGCAGAGTTTTGTCTTGTGATGACAACTAGGGCCTCCTCCTTTTGCTTCCCTGTTGAGGCAGATTGTTTAATGGACAAAGTTTTCCCTGCTGAAACTCTGGTAATAACTTCGCTGGTTAAATCTTCATCTCTGCCAGTATACAGGGACCACATCTACAAGAGCTGTATATGGTCATATCTCAAGAAGGAATGTAACATGCAAGTTAAAGGGTGTGTGTGTGCAAAGTCCCATATTCCATTCATTCTGGGCCCGTGTGAACATAAACAGTTTGATACCATTTTCTATGTATCCCACCAGAAAGAGAAGTTGACGCTTAACTTCTCTTTTTTCCTCTCGAAAGATTTCCATCAACTTTCTGAAGGTTCGAGTGAAATTCATGAGAATAAAAAGGATAAACGCGCCCCAAAAAGGGGAATCAAAGTAATGTGTCTCGGCAGTCGGCTTTCCTATTTACACACCCAAAGAGGATGACGGAAAGAGAAATTACAAAAATAAAGTAGGTAATAAAAATAAGTGAAAAACAAATTTTGGGTTCAGTCAGCAAAGACTCCCGTGAGTACGCTCAAAGCAAATGCAAATAAAATAATAAGTGAAAACAAACGGGAGAGTATAATTAAAAACCAGCAATGACCTTCCTTGCTGCAATCACTCAAGAATTGAGTGGACTGGTAATTAGCAGACACTGCTCAGGACAAATGTCATCACTTTAAAGCACACAATCAAATAATGAACCAACACTAGTAGGGGGCTTTATAGGACCCTCCAATGTGCCTGAAACTGTGCAGCAAAGATGGAATCTGAAAAACACCATACAATTTATGACTGGCACATACAGGTCAAACAAATGAATGCCATAACAACATATGTGTAACTCGTATAGAAACAAGTGAATCCTAATACAGGCGTGTGGTGAAGCAAGAAGAGTACACTAATGTTAAGAAATATGCATTATCTTTTTCAAGTGAAGACACATTAAAAGCGTACTTAAATAGTTGAATGTAAAAATCTTGTATTATTGTGATAAGCACTTTATATATAACAGAAGAATAAATCGATCTCGATACGAGCGTGGCAGGAAGGACCGGCAAAAAGATGATAGCATAAAGACCAGAACTTAGGCTTTCAGCATTCGCGATCGGACTTGAAATGCGATGGTAGGAGACGGAAATGAACGTCTTCGACGCGAATGCAGATGGTGGGCGGAAATGACGTTCTTTCGCGCGTCGATGGTGAGAAACAGCTTGACTCATGAGAGGGAGGCGCGGTTTTCTGTTTTTATCTTCGGAGACAATAAATTCAATGGTTTCACATATGATATACACATTAGTTTCACAAATTCCATTGAAATACTCGGGTATTCCTCGCAAATTCTCGCTATTCCGTCTAGTTACGCATTGCAACACCGGACGGCTAGTACATGGCGTGTCTTTAGAGCCACGGGGGGAGGGGGGGAGGGGCGGACAGGGAGGTGGGTGGCACCAAGAGTGGTAGAACACCGGGGACATTTTCAAACTCGGTGCAATTAGTATACAGGCACGCGCTATAATAAAACATCAAAAATTTAGGCCTATGGTCCACAAGACTGTAGGATGAGGAGTTAATCTTGCACCTACACTTGATTTTTTTCAGTTGCCATTTTAGTTTTTCAGTTTTGAAAGGTTGAAGAGCTAAAAAATAGAGCTCGCTTTCCTTATTGTTTTTGGAGTAGGCACCTTCTAAATTAGGCGAGAAGAACACAATGTTACAAACTTCTACATCAAAATGCCCCTTCAAGTATCTTTTTGTGAAAACTCAAGTCGAACTTTATTTTAAAAAAATGCCTCTGCATGATTACCACAGTCACCAAAGGAAAATCAGGGTAACATACAGGCAAAATGGCACAGTCCGCTGTTCCTCTTATTAATTTAGATCGAAGGATATAGCTTATTTAAATCGACAGTTGTTTTGCCTATTAATGTTCTTACATTCGTGTTCCAAAACATGTTTTTGGTTTACCGTACTTGACTAATTTGTCCCCCGTCACAACGTGAGCAGAGAGGAGTGAAGATAATAATTATTTTTACTCTGTCTGACCGTACACATGCAGTCACAACAAAATTGAAAATCATTCCAAACGAAACTTACTGTTTTATAAAGGACATCATAAAAGACACAAACAGACACATATAGGCTAAACTAATGTGAAGTTGTATGATGATGACGTGAACGTGATGAGCTATACAGACATTTGGTATAATGAGTGATGTATACAAAACCAGAATAATATACTATATCCCACCACTTGAACCTCTTTAAATTGAATTATATCCCTAAAGGACTGCAGAACACAGAAATGTAGTCTTTATAATACTTCCAAACCATACTGTATATCCATAGCATTGAGAGAGTGCCATGTGTTGAGGTCGGTTGAAGAATATGCCGAGATTAGCGCTGTGTTCCATGGTGATCAAGTACAGGTGTATGAAGTGATGTATATCGACTACTTCTGTTGCACTAAACTTACAGATTTTTTTAAACAATCTTTAAAATCTATATTTTATTAATATTAGTACGATACGTTGAACATGCTGCAGGGTAGACCTGGGTGTGTTCAGTTACCAAGTAGCAGGTAGCACTGCGTAGCCAGCCATTCCAATCAACAGTTTTGAACAGAGTGCTTGCTTGAGTGATTAAGCCACTGGTGAGGGCTCTACAAAAAAACATGTAACTGATTTCACCCCTCGGTGTTGGCTTAATGGTTAAGGGGCGGTGAACCTAAGATGTGAGGGGCAGTCAATAAGTAACCTTAAATTGGTGATATAAATTCGAGAATGTAATGTGTGTAGTTGTAGATGACATATGTTTATCCATGTGTAAGAGTCATGTATTTGCCTGTTTTGATCTGGCAACATTGAGCGTATGACGTCAGTCGAACATTCCAAGATGGCAACTTCCTTAGAGCATGCACCAGGAGAGCAACGTTCTGTCATCTGTTTCTTGGGAAGTGAGGGTGTGAATCCCAGTGAAATCCATCGCAGAATGAAAATGCAATATGGGACGCATGTTTATCACTGTGGCAGGTGTTTCTAAGGGAGCCGCCATCTTGGAACTGCTCTACTGCATCATACGCTCAATGTTGCCAGATCCAAAACAGGAAAAACATGACTCTTACACATGGATATAAATATGTCTCTACAACTAACAACATTACATTCTCGAATTTATATCCCATTTTAAAGTGATTTATGACTACCCCTTGTCTTAGAAACCTTGATTTGAGTCACTGTCGTGCCATTGAATAACGCCAGTGGGTTGGCTCAGCCTGTCCATCCTTCCGAGGTCAGCAAATGAGTACCAGCTTCCTGGAAACAGGGGCACTGCATCAGCGGCACAGCTGCACTCCAGCAATGATGCAACTAACAGTCACAGTCTGCGTAAGAACAAAATAATACTGTGGAAGTATCATGTTCTATGAACTCTCTAGTGTCTGTAGATTACTCCAATCCACTAACAGGCAGACAGCATCTGTGTCATTCTTGCTGAAAAGCAATCAATTAGATAGTGTTCTGATAAATGGAACAAGCTTTCAATCTGGAATATCTCACATTCTCACCCTGTCTCTCCATAAGGATTGTCAAAGGACCCACTTCTCAATTTCCATGGTCAGCCACTGAAAGAGTTCAGTCTCTTGAAATTTTAATCCTACCTTTCATCATTGACCTCTTCTGCAGGCCAACCAGATCACAAACTGGCCTCCAAAGCTAGTTGCAGACTTGGATCTTCATCGTTCTAAGTCGATTCCTTTCCAAGTCGAAAATTAGACCTACTCACCAGATACAAAGCCTATAAACTCTATGGAGTACTATTCTTTTCTATGGCTGAACTCCAGCATTAATCTGTTCTTCCTGGATCTGTGCAATGGTAAAGCTGTCAACAAGAATAGTGACCTCCAAGACCAAAGCACAAGGCCTGTTCATCTCACATAGCAGACAGGTCCGTGACCTCCTTTTTGGTTTTTTAACTGTCTCCCCTAATTTAACAACCTCTTCTCTCCTCACCCTCAAGCCCCCCCCCCTCCACCCTCCAAAATTCCAAGATGTAACCATTGTTCCAGTAACCCATTCCTGGTTGAACTCCTCAACATCCAGCCTTTTTATGAAACATAACACCTCAACTCTTTTTGTTTATCTTTTTCTTCCGTTTGTAGAACTACCTTCCTGAGGGCTGTTCAATTCCATTTTATATTCACAGCTTCAAAAGCAGGCGTGCATTACTATCTCAGGTCATCTCTCATGTCTACCAGCAATATCGTCTACCCCATTAACGCGTACCTAATTTTACTCAACCTTCTTAATTGCTGATTATTGTGCTTACACCATTCCTTCTCCTCTTTTGCTGTTTGTTCACCCCCTTACTTGTTGTGTTCCAACTGTTTCACATTATCCAACTTCAGTCCATTGCCTGTTTACTCTTTGTATCGCACCGCGTCTTTCATGAGCCTACATCTGTGCAGAAAAAAGAAAAACATCTGTGATCAGTTGAATTCCTGAGATGGAGGTTTTGCCTCACACAGCAAATTTATTCCATTACAACTTGAACCAATTCCATTCTATACAACACAACACTAAGAAGACAATCGGCTGGGAATTTAAACAAACTTCAGAGGTACGCTTCTGAGTATGCATCAGGAATCGATTGAACAGGTGGTTCTTTTTGAAGGTTCTGGTTGAATTTGGAACAATTATTTTCAGTATTTTACCTCCACCATGGTTGGCTAACTAAAACCAAACTGTCAGATACGAAAGACATGTTATCAACAATGAGTAATTGGTAAAGTAATGATAATGATACAAGTATATTACATGAATGGAGAGATTTTTTCAGCTTCTATTTTGGAAAATGATTTCGGAGCAATTTATGACAGTAAAGCAGTCAACTCAGTAGAAGGCAAAGGACTGAGGATATGCCGAGAGGTATGCATACTTGCCTCTCCAGCTCTCCACCTGGGTTTGAATCCTGACACCAGTTATAAACTGTCATGCTTGTGTTTCATCAGCCTGATTGATTCCCAAATGTGTGTTCTGTCCTAGGATGGATGTTAACCAAGTGTCCTGTCGCCAGCATTTGTTGGTGGTTTTAAAGATCCAATTGTGTCCTTGTTGAAGAGGTTGGTGAGCTATCACTGGCACCATGAACAAATTCCAAATTCCTGCCCAAACCAGCAGAGAGCATTGCATCAGCAGCACAGCTGTGCCCCGCGGCCAATGATACTACCCTGCAGCCTTGTGCTGCATATGGATGAAGAAGTATGAGGCAGCAAAAGTAAGAAAATATAATTTTAAGGAGATAAAGAGGGCGATAACATATGAGATGTGATGAGTAATTCTCTCCCTTACTGTATATAAAAGTCCAAAAAGTTTTAACCAAACATTTGGTTTCGTTAAAAGGTCTAATTGTTGTAAAATAACTATTTATAAAAAGGGGAAAAAAAATCACACCAAATTTTTGTGAAATAGGTCGAAAAATATTTTTGTTGGTAAAATAATTCAGTGACTTTTTGAAATCTCATTGTTCACAGACTTAATGATCACTTTTCTTATATTTAAAGCCAAGCAATGCTGGAATTTTATAGAGAGTCTGGTTTGCCCACTGGAAATAGTGTCACTTTTGGTTGCCATGTAATATAAAATAAATAGAGGGTTCAGAAAAAGTTACTATGATGGTTCCAAGACTAGTAGAGTTTCTGATGAACGATTAGCAGAGATTAAGCTCGCTTTATGTTTTTTTTTAAATTAATAGAGAACCTTGACCTAGGTGTCTATAGGATACAAAATATCATTACTAATATTATAATTATTAGTTATTACTACCCTGCACACATGAAGTAAAAAGCAGGGATAATTTAAGCAATTGCTCATTTTGTCTGTCTGTCTGTCCACAAATGTCAGTTTATGGATCGAGGAACAACTTCATTTCAATTCCATGTTATATTTTGACCACAAATCAGAAAAACGAATCTGTAGTTTTGCAGTACTTTGGCTCTAAATTTGAAACTGACGGCATATGCGCAGAGAGAGGAAGACATTTTTTTAAACTCTGTCTGCCTGGCCTGGCAGTCAACCAAAATTGAAAATCATTTCAAACAGGAAACTTCCTGTTTTTAAGGATGACATAAAGGACACAAAACAACAGGCACGAATAACTGATGTAACGTGTTAAATAAGATGCGTAAAAGACGCTGCATGAACACCAGTAAACCTCTGAAAAAGAATTATTTTCTACAGCGTTTATACTTTATTTTATTGCAATTTAATTATGTACTTGAACACTGCAGAAACACAAATTGCCTTATTGGCACTGTCAAAAACCTTTTCTGTTTAGACAGTACTTGGAAATACAATATTCACACCGTCTCATGCCCCAAGGGCAAAGTATCTTCTGAGATTAAGTGTTCAAACAAATATTGGTCGTGCCAATTGAATGGATTACTTTCGTGCCTGTAATTCAAAGTTCATAAACACAACCAATATATATCGTACTTGAAACACAGCAAGAGTTGAAAAGACTGTTCCCAAGTCTTTTTTCTTTAGACGGGGTAAGATGTTCGCATGCAACTCTATGATTATTATTACATCTAAGGAATTATTATATATCTAAGGAATGAAGAGATGATGGAGGTGTAGATTGAGATAGATTTTACATTGTGGTTTTTAATCATATTTCCCTCCACATATTCTTCTTTACTCCCTATCACCATTGTTCTCTTCCTCCAAAAACTTCTTTCTCTTTTTACTATTACCTCCTCAACATCTCAAACATCTCCTTCTTTCCTGTCATCCCACTTCCCTTTCTTTTTTCGATTCTCTTTTTCCTAAATTAACCTCTCCCTTCCTTTTACGAATGCACCCCCCCCCCCCTTCCTTGAGCTTGAGGACTTGCAAATTTGCATCAGAGCCACCTTTCAGTCTGCTGCTAACCAGTATACTCTTGTAATCTGCTTTTTGAGGTCACTTAAATTTTGGATTTATCAAAGTTCAGTCATGACAGATGACTACAGGTAAAGGATTACTGAGAAACACTAACTCCAAAGGTCTTGAATAAATACCGAGGAAACAACCAAATGCTGATTTTCTCCAAGAACGACGAAGAGCACAAAGCTGACAATCTGATCAAGAAGTAAGCACGACTGATTGCCATAAAAATACTCATCACTTGGGAATCTTGAACGACCAGATATTTTTGGTACATGTTCGACTTTGATGTCATTGACTGTTTGCAGGTCTGAAAGTGAAAAGCGCCCATGTAAAATGTGGCTGTCTCACCAAACGGTTAAACCGTGACACAGCTCGAAAATAAAACGCAATATATTGTGGATCCGTGGTTCAAAGCTCGCCACGAGGGGGAGTACTCAGGTCCCTCTCAAATGCCAGGCCCTTGAGGCCACCGAGCACGAAAACTCCGTGCAATGCGCGGTTGTTAATCAACCACGAAGCACCGATTGGTACTGCCAATTCTGACAGGTTTCACTACTTTGAGTGGGTACCTTACCTGTGGATGGCTGCACACAGGGAGGTCTCGTGCCCTCGAGCATATTCGTGTTAAACTACCTGATCAGGTGCAGCAGAGTGGAGCCGCCAAGTATACACCGGCTAAAAAAGAGCCAATCAGTGGGTAAAACTTCCTGGCTACAAAGAGCCAATCATGGGGTAAAACTTCTCAAAATGCTACACCATTAATTGGGACTATGCTGAACCAATGGAGGAAAGACATTGATGAGCTAGGTACATTGATAATATAAGCAATGTATTTATAAGCAAGGGTGAGGAAAAGTATGTGCACCAATAACAGCGATTTTAATGCACACTCATTAGGTACAGCAGGGGAAAACTAGGAATGATGAGATGGGGAAAAGAAAATACCGTATTTACAAAAAGAGACACAGTGCAGAGGTAAATTGATACTCGACTTCTACAATCTTCATCACGCTAACATGACATGCCATCATAAACATAACACAAGAAAATTCCAAGAGCATAAGAAAGATAAGAAAAGAACGAGTGGTTTCGACCTATTTTTACCTTGGGCGGTTCAATGGACCAACACAACCCAGTCGCTGAGGAGGGGAAGGGGAAGGAAAACTGATTGTCTCGTGTGTGCAGTCAGAAAGAGGTGCAAAATGAGGGTGTGGTGATTGGAAGATGAGGTGCAAAGAGGAAGATGCAAGATGGGATCAGTGTCAGATGTAAATATGGAAGATGTAAGATGTGGATAAGATGTGGATCAAATATGCAATGAAGGCCACAATTGAGTGGAGCACTGGGGCTATCCATATGACATTGAACTGAGCCGACTGTACACTCACGCTCTGAGCTATATGCCATAACATTCCGATCTGAGTATCCACTATGGCGTGCTCCATTCCCCCATCCCTGTTCGGTCCCAGAGGGCGGTGCACGAGCGAGTGGTGACTGGGTTGAGCGACAGTAGCAGTGGTGTCGTGTAGCTTTGGTGATTTGTGATGGAGGTGGCAGTTGTCGAGGTTATGGCATCAATCGTGAGTTGAGTTGGGTCCTATAATGTGGGAGAGATTTTTATGAAGGCATTGTGGTGGTCAGAAATGTTGTAGCATTTTGTGGTCGAGTATGGTGAAGAGTTTGAGATGAGTGTCTGTTTGAAATGGCACACAATTTCAACGTGAAAGGCCTGTATGCAAAAACGACTGCTGTCGCTGTGTCTGCATGCTGTGTGATGAGAAGGTCATGCGCGCGAAGTAAAATAGATACATAATGGGAAGAAGAACACCCCTCAAGCCCATGCCATGCATATGATCTAAAAAATCATTAGACATAAGGGAAAGGCTATCTAAAACGAATACTAATGAAATAACTTCCTCGGGACCACAATATGTTTGTGTGCCATTGCCTTGGAGTGACGGTTCGCACAAACCGTAACAATATGATTTTGAAAACCTGTTTAAAACTAAGCTCTTAGTAGAGATGGTTTGGAAGAACCTAATAAATTCTGCAATATAGGTCGGTATATGTGTAGAGTGCCATCAGTACAACACAAAGCAAAAAGTAGAGTCAAACAATCATGCAGGTAGGCGTGGCTGAGTCATAAAAACAAATGTTTCCCAGTCAAATGGCTGGCTATCTTACTTTAATATTGGAAGAAGTGTGAAACAAAGAGTGATTAGAAGGGCACTTGGGTGGAGAACATACACTACATGGCCCAAAAGTATGTGGACACCCTTCTAATTGTGGATTTGGGCTATTCCAGCCACCCCATGCTGACAGGTGTACACAGCCATGCAATCTCCATAGACAAACATTGGCAGTTAGAATGGGCCATACTAAAGAGCTCAGTGACTTTCAACGTCACCTTCATCGGATGCCTCCTTTCCAACAAATCAGTTCGTCAAATTTCCCCCTGCTCGAGCTGCTCCGGTCAACTGTAAGTGCTGACATTGTGAAGTGGAAATGTCTAGGAGCAATAAAAGCTCAGCCGCGAAGTACTAGGCAGCACAAGCTCACAGAACGGGGCCGCCTGAGTACTGAAGCGCGTAGCGTGGAAAAATCATCTGTCGTCGTTTGCAACACTCACTTCGCGATTACAAACTGACTGGAAGCATTGTCAGCACAGGCACTGTTCCTTGAGAGCTTCATAAAATGTGTTTCCATGGCTGAGCAGCCACACACAAGCCTGAACATCCTTGCGCAATGCCAAGCGTCGGCTGAAGTGGTGTAAAACTCACCGCCATTGAACTCTGGAGCAGTGGAAATGCGTTTCTATGAGTGATCAATCACGCTTCACCAGCTGCAGTCCGAGGGACTAATCTGGTGGGCAGATCCAGAGGGAGAACGCTACCTGCCCGAATGCATCGCAGCATCGTGCCCAACTGTAAAGTTTTGATGGAGGAGGAATAATGGTCTGGGGCCGTTTTCATTGGTTCGTGCTCGGCCACTTCAGTTCCAGTGAAGGGAAAAACAATGCACAGCATACAATGACATTGCAGACGATCTGTCATCCAACTTGTGGCAACATTGTGGAAGCCCTTTCCTGTTTCAGCATGACAATGCTCCCATGCACAAAAGTGGGGTCCAATACAGAAATGGTTTGTCAAGATCGTGTTGGAAGAACTTGACTGGTCTACACAGAGCCCTGACCTCAACCCATCGAACACCTGTGGATGAATTGGAAAGCCGACGCGAGCCAGACACAATCGCCCAACATCAGTGCCTGACGCTCACAATCTGTGTGGTTGAATGGAAGCAAATCCCACAAGTAATGTTCCAACATGTAGTGGAAAACCTTCCAGGAGAGTGAGGCTGTTGTTGCAGCAAAGGGGGGGGGGGGACCAACTTCCATATTAATTCCCATGATTTTGAATGAGATGTTGGCTGAGCAGGTGTCCACATACTTCTGGCCATGTAGTGTTACCTCCGCGATGCAATACCTGATCCACGAGAACATATCAGGCCTAATACATTTTTGAAATATCATTCAATATATATTGTTTTGGCATATCTCTCATGTGAAAGCATCAATTCAAAATTAGCAGATCCGGTTTCCAGATTCAGATGTTCAACAAAAAATTGGAACAATTCTTTTGTTTTTTTTTATCACACACCTAACATGTCTACCAAGTTTTGTCCGAAAGCCATCCAAAACTTTTTGAGATATCGTGCTATATTTCATTTTTGCTCCGATCTCAGTAATGGTAAGAATCACTTAAAAATCCGGAAGTCGGATCCGGATCCGAGTCTTCACCAAAATCTAATCAGTTCGCCCTTATCACACACCCAACTTGTCCACAAAAATTTTCACCGAATCTGTCCACACTTTGAATATTCTACACACAGGCAGACTAACCAAGAGACAGAAAGGGGTGAAAACATAACCTCCTTCACCTTCCTTGGCGGAGTAATAAAATGTGTTTCAAAGCAACGAAGCGTGACCACACATAATTGCCTGTTTATCACGTGAACATGTGACATTTCAATGAGACAGCATACTGACTTTTCAGTCAGGGACAACTGGATATTCCATCACATTGCTGCTGGCTTTCATGAAAACTGGTGATGGGTCATGCAAATCTTATATATCATGGACTACAACAACATGACAAAGTTTGCTTTTCGGTTACACGTCAGGAATGGGAGCATGCCCAGAGCAGCGCAAACTGCATCCACTTTCCGCCGGTACTCCAGGGCTCCATCTGGCCATCCTCCAGGAAGATGCCTGGCCCATCCCCATCTCCATGAGATGCTGATGAACCTGCTGCAACCACGAGGCACGTAGGTCAGCCCATTGGCCTCCTCCCACTCACGAGGACTCCCTCGCTGAGAGAATCTGGTGAGCAAGATCAGCGTCAGGAAAACGAGCCACATGTCCATACAGCTGCAGCTGACGCTCACGGACTAACAGGGGTAACAAATCTCATTTGAGTCTCTCTCAGCAAACGCTTCGTTGGACACAAAGTCTGACCAGCGCAATAGCCAAGGATTCTCCGAAGAGACCTGGTACCAAAGGAAATTAAGTCTCCATCTCAGATCCCTGGTCAGAGTTCAAGTCTCACATCCATAGAGCAAGACTGGAAAGCATCAAAGACCTGAATACTCGACTTTCGTCTTCCAGCACAGGTACCGCGGCGCCCACACCCCATGATCCAGTGAATCCATGACTCCCCAGGCCCGACCCAGACGTCTATTGACCTTCAGACTCACAGCCAGCAGAGACATGAATAATATACACTGCCAAGGTAAGTGAATCTCTCCATGACCTCAACATCCCACCACAAAAAACAGGATAGGCAGGACAGCAGCATCCAAGATGTCATTGAAAGCCTGGATCTTAGTTTTGACCCAGGAAACCCATAATCACAGCGGCTCAGACTCCTCATTCAGCACTTCGAAAGGCCTCCAAAGAGTATCAAAGTCTCCACAAAGATGACTGCATCATCTGCGAAATCAAGGTCAGAGATCTTTACATGCCCAAAGAATGCACCACAGATTGATCTCTCTGACATCCTCCCCAGAATCCAGTCCATACAAGCACTGAAAAGTGTGGGGGGCAGTACACACCCCTGATGAACTCCAAGTAGCAAATGGAAATAAGTCAGACGATGGCCCACCACATCTCACAGCACTCTCAGTACCAGAGTAGAGTTCAGACATCAGATCGATCAGTTTTGGTGGCACCCTCAAAGACCAAGAATCCTCCAGAGGACATCCCGATTCACTGAATCAATGCTTTACAGAGATCAACACAGGCTGCAAGCAGCCCCTGCCAAAACTCTTGTCTGCATTCGTTGAGGACCCGAAGAGCAAGGATACAGTCAATCGTTGATCTCTTTGGTTGTATAAGCCTGACTGTTCTGGACGCTGGTGCTCAAGCAGATGGTAGCAAACCCTATCAAGATTATCGAGCAGAGACCTTGCCCGGCACTGAGAGCAGCGTCACCCCTCGGTAGTTGTTGCAGTCTTGGCGATCACCCTCCAATTTCCAGAGAAGGACAACAAGGCCCCTCTTCCAGTCAGTTGGGATGATGCCTGTGTTCCAGGCAGAG
>CM068960.1:72521560-72546560 GCA_035128595.1 Eptatretus atami | reverse complement strand
TTCAAAGTCCCAGCGCGGAATCTGAAATACAGCTCAGATATTGCAGTAGACAAAAAGGTAAAAAATAAAAAAATTCATTATGGGATTTGATGTCATTGCTTTTTGAAGAGTCGGTTTTCACATCATTCAAATTGCCTTGATTACGCTTAAGAGTCAGCATAATTGTAGACTGCCACCACGTTAGATCAGAGAGTTTGGCAGGCAGATACTCTCTTCTGAAGGTCAGTGGAGCCAGCTGACTTTTTCATGACAATGTGATGACATGAACTCTCTTGACACTAAATTGGTTTCAGAATCTAAATCTAAACTTTAATACAATTTGCATACAATATGACATTTATACTTGCTGCCTGGGTAGATTGAGCAACACTTATGGGATAGTAATCCAGTTGTAACTTAGCACTTGCCACCATTTTCCTATAAAATAGTAAGGAATCATAATGAACAATTATCTCCGCTTATTGATTAAAATTTCATCAAGTATGGTATTCCACCTTTTGATTTCGTTTAGGTTATTAATCCAGCCAACCAATGTCATTCAATTTTTTCAGACTTGCAATCAAAGGAACAGACATATGGAGAAGGCAAAGAATTGTCTTCTTCTTTGGTACTCAGCGTGGGAACAACGGTTTGTGTCAGTTTGCTAAGTGCTGCGTTGCTGTTGCCATGCCACCTGTAGTTAGTGCAGGAATTTTGAAAGTTATAGTCCACGGCCAAACTAATGCGTGGCAGGACGAGGCGCCCAGTTAACGTTCAGCTGAAGGGGAAGGGGGGGAAACACATATTGATGCATCGCTCGCATGCAAAACACCAGGATGGCAGGTTGGTGAGGGTGAAATTCAACACAGCTTAGACAGCTCAGAGTGAGTGTTCACACCCTGGCTTCTGCCATCCTCTTAGTTATCAAATTTTGGATGGATCCTCTACCTCCTCCACCCACCCTCTCAAACAGCTTAATCGCCGCTGCGCCTCTTTGTTTTCTCAAAACTAAGCATGAATGTGGAAACCTTGTTTGAATTAGATATTAAATTATCAACCACACATATATATACGTATATATATATACATATATATATATATATATATATAATATTAATATTCATTATATTTTGCAAATGAAATGGTAATCAATACAATGGGTAGAGAGGAAAGTTTTAATTTTAGTTTATTCACCGTCCTTCAATTACAATGTAATTGATTACTAAGTTACTCTACAATGGGAAAAATATTGATTGAGAATTGCATATAGAATGATTCTAGTTTGGCAATGGGTTTTTCTGCCAAACTATCCTGCCTACACGACCGACACACCACACAACAACAACACACCACACACACACACCACCACACACCTTAAAAACAAGTACATGTCCAAACGAAACTTTTGTATTGTTTATGCATATGTCTTTTTTTAATTTTTATTTTTACAATTAACGCGTTACCATACCTTTTCAAGAAAAGGCGCAAATGCCTATTCACAAATAAAATAAAATGAAGGTCTGCTTAATCATCTTTCTGATGATGTTTTAGTGGAGCTGAGCACTTCCACAGGGTACAGTAGTGGAGGAAACAATACAACATGCGTATTGTGTGACCACTCACCTACTTCCTTGCGAATAGACGGGAAAAACTCTTCTGAATGCCATTTATCTTCACTAAAATGGAAAAAAAAGAACGTTATTAAAAAAACATTCAACCAGGCCTGATCTCTGACCATCATTTTTGGATTCAATCAGGTCACCCACTCCGAAGGACATGCTGCTACTTCCTCTCTCAGCGAAGATTGGAGCCATACGGCTCCAACTAACAGGTCCAAGAAGCTGTCTCCCTCGACATGTCTCAGCCATCAACGACCTGTCTGGCATCTTGTTCTCTTACAGAACCTTGCTTCCCTATTATGTACAAGGTTGCCTGTCATTCCCTGGATGTCTTAATTCATCCAGTCAGGCATTAACATGTTGCTATCATTGAACCCTCTCTTCTTCTCCCAGTGTTAGGCTGGAGTTCCCGATGCCCAGTGTTTTGGCGCTTAGTTTTGTTCCTCATCTACAGAAAGCGACCCTTCCCGATTGCTCTGAAGACCCCTCATAGGGACCAAAATTCCTGAAAAGCCTGCATTTAAGAGCCGGGCTTTTTTCAGCAGAAGTTGGTAAGCTGCCTTTCTAAGCTAATTTGGGTTGTGAATTATGAAAATTGGCGGATCAAACAATTCTGAGGTTAAGTCGGTCAAAATCATTAAAACGAAAAATGAATCGACTGAATCAACATTGGTCCTTTGCCATACATTATGCACACAAACTTATCAACCAAATTAAAGCTTCCTGGTTGTCAGGCTTCCTTCTCCCAAATCAGCCGAGAGCTCATAGTGATAGGAGGAGTGTTTTTTCAAGGCGAATTGCTGGGTTGACCACCAGATGTACAATTTGTATCGCATCCGGTAAGGAGCATGAATGGCAGAGTGCACTATTAGCTCTGTCTGGAGGCTGTGATAGACAGCATTATTGGCAATATGTTTCAATCCTCTTTGCAGTTTCGTCATCAGCCAGAAGGTGGTCACAATTCACATGGCTGAAATGTGATTTACAGTAGAAGAGCTACCCCAGGCAAAAATTCAGGTTCCCTTTAGATATGAAACATATCCTTTTCTGTAAACATACTGCAGACACTGTAGTTAGGACCTGTTACCAACTATAGCATGAGAATACAACTTCATGATACTATTGTTCTAACTGTAGCATTTTTTGCCTGGGGAAGGACATCTGTCCTGTGTTGACATGCCACTGTATCAAAATGGACATTGATGAGCATGTGGAGCAAGTCACATAACAGCTTCCTGCGTGGTTGCCCTGTTTGTGATGATGTTGTGGCTGTAGAGACTACGTTTACTCCTGTTCATTCTGCAAAAATCCACCAGTGATGACAATTTCTGTCACTTGTGCATTTGCCAAGAGCTCCTCTGACAAGAATCGGACCAGGTCGTGCCTTGTTTTCAGATAAGACAAACAAAAGTTGACCAGGAATTTGGAAGTGGAAACATCTCTTTCCTTCAATTCATACATCACATTGGTCATGCCATCTTTCTTTGCCTTGCAGTGTGCTGCTTGATAGATTCATATCTATACTGGTACAAAAATACAATAACATTTGTCTATTTGAGAGCCTCACTGTAAGAACGACATCAGAAAAACATTTGCTTTGCCAATGAAAGGACAAAGTCTTGCATATCCAAATCCTCAACCAGACATGCAGATTTTACTTGCGAAGAAATCAAGCGTGGCAGGGCATTTTTTTGATATAAAGAAATCAGTACGTCAGGCAACATGGATTTGTTCTCGCGTTTTCTCAGGCTGCCATTCATCTGTGCAAGAGCAAGTTGGTACAGGCATTAGTCATTGTTTTAAGTCTGTCATGTCACAATTACCACCAAGCACAAGATATTACAAGGAGTTGCAAGACATTCCTGTCTGTTTTCAGGCCGAGTTCTGTTCTTTGTCACTGTGAGTTGTACTACTTCAGTATAGGTGTCTCTAATGTGGGAGCATTGTTCTCTTTATGGGATCATATATGGGAATGATTTGCAAGTGTTCCAGATTTGTCCAGGAAAGCCCATTCCTTCACCAAATGTATCCGAGTTGCTGTTCCACTTGTTTTCTGGCATTTAGCACGAGATCTGATTGTCTCACTTTCAAGATGCTATTTGTGGCAATATTTGCAGCACAGGTGATGCATATCAGGTGTGATACTTGGAAAACGCTTTCGAGTATTGAGGCTCATGTATTGATTGCTCATCTGTGTTGTTTTCGCCCATTGTCCACCTGACATTCCCTCAGTGTACTGGCTATGTCACAGAGGTAGAATATGATACATCTCATGGTACTGCTGCAATGGGAACCCTCGTATTATAGGAGAAGCCCACGGTTCGGCAGAGTTTTGTCTTGTGATGACAACTAGGGCCTCCTCCTTTTGCTTCCCTGTTGAGGCAGATTGTTTAATGGACAAAGTTTTCCCTGCTGAAACTCTGGTAATAACTTCGCTGGTTAAATCTTCATCTCTGCCAGTATACAGGGACCACATCTACAAGAGCTGTATATGGTCATATCTCAAGAAGGAATGTAACATGCAAGTTAAAGGGTGTGTGTGTGCAAAGTCCCATATTCCATTCATTCTGGGCCCGTGTGAACATAAACAGTTTGATACCATTTTCTATGTATCCCACCAGAAAGAGAAGTTGACGCTTAACTTCTCTTTTTTCCTCTCGAAAGATTTCCATCAACTTTCTGAAGGTTCGAGTGAAATTCATGAGAATAAAAAGGATAAACGCGCCCCAAAAAGGGGAATCAAAGTAATGTGTCTCGGCAGTCGGCTTTCCTATTTACACACCCAAAGAGGATGACGGAAAGAGAAATTACAAAAATAAAGTAGGTAATAAAAATAAGTGAAAAACAAATTTTGGGTTCAGTCAGCAAAGACTCCCGTGAGTACGCTCAAAGCAAATGCAAATAAAATAATAAGTGAAAACAAACGGGAGAGTATAATTAAAAACCAGCAATGACCTTCCTTGCTGGCAATCCTCAGATTGAGTGGACTGGTAATTAGCAGACACTGCTCAGGACAAATGTCATGACTTTAAAGCACACAATCAAAATAAGAACCAACACTAGTGGGGCATTATAGGACTCCAGAATGTGCCTTGAAACTGTGAGCAAAGATGGAATCTGAAAACACCATACAATTATGACTGGCACATTACAGTCAACAAATGAATGCCATATACACATATGTGTAAGCTCGTAATAGAAACAAGATGAATCCTTCACATGACAGGCGTGTGGTGAAGCAAATAGAGTACACTAATGTTAAGAAATATGCATTTATCTTTTTCAAGTAGAAAAGACACATTAAAGCGTACTTATAATATGTTGAATGTAAAATCTTGTTATTATTGTGATAAGCACCTTTATATAAGTAACAGAAGGAATAAACATTCGATACAGGCGTGCAGGGAAGGCCGCAAGAAATGATAGCATAAAAGACCAGAACTTAGGCTTTCAGCATTCGGCGATCGGCTATGAAATGCGATGGTGGGACGGAAAAGACGTCTTCGACGCGAAATGCGATGGTGGGCGGAATGACGTATCTTTCGTAGCATCGATGTGACGAACGCTTCGATCTTCGATGAGAGGGAGGCGCGTTTCTGTTATTTATGTTCAGCGTAGCAATAAATCAATGGTTTCACATATGATATAAACATAGTTTCACAAATTCCATTGAATACTCGGTATTTCCTACGCAAATTCTCGCTATTCCGTCTAGTTACGCATTGCAACTACCGGACGGCTAGTAACATGGCGTGTCTTGGCCACGTGGGGGGGGGGAGGACGGAGGGCGACAGAGGAGTGGGCACCAGAGTGTAGAACACCGGGGACATTATTCAACACTCGGTGCAATTGTATACAGCGCACGCGCTATAATAAAACATCAAAAATTTAGGCCTAACTGGTCCACAAAGACTGTTAGGATAGGGTTAATCTTGCACATACACTTGATTTATTTTTCAGTTGCCATTTGTTTTTTCAGTTTTGAAAGGTGAAGGCAAAAAATAGAGCTCGCTTTCCTTATTGTTTTTGGAGAGGCACCGTTCTAATTAGGCGAGAAGAACACATGTTACCAAACTTCTACATGCCAAGAATGCCCCTTCAAGTATCTTTTTGTGAAAACTCAAGATCGAACTTTATTTTAAAAGAAAATGCCTCTCGCATGATTACCACAGTCACCAAAGGAAAATCAGGTAACATAAGGCAGAATGACATGTCCGTCTGTCCTCTATTAATTTAATCGAAGGATAGTAGCTTATTTAAATCGAATTGTCTTTGTCCTATTTAATGTTTTACATTCGTGTCCAAAACTGTCTTTAGTTTACAGTACATTGACTAATTTGTCCCGCGTACACAAACACGTGAGCAAGAGGAGTAGAATAATATATTATTTTTACTCTGTCTGACCTACACTGGCAGTCAAACAAAATTGAAAATCATCCCAAACAAAGACTTCTGTTTGAAAAGGACATCATAAAGACACAAACAGGACACATATGGCTAACTAATGTAAGTTGTATGATGATTGACGTGAGACGTGATAGTTATGACGAGACATGGGTATAATGAGTGGCTACAAAACCAGAAATGGTAATATACTTTGATCGCACATCTTGAACCTCTTTAAATTGAATTATATCCCTAAAGGACTGCAGAACACAGAAATGTAGTCTTTATAATACTTCCAAACCATACTGTATATCCATAGCAGTGAGAGAGTGCCATGTGTTGAGGTCGGTTGAAGAATATGCCGAGATTAGCGCTGTGTTCCATGGTGATCAAGTACATGGTGTATGAAGTGATGTATATCGACTACTTCTGTTGCACTAAACTTACAGATTTTTTTAAACAATCTTTAAAATCTATATTTTATTAATATTGAGTACGATACGTTGAACATGTTGCAGGGTAGACCTGGGTGTGTTCAGTTACCAAGTAGCAGGTAGCACTGCGTAGCCAGCCATTCCAATCAACAGTTTTGAACAGAGTGCTTGCTTGAGTGATTAAGCCACTGGTGAGGGCTCTACAAAAAAACATGTAACTGATTTCACCCCTCGGTGTTGGCTTAATGGTTAAGGGGCGGTGAACCTAAGATGTGAGGGGCAGTCAATAAGTAACCTTAAATTGGTGATATAAATTCGAGAATGTAATGTGTGTAGTTGTAGATGACATATGTTTATCCATGTGTAAGAGTCATGTATTTGCCTGTTTTGATCTGGCAACATTGAGCGTATGACGTCAGTCGAACATTCCAAGATGGCAACTTCCTTAGAGCATGCACCAGGAGAGCAACGTTCTGTCATCTGTTTCTTGGGAAGTGAGGGTGTGAATCCCAGTGAAATCCATCGCAGAATGAAAATGCAATATGGGACGCATGTTTATCACTGTGGCAGGTGTTTCTAAGGGAGCCGCCATCTTGGAACTGCTCTACTGCATCATACGCTCAATATTGCCAGATCCAAAACAGGAAAACATGACTCTTACACATGGATATAAATATGTCTCTCAACTAACAACATTACATTCTCGAATTTATATCCCATTTTAAAGTGATTTATGACTACCCCTTGTCTTAGAAACCTTGATTTGAGTCACTGTCGTGCCATTGAATAACGCCAGTGGGTTGGCTCAGCCTGTCCATCCTTCCGAGGTCAGCAAATGAGTACCAGCTTCCTGGAAACAGGGGCACTGCATCAGCGGCACAGCTGCACTCCAGCAATGATGCAACTAACAGTCACAGTCTGCGTAAGAACAAAATAATACTGTGGAAGTATCATGTTCTATGAACTCTCTAGTGTGTGTAGATTACTCCAATCCACTAACAGGCAGACAGCATCTGTGTCATTCTTGCTGAAAAGCAATCAATTAGATAGTGTTCTGATAAATGGAACAAGCTTTCAATCTGGAATATCTCACATTCTCACCCTGTCTCTCCATAAGGATTGTCAAAGGACCCACTTCTCAATTTCCATGGTCAGCCACTGAAAGAGTTCAGTCTCTTGAAATTTTAATCCTACCTTTCATCATTGACCTCTTCTGCAGGCCAACCAGATCACAAACTGGCCTCCAAAGCTAGTTGCAGACTTGGATCTTCATCGTTCTAAGTCGATTCCTTTCCAAGTCGAAAATTAGACCTACTCACCAGATACAAAGCCTATAAACTCTATGGAGTACTATTCTTTTCTATGGCTGAACTCCAGCATTAATCTGTTCTTCCTGGATCTGTGCAATGGTAAAGCTGTCAACAAGAATAGTGAGCCTCCAAGACCAAAGCACAAGGCCTGTTCATCTCACATAGCGACAGGTCCGTGACCTCCTTTTTGGTTTTTTAACTGTCTCCCCTAATTTAACAACCTCTTCTCTCCTCACCCTCAAGCCCCCCCCCCTCCACCCTCCAAAATTCCAAGATGTAACCATTGTTCCAGTAACCCATTCCTGGTTGAACTCCTCAACATCCAGCCTTTTTATGAAACATAACACCTCAACTCTTTTTGTTTATCTTTTTCTTCCGTTTGTAGAACTACCTTCCTGAGGGCTGTTCAATTCCATTTTATATTCACAGCTTCAAAAGCAGGCGTGCATTACTATCTCAGGTCATCTCTCATGTCTACCAGCAATATCGTCTACCCCATTAACGCGTACCTAATTTTACTCAACCTTCTTAATTGCTGATTATTGTGCTTACACCATTCCTTCTCCTCGTTTTGCTGTTTGTTCACCCCCTTACTTGTTGTGTTCCAACTGTTTCACATTATCCAACTTCAGTCCATTGCCTGTTTACTCTTTGTATCGCACCGCGTCTTTCATGAGCCTACATCTGTGCAGAAAAAAGAAAAACATCTGTGATCAGTTGAATTCCTGAGATGGAGGTTTTGCCTCACACAGCAAATTTATTCCATTACAACTTGAACCAATTCCATTCTATACAACACAACACTAAGAAGACAATCGGCTGGGAATTTAAACAAACTTCAGAGGTACGCTTCTGAGTATGCATCAGGAATCGATTGAACAGGTGGTTCTTTTTGAAGGTTCTGGTTGAATTTGGAACAATTATTTTCAGTATTTTACCTCCACCATGGCTGGCTAACTAAAACCAAACTGTCAGATACGAAAGACATGTTATCAACAATGAGTAATTGGTAAAGTAATGATAATGATACAAGTATATTACATGAATGGAGAGATTTTTTCAGCTTCTATTTTGGAAAATGATTTCGGAGCAATTTATGACAGTAAAGCAGTCAACTCAGTAGAAGGCAAAGGACTGAGGATATGCCGAGAGGTATGCATACTTGCCTCTCCAGCTCTCCACCTGGGTTTGAATCCTGACACCAGTTATAAACTGTCATGCTTGTGTTTCATCAGCCTGATTGATTCCCAAATGTGTGTTCTGTCCTAGGATGGATGTTAACCAAGTGTCCTGTCGCCAGCATTTGTTGGTGGTTTTAAAGATCCAATTGTGTCCTTGTTGAAGAGGTTGGTGAGCTATCACTGGCACCATGAACAAATTCCAAATTCCTGCCCAAACCAGCAGAGAGCATTGCATCAGCAGCACAGCTGTGCCCCGCGGCCAATGATACTACCCTGCAGCCTTGTGCTGCATATGGATGAAGAAGTATGAGGCAGCAAAAGTAAGAAAATATAATTTTAAGGAGATAAAGAGGGCGATAACATATGAGATGTGATGAGTAATTCTCTCCCTTACTGTATATAAAAGTCCAAAAAGTTTTAACCAAACATTTGGTTTCGTTAAAAGGTCTAATTGTTGTAAAATAACTATTTATAAAAAGGGGAAAAAAAATCACACCAAATTTTTGTGAAATAGGTCGAAAAATATTTTTGTTGGTAAAATAATTCAGTGACTTTTTGAAATCTCATTGTTCACAGACTTAATGATCACTTTTCTTATATTTAAAGCCAAGCAATGCTGGAATTTTATAGAGAGTCTGGTTTGCCCACTGGAAATAGTGTCACTTTTGGTTGCCATGTAATATAAAATAAATAGAGGGTTCAGAAAAAGTTACTATGATGGTTCCAAGACTAGTAGAGTTTCTGATGAACGATTAGCAGAGATTAAGCTCGCTTTATGTTTTTTTTTAAATTAATAGAGAACCTTGACCTGGTGTCTATAGGATACAAAATATCATTACTAATATTATAATTATTAGTTATTACTACCCTGCACACATGAAGTAAAAAGCAGGGATAATTTAAGCAATTGCTCATTTTGTCTGTCTGTCTGTCCACAAATGTCAGTTTATGGATCGAGGAACAACTTCATTTCAATTCCATGTTATATTTTGACCACAAATCAGAAAAACGAATCTGTAGTTTTGCAGTACTTTGGCTCTAAATTTGAAACTGACGGCATATGCGCAGAGAGAGGAAGACATTTTTTTAAACTCTGTCTGCCTGGCCTGGCAGTCAACCAAAATTGAAAATCATTTCAAACAGGAAACTTCCTGTTTTTAAGGATGACATAAAGGACACAAAACAACAGGCACGAATAACTGATGTAACGTGTTAAATAAGATGCGTAAAAGACGCTGCATGAACACCAGTAAACCTCTGAAAAAGAATTATTTTCTACAGCGTTTATACTTTATTTTATTGCAATTTAATTATGTACTTGAACACTGCAGAAACACAAATTGCCTTATTGGCACTGTCAAAAACCTTTTCTGTTTAGACAGTACTTGGAAATACAATATTCACACCGTCTCATGCCCCAAGGGCAAAGTATCTTCTGAGATTAAGTGTTCAAACAAATATTGGTCGTGCCAATTGAATGGTTTACTTTCGTGCCTGTAATTCAAAGTTCATAAACACAACCAATATATATCGTACTTGAAACACAGCAAGAGTTGAAAAGACTGTTCCCAAGTCTTTTTTCTTTAGACGGGGTAAGATGTTCGCATGCAACTCTATGATTATTATTACATCTAGGAATTATTATATATCTAAGGAATGAAGAGATGATGGAGGTGTAGATTGAGATAGATTTTACATTGTGGTTTTTAATCATATTCCCTCCACATATTCTTCTTTACTCCCTATCACCATTGTTCTCTTCCTCCAAAAACTTCTTTCTCTTTTTACTATTACCTCCTCAACATCTCAAACATCTCCTTCTTTCCTGTCATCCCACTTCCCTTTCTTTTTTCGATTCTCTTTTTCCTAAATTAACCTCTCCCTTCCTTTTACGAATGCACCCCCCCCCCCCTTCCTTGAGCTTGAGGACTTGCAAATTTGCATCAGAGCCACCTTTCAGTCTGCTGCTAACCAGTATACTCTTGTAATCTGCTTTTTGAGGTCACTTAAATTTTGGATTTATCAAAGTTCAGTCATGACAGATGACTACAGGTAAAGGATTACTGAGAAACACTAACTCCAAAGGTCTTGAATAAATACCGAGGAAACAACCAAATGCTGATTTTCTCCAAGAACGACGAAGAGCACAAAGCTGACAATCTGATCAAGAAGTAAGCACGACTGATTGCCATAAAAATACTCATCACTTGGGAATCTTGAACGACCAGATATTTTTGGTACATGTTCGACTTTGATGTCATTGACTGTTTGCAGGTCTGAAAGTGAAAAGCGCCCATGTAAAATGTGGCTGTCTCACCAAACGGTTAAACCGTGCCACAGCTCGAAAATAAAACGCAATATATTGTGGATCCGTGGTTCAAAGCTCGCCACGAGGGGGAGTACTCAGGTCCCTCTCAAATGCCAGGCCCTTGAGGCCACCGAGCACGAAAACTCCGTGCAATGCGCGGTTGTTAATCAACCACGAAGCACCGATTGGTACTGCCAATTCTGACAGGTTTCACTACTTTGAGTGGGTACCTTACCTGTGGATGGCTGCACACAGGGAGGTCTCGTGCCCTCGAGCATATTCGTGTTAAACTACCTGATCAGGTGCAGCAGAGTGGAGCCGCCAAGTATACACCGGCTAAAAAAGAGCCAATCAGTGGGTAAAACTTCCTGGCTACAAAGAGCCAATCATGGGGTAAAACTTCTCAAAATGCTACACCATTAATTGGGACTATGCTGAACCAATGGAGGAAAGACATTGATGAGCTAGGTACATTGATAATATAAGCAATGTATTTATAAGCAAGGGTGAGGAAAAGTATGTGCACCAATAACAGCGATTTTAATGCACACTCATTAGGTACAGCAGGGGAAAACTAGGAATGATGAGATGCGGGAAAAGAAAATACCGTATTTACAAAAAGAGACACAGTGCAGAGGTAAATTGATACTCGACTTCTACAATCTTCATCACGCTAACATGACATGCCATCATAAACATAACACAAGAAAATTCCAAGAGCATAAGAAAGATAAGAAAAGAACGAGTGGTTTCGACCTATTTTTACCTTGGGCGGTTCAATGGACCAACACAACCCAGTCGCTGAGGAGGGGAAGGGGAAGGAAAACTGATTGTCTCGTGTGTGCAGTCAGAAAGAGGTGCAAAATGAGGGTGTGGTGATTGGAAGATGAGGTGCAAAGAGGAAGATGCAAGATGGGATCAGTGTCAGATGTAAATATGGAAGATGTAAGATGTGGATAAGATGTGGATCTAATATGCAATGAAGGCCACAATTGAGTGGAGCACTGGGGCTATCCATATGACATTGAACTGAGCCGACTGTACACTCACGCTCTGAGCTATATGCCATAACATTCCGATCTGAGTATCCACTATGGCGTGCTCCATTCCCCCATCCCTGTTCGGTCCCAGAGGGCGGTGCACGAGCGAGTGGTGACTGGGTTGAGCGACAGTAGCAGTGGTGTCGTGTAGCTTTGGTGATTTGTGATGGAGGTGGCAGTTGTCGAGGTATGGCATCAATGGTGAGTTGAGTTGGGTCCTATAATGTGGGAGAGATTTTTATGAAGGCATTGTGGTGGTCAGAAATGTTGTAGCATTTTGTGGTCGAGTATGGTGAAGAGTTTGAGATGAGTGTCTGTTTGAAATGGCACACAATTTCAACGTGAAAGGCCTGTATGCAAAAACGACTGCTGTCGCTGTGTCTGCATGCTGTGTGATGAGAAGGTCATGCGCGCGAAGTAAAATAGATACATAATGGGAAGAAGAACACCCCTCAAGCCCATGCCATGCATATGATCTAAAAAATCATTAGACATAAGGGAAAGGCTATCTAAAACGAATACTAATGAAATAACTTCCTCGGGACCACAATATGTTTGTGTGCCATTGCCTTGGAGTGACGGTTCGCACAAACCGTAACAATATGATTTTGAAAACCTGTTTAAAACTAAGCTCTTAGTAGACGATGGTTTGGAAGAACCTAATAAATTCTGCAATATAGGTCGGTATATGTGTAGAGTGCCATCAGTACAACACAAAGCAAAAAGTAGAGTCAAACAATCATGCAGGTAGGCGTGGCTGAGTCATAAAAACAAATGTTTCCCAGTCAAATGGCTGGCTATCTTACTTTAATATTGGAAGAAGTGTGAAACAAAGAGTGATTAGAAGGGCACTTGGGTGGAGAACATACACTACATGGCCCAAAAGTATGTGGACACCCTTCTAATTGTGGATTTGGGCTATTCCAGCCACCCCATGCTGACAGGTGTACACAGCCATGCAATCTCCATAGACAAACATTGGCAGTTAGAATGGGCCATACTAAAGAGCTCAGTGACTTTCAACGTCACCTTCATCGGATGCCTCCTTTCCAACAAATCAGTTCGTCCAAATTTCCCCCTGCTCGAGCTGCTCCGGTCAACTGTAAGTGCTGACATTGTGAAGTGGAAATGTCTAGGAGCAATAAAAGCTCAGCCGCGAAGTACTAGGCGCACAAGCTCACAGAACGGGGTCGCCTGAGTACTGAAGCGCGTAGCGTGGAAAAATCATCTGTCGTCGTTTGCAACACTCACTTCGCGATTACAAACTGACTGGAAGCATTGTCAGCACAGGCACTGTTCCTTGAGAGCTTCATAAAATGTGTTTCCATGGCTGAGCAGCCACACACAAGCCTGAACATCCTTGCGCAATGCCAAGCGTCGGCTGAAGTGGTGTAAAACTCACCGCCATTGAACTCTGGAGCAGTGGAAATGCGTTTCTATGAGTGATCAATCACGCTTCACCAGCTGCAGTCCGAGGGACTAATCTGGTGGGCAGATCCAGAGGGAGAACGCTACCTGCCCGAATGCATCGCAGCATCGTGCCCAACTGTAAAGTTTTGATGGAGGAGGAATAATGGTCTGGGGCCGTTTTCATTGGTTCGTGCTCGGCCACTTAAGTTCCAGTGAAGGGAAAAACAATGCACAGCATACAATGACATTGCAGACGATCTGTCATCCAACTTGTGGCAACATGGGAAGCCCTTTCCTGTTTCAGCATGACAATGCTCCCATGCACAAAAGTGGGGTCCAATACAGAAATGGTTTGTCAAGATCGTGTTGGAAGAACTTGACTGGTCTACACAGAGCCCTGACCTCAACCCATCGAACACCTGTGGATGAATTGGAAAGCCGACGCGAGCCAGACACAATCGCCCAACATCAGTGCCTGACGCTCACAATCTGTGTGGTTGAATGGAAGCAAATCCCACAAGTAATGTTCCAACATGTAGTGGAAAACCTTCCAGGAGAGTGAGGCTGTTGTTGCAGCAAAGGGGGGGGGGGGACCAACTTCCATATTAATTCCCATGATTTTGAATGAGATGTTGGCTGAGCAGGTGTCCACATACTTCTGGCCATGTAGTGTTACCTCCGCGATGCAATACCTGATCCACGAGAACATATCAGGCCTAATACATTTTTGAAATATCATTCAATATATATTGTTTTGGCATATCTCTCATGTGAAAGCATCAATTCAAAATTAGCAGATCCGGTTTCCAGATTCAGATGTTCAACAAAAAATTGGAACAATTCTTTTGTTTTTTTTTATCACACACCTAACATGTCTACCAAGTTTTGTCCGAAAGCCATCCAAAACTTTTTGAGATATCGTGCTATATTTCATTTTTGCTCCGATCTCGTAATGGTAAGAATCACTTAAAAATCCGGAAGTCGGATCCGGATCCGAGTCTTCACCAAAATCTAATCAGTTCGCCCTTATCACACACCCAACTTGTCCACAAAAATTTTCACCGAATCTGTCCACACTTTGAATATTCTACACACAGGCAGACTAACCAAGAGACAGAAAGGGGTGAAAACATAACCTCCTTCACCTTCCTTGGCGGAGTAATAAAATGTGTTTCAAAGCAACGAAGCGTGACCACACATAATTGCCTGTTTCATCACGTGAACATGTGACATTTCAATGAGACAGCATACTGACTTTTCAGTCAGGGACAACTGGATATTCCATCACATTGCTGCTGGCTTTCATGAAAACTGGTGATGGGTCATGCAAATCTTATATATCATGGACTACAACAACATGACAAAGTTTGCTTTTCGGTTACACGTCAGGAATGGGAGCATGCCCAGAGCAGCGCAAACTGCATCCACTTTCCGCCGGTACTCCAGGGCTCCATCTGGCCATCCTCCAGGAAGATGCCTGGCCCATCCCCATCTCCATGAGATGCTGATGAACCTGCTGCAACCACGAGGCACGTAGGTCAGCCCATTGGCCTCCTCCCACTCACGAGGACTCCCTCGCTGAGAGAATCTGGTGAGCAAGATCAGCGTCAGGAAAACGAGCCACATGTCCATACAGCTGCAGCTGACGCTCACGGACTAACAGGGGTAACAAATCTCATTTGAGTCTCTCTCAGCAAACGCTTCGTTGGACACAAAGTCTGACCAGCGCAATAGCCAAGGATTCTCCGAAGAGACCTGGTACCAAAGGAAATTAAGTCTCCATCTCAGATCCCTGGTCAGAGTTCAAGTCTCACATCCATAGAGCAAGACTGGAAAGCATCAAAGACCTGAATACTCGACTTTCGTCTTCCAGCACAGGTACCGCGCGCCCACACCCCATGATCCAGTGAATCCATGACTCCCCAGGCCCGACCCAGACGTCTATTGACCTTCAGACTCACAGCCAGCAGAGACATGAATAATATACACTGCCAAGGTAAGTGAATCTCTCCATGACCTCAACATCCCACCACAAAAAACAGGATAGGCAGGACAGCAGCATCCAAGATGTCATTGAAAGCCTGGATCTTAGTTTTGACCCAGGAAACCCATAATCACAGCGGCTCAGACTCCTCATTCAGCACTTCGAAAGGCCTCCAAAGAGTATCAAAGTCTCCACAAAGATGACTGCATCATCTGCGAAATCAAGGTCAGAGATCTTTACATGCCCAAAGAATGCACCACAGATTGATCTCTCTGACATCCTCCCCAGAATCCAGTCCATACAAGCACTGAAAAGTGTGGGGGGCAGTACACACCCCTGATGAACTCCAAGTAGCAAATGGAAATAAGTCAGACGATGGCCCACCACATCTCACAGCACTCTCAGTACCAGAGTAGAGTTCAGACATCAGATCGATCAGTTTTGGTGGCACCCTCAAAGACCAAGAATCCTCCAGAGGACATCCCGATTCACTGAATCAATGCTTTACAGAGATCAACACAGGCTGCAAGCAGCCCCTGCCAAAACTCTTGTCTGCATTCGTTGAGGACCCGAAGAGCAAGGATACAGTCAATCGTTGATCTCTTTGGTTGTACAAGCCTGACTGTCTGGACGCTGGTGCTCAAGCAGATGGTAGCAAACCCTATCAAGAATTATCGACAGTAGACCTTGCCCGGCACTAGAGCAGCGTCACCCCTCGGATAGTTGTTGCAGTCTTGGCGATCACCCTCCAATTTCCAGAAGAAGGACAACAAGCCCCTCTTCCAGTCAGTGGGATGATGGCCTGTGTTCCAGCAGAGCACAGAACTGCATGCAACGACACGAGTGCAGCATTTCCACCAGCCTTGAGAAGTTCAGCATGGATGCCACAAATCCCCTGATGCCACAGAAGTTCAGCATGATACCACAGTTCACCGCAGCCTGTGTTTCCACACACGAAGGTGGACCACAGTTATTGGAGGGTCAGCAACAGTGATTGCAACAACCAAGCCGTCAAACTCGACAGCTGTTGGATCAGCCTGGTACAACCATTCAACGTAACCGGCCCAGGGCCTTCACTTCGGACTCCTCTGTCAAAACCTACCACTACATACCACCCTCTGCTCTAACGCAAACACCGAGGGATGGGTTGGACGAACCAGCAAGACGAATTCCCCTGTCAGCAGGACGAGAATCACTTGACCACAGGTGATGCTCTACCCCCTCACAGATTCCTCACCACATAGGCCTCCTTGTGCACCCTTAGCACATACAATTTACGCCTCAGCTCCCTGAACAGCTCAGCTCTGCCATTCAGCTGGCCCTGCAACTCTGGTCAATGGTATCCAGTGTCCCTTGAGAGAGAAAATCTTCTTCGCTCCTGTCATCTCCCTTGCCACACCACCGAGCGTTGGAATACCGATCCAGCGAGTGAGGTTTAGGCACTGAACCATCAACGGCCACACTAAGTAACCATGACTTCTTCAAAGTCAAGGAAACTTAGTGCGATTAGGTTCACAAGTTCAGACCCATAGGACCCCAACAACGTCTCATAAACCATCCAATCCAGTTCCAGTCGATGCATTTGAATTCCCCAAGACTAGAAGTGTATCTCACCTGGGCACGTCAACCACAGACTCGAAGTGTGGCAGAGAACGCGTTTACGTGAGATCACCGCCTCAGTCGGAGCATAAACAAGAGATCAGGGCAAATGACAACTAGGAGTGACAAATCCTTCGTCTCATAATGACGCTCGTGTAGCGGTGTTGCACTTCAATTATCATTGGAGTCAGCTTATGGCACACAAGCTACAGCAACTCCGTGGCATGGTAACGCAACAAGAGCGACCAGCCAATAGTAAGTTACATCCACCATGATCTCACCGCCAATCCGGTCTCCGAACCTCAGAGAGTGCTGCAATACCGATGTCCAAATGCTTGAGCTCAGATAATAACAGAGACAGGGGATCATCCTCTCTTCAGGATAGGACATTCCAGGCACCCACCCGAAGGGTTAACCCAAGGAGTCCGCCGTCTGGTGGACGACACCTCAGCACCACTCTGACACACTCTCCTGCAATCTGACCCGAGGAGAAATGTTACCCCGTGGTTTCCCTCCTATCATCAAGATTGGGGGGCCGAAGGCTTTCCCCCAATCCTTGTCATCCGGTGAGCTGCCATGCGAAGGGAAGTCTCCACAGCAGGTACTCCCAGGAGTGGGTTTACAGATTTTTTTTTTTATGCTTCGAGAATGTTTGCGGAATGAAGGGTTTTACAGTGGCCGAGTGCAAATCCTGCCACCAACCTCCTAATAAAAAGTAACCAACTGCAGCAGGAACGTCTGCAGACACAGTTGGGCACTAGATATGGATGGCCGTTGGCTCACAAGGAGCTCCTCCGCCCTTTGACAGGTTTGTTTTTAATCCTGCTGGTATCCATATCCAAACACCCTCCTCACCAGGAAACCTGGTGGGGAGACGGTTTGTCGCCGACAACCGACGATGGAACAGAGGTTAGTACAGGTTTACGAGAGTACCTGTAGCAAGTCACAGATCTGATCTGGCCTGACTGACATTAATCTGACATTTCGGTTATAAAGTCTACCCCAACTAACTTACAGGGGGCACTACATCAGCGGCACGGCGACACTCCTGTAAATGAATAAACCAGCTGCCAAGTACTGCACACGAGTGAATGTGATTTTAATTAAATGAAAACGACAAAAGTATACGCGATGACCATGCATTATAACACGACACTCCCACTAAGGGATGTCATGGCTCACCAGCTGCAGCCCAGCCTTGTGACCCAGCCATAGAAGTGCATTTGGTGCTAGTTCTCGTGGCCTGACACGACTATGTAAGCTGGAAAACAATTGCCAAAAAGGCTTTTTGACTCGGCTGAGCTCGAGCTATAATTTTCTGAGTATAAAAGCTGTATGCACGTCAGGGCGATGAAACAAGCACTCATTAAGCTTTGAAAAAGAAAAAGAAAAAAAACCCAGAATAATTCATTGCTGCAAAGCCAAGCAATAGTTGCTCTAAATACATTATGATTATTCAACTCAACTGTGTTGGTCAAATTCTACCAAAGTGAAGTACAATATATGCTAAAAATTGATGCTTAGCTCCAGTCTCTTTCCACTGCCAATATAAAGAGCCGTTTATGTAGTTATTAATTCTTTCCACCCAATGAATCAGGAAAAGCTTAGTGGCTTATCAAGTTTTATGCACTTTACTTTTGTGCAATGAGAACACATCTGGGTTATTGAGCTTTGAATTGCAGCCTTCAGAATGTATTTACATTAATATTGGATCGTGTCAGGCCTCACTTAGGCCGACATGCACCATCATTTTTTTTTTTAAATGACCTCCATAGATGATGGCGTTAGTGATCTGTAATGAAGAGAAAGTTCTCCATGAAAGTAGGTGGACTGACTGGTCAGTGTCCATTGCTGGGTTTTATTTGAGGCTGCGATGCAATGTTGGTGACTGATCTTTCACCATGTTGAGTAGAGTGTGTGTTGTGAGAGAGAGAGAGAGAGAGAGAGAGGAGAGAGAGAAGAGAGAGAGAGAGAGAGAGAGAGAGAGAGAGAGAGAGAGAGAGAGAGAGAAGAGAGAGAGAGTGCTGCGTACTTCTATTTAGAAATGGCGTGGAAAAAAAAAATGTTGTCCACCAGCTATTATACAAAAACGAAAGTTGGATGTTTAGGCAGGGATCACTTTCAGTACTCCAGACCATGGCAAAAGCAAAAAAAGCAAAAAGACCGAATCGGTCTGAACCACCAAACTTTCTTTCATTCATCATAAAATAGAGGGGAGCACTCCGGTAGAGTGCAAAACCTCCGCCGCCAATACTGCTGGGTCACTCAAGGAACCTGATACCTATTCATTCAATTTGAACGTTCAACAGTGCTCACAGAGTTATAGTTTGCAACTTTCCCTTTTACTTTTAACTTTTACATACTCAATTCATTCGTCATAACTAGATTCCTTGAGACAAAAATTGATTTTACGTGGGTATATCCACCTGAATGTTCCAAAATCAGCCGCAATTATAATTTTGTTGGAAATCACTTAAAACATGTAGAAATGCAAAAAAAAAAAAAAATCGAAATTTTTTGAAAAAAAGTTGCAAAAATTTTGTTTTTTTTTCTCTAACAATTTTTTTTTGGGGGGGGCGTTGGAAATCACTTAAAAATGTAGAAATGCAAAAAACAAAAATTCAAATATTTTTCCAAAATGGCCGCCATAGCGCCTTATTGGACTTTGGACCAAGTCCAAAATCTAAATGGCATGATCCTTGACCATACCTAATCCCCCACCAAGTTTCGTCGAAATCCGTCCAGGAGTTTTTCCGTAATACTGTTCACAAACAAAAAACAACAGGGTGAAAACAGTAACCTCCGTCCATCTTCGATGGCGGAGTTAATAACGATAATAATAATAATAATAATCTTTGAATAATGCGTCTCATCATCACATCATATCCATACAGTGTATTTCCGTGTGTGCTGTGTGTGGTGTGTGTGTGGTGTGTGTGTGTGTGTGTATAATACGTCACACTATTAATGTGTATGGAATACATCAATATGCGTTTATATAATACTCGCGGGGTATGCTTGCACAATGATCATACACATATTAATAGATATGGTACATACAATGTGGTATGATCACATATCAATATGTGTTACATTGTGATGGTTTTGGAAAACTTACCCCAGGGAGAGCATACATGACACGTAGGTGACCGAGGATTAGTTATTTGCAATTAGTTCTTTTTCGTTTTATCGATTAGTCCTTGGTCCCTTGTCAAAGGCTTTTTTGTGGGCATGTGTTGGCTAGCTGTTTGTCCTGTGTGATGTATCCTCTCCCCCCCCCCCACCACCCTTCTGTTACTTTCAATTTTTGTTCCTTCACATCATCGTTCTGTTCAATCCAACAGTTCAGGAAATATTGTTTAGTAATTGAGAAGAATTCTGGTATTAACACTTTCTGGAGGATTAATTCTTCTTTAGAGTTCTTATATAGAATTAGATGCCTCAATTTCAAGTCAGTTGAAGTTTTTGATTTTTCAACTTTATGTACAAATTTGGATTTAGTATTGGTGGGGGATTCACTCTTCAAAGCAATTGACAATGTTTTTTTTAAACTCTTTTAATACATTTATATGTGTCAGGTTTGATGGAGCATTCTTTTCTAAAATGACAAACTCAAGTTTTCATTGTTTTGATAAGCAGAAGTTTAAGGATGCTGTTAATTTTATTTTATTTATACTTTTGTGTCTTTTTGTGGGATAATGTTTCAACAAGCTAAGGGTATTCCCATGGGTGGGAATTTCAGCCCCCTACTAGTGGATATTTTTCTTATTTTCTGTGAATTTTCATTCATGCAGAAACTGATGAAGGAGAAGAAATTAGGATTAGCAATAATATTATCTCATACACGTCATTATATAGATGATATTTGTGTGGTTCACAATAACTTTTTTTAAAGGCAGCTTTTCAAGATTTATCCAGGTAGCCTGGTTGTAAACAGGAGTGCTAATGATTGTACAGTTGCTGTGTATCTGGACGTGTTGGTTAGAGTTGGATAGAATGGTTTTTGTGCAAGTGTATATCATAAAGTTGATGATTTCAATTTACCGGTAATCTTGCATACCTTTCCAGGTAGCAATGTACCAATTGAAATATGTGACAATGTCTTTTTATCTCAGCTACTTAGATTTGCAAGAATTTGTTCAGTAAAGGATGATTTTGTGGAATGAGTTGAGAAGGATTTTTCAATCATGATAAACAGAGGATATTTGGCTGATTGTTTGATCAAGTCTCGTGAGATTGTCTTCATACTCCATCGTCACCTTTCTTTCAAGTTTGGTTTTCATGTAAACTAGTTCCTATTGCATTGCATTTGATATAATAATAATGAAATAATTATTTTAGTGAGGAAAATTATTTAATCAATACTATTGATTTAAATATATATATATATATATATATATATATATATATATATAATATATATATTATTATATAAATATATAAATATATATATATATATATATATACTGAAACGCAAAAGAAACTTACCACCTTTTAAACCTTCAAATATCAACAATAACACTGCGTGTAGTAAATGTGTGAACTTATTTGTGGACAATAGTGTCCTCACTGTCAGACAAAACGGTCACGGATGGTCACTTGAACCTTCAATGGTCACTTCATAGCACAGCTGTTGAACAGCCGTTTTGACTGTCAGATTAGCCAAGGGGTACGGGATGATTTTAATGAGCTGCACGTGATGTCTTGATATTGCTTTAAAAAGGCCAGTGCAAATCGGCATTTCAATCAACATTCCACGATTGTCAAGGGATCAACGGCAGTGTGCCTTGGGCATACTACAAGGCAGATTGAGCTACCGTGAGGGTGGCACGTCGCATTGGCTGTTCACACCAGACGATATCGGCCTGGTGGACAGAGCACCCTCCACAACTCTACAGATGACAGACCTCGATCAGGGAGGCCAAGAGTCACCACTGCAAGGCAGGACAGGCAGATGGTCCTAAGTCAGATGGCTTCAGACATTGAGGACTGAGTGGGAAGAATCCAGCAGCAATCCATCCAAATAGGTAGGCAGTATGCGCCGACGATGCACTGCCTGTATCCAAAACAATGGTGGCCACACACGCTATTGAAAGGGGACTGACATTGCACCCTGTGCTGTTCTGTACTGTAGAACAAACTTATGAGATGGTGTATCTTGGTCAAAAACTTGACATGTCATCAATAACATGCCAATGTTTCAATTAGCAAATGTTTGGTTTGTTTTTATTTTGAACTGTTACAATTTTATCACATTTCAAACAAGTGGTAAGTTTCTTTTGCGTTTCAGTATTATATATATATATATATATATATATATATATATATATATATATATATAATATATATATATATATGTGGGATTCATAGCTTTTTATTAGCTTTTTGTTTTACCAATCAATTCACTGAGGCAGTTAATTAAAATATATTCCTGCTTGCTGTTCTACAGGAACATTGTGTGTGAGATAAGTAAGTCAACCTTGAGTGATTCAATGGAGCATTGTGTTGCAGAATCTGGGAGGAAAACCGTTGATCTTGCTTATCTGTTTGATATATATTGCCAGGACATAAGCCAGCTGGTAATCCAGCTGGTCTTGGGATGAAAGGAAGGACTTGTGTGTAGTGGAATTTGCTGGAGATAAAAACCCCATATATAAGGGAAGATTCAGCTATTATGGAGAGCACTCTCCGGGTTCCAAAATTGCAAATTGTTGTGCCTGGTGTGTGTTTTCTGTGCACACGTATTGATAGCTAATAATAAACAATTTTCTCTCAAGTACATCGACGTCTTCATGCCTCAGTAAAGGATGATCGACGCCTCGACATATACAGTCATGCGCCACTTAACGACGGGGATACGTTCTGAGAAATGCATCGTTAAGCGATTTCATCATTGTACAAACATCATAGAGTGTACTTACACAAACCTAGATGGTATAGCCTACTACACACCTTGGCTATATGGTATAGCCAATTTCTCCTAGCGTACACACCTGTACAGCATGTTACGGTACTGAAAACTGGAAGCAATTGTAACACAATGGTAAGTATTTGTGTATCTAAACATATCTAAACATAGAAAAAGTACAGTTAAAATACGGGATAAAAGATTTTTAAAAAAATGGTACACCTGTTTAGGGCACTTACCATGAATGGAGCTTGCAGGACTGGAAGTTGTTCTGGGTGAGTCAGTGAGTGAGTGGTGAGTGAATGTGAAGGCCTAAGACATTACTGCACACTACTGTAGATTTCATAAACACTGAACACTTAGGCTGCACTAAATTTCTAAAAATATATTTTTCTTTCTTCAATAATAAATTAACCTAAGCTTACTGTAACTTTTTTACTTTATAAACTTTAAAAATATTTTTAACTTTTTGATGAATGCTTAGGGGCCATGATGAACAAAACAACATGAGATTACATCAAGCACACAGAAAAATGATGCAATCAAGAGACGCGGTGAACACGAGATGTATGAGGCTGCTGCGTAACACGGCATGTACTGTTTTACAGAAAACTTTTTTTTATATAAATAGAAAGAGTACACTCTAAAATAACGATAAAAAGTACAGTATAGTAAATACATAAACCAGTAACATAGTTGTTTATTATCATTATCAAGTATTATGTACTGTACATAATTGTATGTGCTATACTGTACTTTGAAACGACTGGCAGCACTACGACATCACGAGGCGATAGGAATTTTTCAGCTCCATTATAATCTTATGGGACCACCGTGCGTAAATATGCGGTCCATCGTCGACCGAAACGTCGTAATGCGGCGCATGACTGTATACATACATACATATATATATTGTTGTGGACCCGGGGTCGGGGCGAGATGACCACGAAGGGGGGGGGGGGGGAGGGGGGAATCGACCTCGGCTTCCCACCAGACTCTCCGGAATCGCAGGCCATCGCACGCGGATAACTCAGTGACACAGCGGGTCGCTAATCGACCGTGAACGCCAATAACTAAACCACGTGACCTAGGGTCCTCCGTCTAAGGTTAACCGGTTTCCTAATATAGTCACGTGACCTAATTACCAGGGGACACGCCCTTGGTACGCCTTGTCCAAACTGGGTCACCTTACCAAATCAGATGCAGCCGAGCGTAATTGCCAAGGAACGTACTGGCTAGAAGAACGGATCGTTGGGAGATAACGTCCCGGCTAAGCAAAAATACGGACCATGCTGGATCAATGAAGGAAAATATGAAAACGAACTGGGAACATTTCTATACAAGCATTTATTAACAATCAAGTGAGGAAAAGTATGTGGCATGGTAAATGGGTTTGTTATGTACAAAAGGAATTTGTGGGGAATTTGTGGGGTGCGAATTTGTGGGGTGCGAGAAAAAGGCAAGCAACTTACTAAAGCAAACACAGAGCAGACTTACACGTTATATCTTCTACACTCTTAACTTAAGCTAGGACAAGCGCCATCACATATATACACACACAAAAACCCGATGAAGATGAGATAATCAGAGGGAAGGAGAGGAGATGAGGGATAACGGCCTAACAATACCTTGTACGGTCAGCCGACCGCGCTACCCAGTACACTTTGGGGGAAGCTCCGCTGAGCGATCCCAACTTGAGAGTCGGCGGGTGGAGTGGGCGGACCCAGCAGCTGAGTCAGGTGAGCAGAATGGGCGGAGCAGCAGGCGAGGCATGTGGAGAAGGCGGAGCAGCAGGTGAATGCAGAGATCAAGAGAGAGTGGGTGGAGTGGCAGGCGAGGCAG
>CM068960.1:72478105-72521550 GCA_035128595.1 Eptatretus atami | reverse complement strand
CAGAGATCGATCCCCTGAATGGCTTCGCGATCCACCTTTTATAAGCCCCGTGGTGTAGGGTTGGGTGACGAACCGAAGCGATGCGTCGTCACCCGAATTGTGCGCTCCTATTGGGCCCTGACCCTGCGCTGCCAGGCTCCTATGGCAGGCAGTGGTCCCATTCATACATCCGGTGCAACATGGCCGAGCCACAGAATTGACTTGCACCGAATACCGCAACATGATTGCCCTGCACCGAACACCGCGACATGAATTGCCCTGCCACCGAACTCCCTGGGCCATGTTCCGGCGACTGGCCGAGGGTCGCGTTGGTCCACATGCCCGTTTGGGCACCCCCATTGCTCTGCAGTTGGCGCTGGTCAATGCGCTTGTTCTGTCCGCACGCCACGCGGCCGAGCAGTCTGGGCCATGCAGCACGTCTCTGCTTGGTGGCGACTGCATCGAGGCGGAGTTGCGAGGAGGCGTGGGATGACCTCTGCCGTTTGCGGGGATATTGGTGGCCGAGGTGGCCAGCAAAGGTCGATGGTGAGACGTCCTTGTAAATCAGCGCACAGACCCGAATGAAGATGTGCGCCATGCACGTCCCGTACAGTGCGGTGATTATCACAGAGCTGCGCGCGTGTCTGTTATCGTGCATTTGCACCTGCTTTGCTTTGTATCATGGATTGAAGGAAAGGCTTGGATGTAAATCAGGATTGAAAAGAGAACAGATATAATACATGTACGCAGACTGCATGTACGAGATCAAGAGAGAGTGGGTGGAGTGGCAGGCGAGGCAGGTGGAGTAGCAGGCGAATGCAGAGATCGATCCCCTGAATGGCTTCGCGATCCACCTTTTATAAGCCCCGTGGTGTAGGGTGGGGTGACTCATTCGATGCAGATTCGAATGAAAGGGCGCGCCACGAGTGTCGTGTACAGTGTTGGTGGAGGGATTTTCATTGTTGTGATTTTCACAGGCAGCTGTCTGGGTGCGGTGCCTGCTTTGATTTGTTTCATGGATAAAAGGAAAGGGTTGAAATAAAATCAGGATTGAAAAGAAGATAGAGATATAATTTGACCTAGCTAGAAGACCCACGTAATGCACTTCATCCCGTTAACCCTTTGGACATGAGGAGAAGGTCTAACTGCACATATACGAACTAAATAACTGTCTGGGGATCACTGTATGTTGTGTGCCACTGCCTTAGAGGCAAGCGGTTTTCAGAACCACAACAATATATATATATATACATATATATATATATGTACATATATTATAGATGGTATTAAATATACATATATCCTCTCTGGCTTTCTTTCTCTCTCTGAATGGACCTCCAATTATTTTTATATCTGCGGGCCGTCTCAACGGGCGCAGAGTCCCCCAAGCTCACCCCGCCCCACTTGCTACCTTTACCATGACAACCCAGGCTCTCGAAAAAAAGGCGGGCGTCGGCGCTGGCGAAAGAAATATGTGCATAAACGTTGCTAAGGAAAAATAAGGCGGGGTCAGCGCTCGCGAAAGAATTATGTACATAAATGTGTCTGTCGTAAAATAAAAAGCTTCCCATAAGAGAAGGGATCTATTCTTTACCCTTCTCAACGCATCACATTTAAGATCCCATTAGACATGGGGATGGGGCTAATCTGAACATGCATTTAAGGAAATACCTGTCTGAGGACCTGGATGTGTGGATGCATTCATCAGAGCAAATTCTGAAATGCGTAACAATATGTTTAATATGTGTATGATCACATATCAATATGTGTGTATATAATCAAAACGAAAAGCACGGTCCGTAAGGCAGTGAGGCGGTGAGTCCGTCCGTGAAGGCGTCCGTGAAGCCCTGTTATTTATGCCTATTAATAACTTACTGCCTGAACGTTGGTTACACACCACACAAACGTCTATAAATTACGTACTATTGGAATGTTCCTTTCACAGTGAATCTGTGACGATGTCCATTGATTATGCACTGTTTGAATGTTCGTTGCAGACTGCATGTACGTCTATTAATTATAATGTACCTTTTGAACGTCAGTTGCACCCTGACTTCAAACACATACGTCTATTAATTACATACTATTGGAATGCACGTTTCAACGCTTTAGACTGCTGAGATCTCTTTGACCATTGAAGACCCTTCAAGACCACCAAGACCCTTAAGACCCCAAAAAACCCCGAAGACCCAAAACATACCAATGATGCAGATGACTCCAAAATACCCCCAAAGACCCCCAAGACCCAAAATGATGCCAAAGACCCCTAAGACCCAAAATCCCCGGAGACCAAAAAGACCCCCAAACACCCAAAAGCCCTGGAGACTCCAAAAGACCCTAGAAGACCTAAACGACCCTGAAGACCCCAAGTACCCCAAAAACACAAAAGCCCCAGAGACCTAAAAAGATCCCCAAAGACCCCAGAAGACCGAAAAGCCCTGGAGACCCCAAAAGACCCTGAAGACCCAAACGTCCCAAAAAGACTCCTCAGACCTTAACACTATTTAGACACCTTATACCGTTCAGACAGATTAGACAGCTTAGCCCCTTGACCACTTGGACCTTCTTATATCACAAGTTAAATTATAAATAATATAATATCACCAATATTACAAATAAATTTGAAGAAAAAAAATGATTGAATTATGATTGATGTAAATCATGCCAAAACATCAAATCTGTGACATCAATCTCTGCAACGACCTGTGGAGAGGCGAGCATTGCGAGCCGATCCACGCTAATCCTTACTATAATCCTTATAGCCTGGAATTGAACTGCATGAAATCAGACTTTTTCCACCTTTATTTCCACAACTGGGGTTTTCAGCCTCAGCCTGTCAGTCTTCCGAGGTCGGCGAAATGAGCACCAGTGTAGCAGCCAAAAGGCTGCACATGAACGGAAGGGGTATCGACGGATTGATTAAATCTGGTATTGGTGTGGAGCAGGCATGATGTGCCGAATGGCTTCCTCCTGTGCCTTAATTCCTTGTAAATCCTTGTAAATCGTAAACCACAACTTCCAAGTGAAAAACAAATTCTACAAATTTCAGAAAATTAATTAAAAATACAAAACTAGAATATCTTGGTTGGATAAGTGTCCACCCCTCTTATAATAGCAATTGTAAATAAGCTCAGGTGGAACCAATCACTTTCAAAATCACACACCAAGTTAATTTGTCCCCACCTGTGTTAAATTGTCATGATTCTGATTATTTCAGAATAAATTCAGCTGTTCCTGTGGGTTTCCTCTGCTGGGTAGTGCTTTTCACAGCAAAGACTCAACCATGAGCACCAAGGAGTTTTCAAAAGACCTCCAGGATAAAGTTATGGAATAGCACAGATCAGGGGTTAGGTAAAAAATATTTCAAAGGCCTTGAATATCCCTTAGAGCACAGTCAAGACAATCATTAAGAAGTGGAAGACGTATGGTTCCACCAAGACCCTGCTGAGATCAGGACGTCCCTCCAAACTGAATGACCAAGCAAGGAGGAGACTGATCAGAGAGGCCACCAAGAGGCCAATGACAACTTTGAAAGAGCTACATGCCTTTATGGCAAAGACTGGTCATGATGTGCATGTGACCACAATATTCTATTTCAAACACTCCGCAAGTCTGGCCTGTACAGTAGGGTGGCAAGAAGGAAGCTGTTCCTCAAAAAAGCCCACCTTGAGTCCTGTTTGAGGTATGTAAAAAAACAGTCCGGAGATTCTGAAGCCATGTGGCAAAAAGTTTTATGGTCTGACGACACCAAGATGGAACTTTTTGGTCTAAATCCAAAATGTTACGTTTGGCGCAAACCCAACACACATCACATCACCCAAAGAAAACACTATCCATACTGTTGAAGCATGGTGGTGGCAGCATCATGTTATGGGATGTTTCTCATCAGCAGAGACTGGGGCACTTGTCAAGATAGAAGGGAAAATGGATGGAGCAAAATACAGAAAAATCCTAGAGGAAAACCTGCGCCCTCTGCAAGAAAGCTGAAATTGTGATGGAAGTTCACCTTTCAGCATGACAATTTCTTTTTTTTGTATACCTTGTCGAGACTCGTATGAGAGCTAAAATGACCCAAAGCACACAGCCAAAGCTACACTGGAGTAGCTAAGGAGCAAAAAGATAAATGTCCTTGAGTGGCCCACTCAGAGCTCCGACCTATATCCAATCGAAAATCTCTGGCATGAATTGAAGGTTGCTGTTCATCAACGCTCTCCACGCAACTTGACTGAGCTTGAACAGTTTTGTACAGAAGAATGGGCAAATATTGCCCAATCAAGGTATACAAGTTGTGGAGACCTATCTCAACAGACTCACAGCTGTAATTGCTATCAAAGGTTCTTCCACCAAGTATTAACTTGGGGGGTGGACACTTAGCAACTAATATATTCTAGTTTTGTATTTTTAATTAATTTTCTGAAATTTGTCGAATTTGTTTTCACTTGGAAGTTGTGGGTTTGCGATGTGTAAATAAAGGTGGAAAAAGTCTGATTTAATGCAATTTAATTCCAGGCTATAAGACAACAAAAGGTGAAAAATTTGAAACGGGGTGTAAACTTTCAATAGGCACTGGCACCTGGTGATGAAGGTTGTGGTGAAGTTTCATCAAAATCGTGTGTGTAGTTTCAGAGAAGAAGTTGCAAATGTTTGTGGACAGATGGACGGACGGACGACATGCCATCCCACAAGCTCCCCGGAGCTAGGTTCCAGGTGAGCTAAAAATAAAGCACAGCAAACAAAAAAGAGAAGCAATAATAATCCCATTTTTAGTCCCTAACAAAATGCACCCACGAACAAACCAAGCGACAAACGCGATGGCCTTGTCGATACAAGTTAGCATCCAGACATTCAACGGTGGTGAGATAAGGTCAACAAGACAGGGCAGAAGAAGTACTCGATCTACCAGAGGCAGTTTTCTGATGGGCAACACAAGCTCAACCATTTCTATATCCCCCGCCAACTTCGTTGGTTGGCGGGGGATAATTAACGAACAGGTCTGTCGATTGCCCAGTTGTGCCATGGGAATTGGTCAGGCTGCATCGTCGACACTGCTATGTTGATTGCTCTTTTGTGAGTTTCACTGACCAGTGAGCCAGGAACCACCAGTACCTGAGCTGAACAAATGACGACCAGGAACAGAACCACCGGACCAGGAGAACCAAATAGGAACCAGGACCAACGGGAACCCAAAACTTATACGAGAGCAAAATGACACAGCGCACTGCCTTTTTTTTTACCCTCCAGCCATGCTGATAGGCTATCTTGATCCTGATTGGTGCATAAACAGGGGACTAGAGGTGGAACTCACCGCTTAGCCTTCTGTTAAAATGCGTTACAATCCCAGTCGCACTCAACAGTCCCGAGGCCTCTTCGGAAAGAAAATAAAGGACAAATTCGGGGATGGAACATTTAACGAAGTCAAAGGGATGATAGGTGGAGAAACATACCTAGGGGTTGGGGACGCGTGTATCTCCACATATGGAATGAAATGGAAGACCAAGAAGGAACCCGAAGAAGTAAAGAACAAAGATGGAGTCATCAGGAGGAACCTGGATAGGATTCGGGTTTCAGCCGCGACTCCATGACCCCCAAACACAGTCCTATCACACAAATGGTGCAGTATGCTTATCTAAACAAATACTTAAACTAAAGAGTTCATAGACCACGATACACCACACAGTGTTCAAGTATATACTTCAATTTGAATAAAATAATGATTTTAAATAAGGTTTAAAAAAAATTCTGTAAGTTTAGCACCATTGAAGCAGTCTTTACACCATCCCATTTTTGACATGTTTAAACACCATCTTGGTTAACATGTCCAAGTACTGTAAAACACATTACATTAGCTAGCTGTTCATGCCTGTTGTCTTTGTGACATCCTTAAAAACAGTAAGTTGCCTGTTTGGAATGATTTTCAATTATGTTTGACTGTCAGACAGGCAGACACAGTAAAAATATTATCTCACTCCTCTCTGTGCATGTGCCATCAGGCCAAATTCAGAGACAAAGTACACCAGGACCCCAACAATCGTGGGGGATACGTTCCGGGAAAACCCCGCAAATGTTGAAACCGTGAATGTGGGGGCATTGTTTCAATGGGAAATGGGGGCATAGGTTCCGGGGGTTTCCCGACCCACAAAAAAAATCCATGAATGTCAGGGTAAAATCTGCGAGTGTCTCGTCATTGTTACAACGGAGACAAGGGGGATAACATTATTGGTTTGTGGAGATTCCTGGTTCATGAAAAAGGCCGCAAATGGCAACACGACAAAAGTTGGGGAATTGGTACAATGGGGACAAGGGGGATAACTTTATCGGTTCGTGGCGGTTCCTGGTTCAAAGGGGAAAGTTTTTAAAGTTTAAAATGTTTTCGACCATGAATGCACGATTACACGGGCAGCGCCTGCTTATTTTTGCTCTTCAGTGCACGCAGATTCGGGGAATGGTTGAGCATCATTGGCTTTACCACAAAGTCGCCTTCGGCATTTGCGCAAAGGAGAAGGGATACCTGGTCCTTTGCGGCCTTGAAGTCGGCTGCTTTGCTCTCTCGCTGTGAGATGAACTTTCTGGTCGGCATCTTTTTCCAAAACAAGCCGATCTCATCAGCATTAAAGACCTGCTCCAGTAGGTACCCCTTCTCCTCGATGAGGCTCGCGTGTTCTGCAGGGAATGACTTGGCCGCGTTGTGGTCCGCTGAAGCAAGTATGAGCTTTACGTTGCGCAAATTATATCGTGCCTTGAAGCAGTGGAACCACCCCCTGCTCACTGTAAATGGGCTGGAGGTGCCACTTGTATCTGCCACACTCGTGCTTGCACCACCCGCACCAGAGAGATGGTCATTGGTCATGCAGGAGCTTCGCCTTCTCCCGTATCAGTGATCAACTTAGAAGCATACCCTTCTGAGTGTTATCCTCAATCCTTGGGAGCCATTTTTGAAGAATAAATGGAGGGAGAGTGAATACACAGGTCACATCAACAGAATGAGAATGATGGTGATCCAGGACATGGTGAGTAGTCTGTGCATTGTTTGTGGGGGATTTTTACGGGTGATGCTGTATTCGGCAGCTGATAATAGATGTGGTGAGTGATGCCATTGTGTAATTAGTCCATATGTAGCTAACTGCTAATTATACTAATAGATATGCTGAACATTTCCATTCTTTAACTCACAGGACATGACGTCTTTCCTATCTGCAGGCAGATTATGCTGAGCGATTTTAAAAATGTAACAGCTCAGATGGTGCTGTTTGTAGCAAGATGGTGATTTACACGAAGATGCGCTGAATGTTTCCATTGTGCAACTGTAAAACGGCAGGTTTGCTTTCCCATTCAGGTTCAAAATATAGCATTCAAGTTAAATAAGTTGTTCCTCAATCATAAATGAACGTTGGACAGACGGATGGAAGGATGTGAACCAATTGCTGAACCCCGCTTTCCGCTTTGCTTGCGTGGGGTAATAACTGATGCTATGCTCAGGTTATTTAACCCATGATGACACATCATATACGAGCAAATACCATCCGTCGCTTCACTGACGGTAATGCTAAAGGGGGGGGGGGGAGAGGAGAGAGAGGTGGGAGAGAGAGCAGGGAGAGTGAGGAGTGGAGGAGGCAGCGCTGAGAGAGTGGGGGAAGGAAAAGAGGTGTGAGGCGAGTAAGGGTAGGCAGATCCGTACGGTGGAGCATTAATTATGATTCATACTGTTTCATCAAATAATTCTGCCTAGAATAACAGTGACGATGGAAACATAAGAATGTCTGAAATCCATTTTCTACCAGTCGTACTATAACATTATCCGGAACGAACTCCCGTCGGAGAGAAACTCCGGTCCAACATGAATATAGCCCGGAACTTCTGGAGCCAAGCTGTTTGGAGACAAACACTACACGGACACGTCAGTGACAAACACTGCCTGGCGCATCCTGAGCCAAGCTGGCTGAGACAAACACTGCTTGACATGTCCGGTGACAAACCCTGCCCAAACATGTCCGGAGACAACCTCCGACACTGAGACACCGCGCCGACACGTCCAGAGACAAACAACATCCAAACATAACCAGATAACCAGTGAGCAATAGAATATGTTATGCTTTATGAATAAGAATAACACACTCACACAACACACCACACACACACACACACCAACACACACCACACACACACACGCTTGGTCAATATCTGCAATTTTTCGGGAGCAGCAGGTTGGAGTCAGTGTGATTACGCCATTAGAGTACGTACTGTATACAGGCCAAAAACCTTGAGTAGCTTTCACCGAAAATCAACGTTGCATTATATAAACGTTTCAGGATATGTTCACAAACAATATTCTTTAAACAGCTGCTTGCATTGGTGGGGGAAAAAAAATTGGCTCCATAATTTAGAAAAACATTAATACGACAAATGGCTTGGAAATTGATGTTATTTCACAACTCACTCAGAAAAACGAAGCACGAACCATTCGCTCAGGATGACGGAGCATGAAACACTCGCTCAGGGTGAGGGAGCAGAAACACTCGCTCAGGGTGAGGGAGCACGAAACACTCGCTCAGGTTGAGCGGAGCATGAAACACTCGCTCAGGGTGAGGGAGCACGAAACACTCGCTCAGGGTGACGGAGCCGAAACGCGCTCAGGGAGCACGAAACACGCGTCAGAGGTGACGGAGCACGAACACTCACTCAGTGTGACGGAGCATGAAACAACACTCGCTCAGGGTGACGGAGCATGAAACACTCACTGAGGGTGACAGAGCATGAAAACATCGCTCAGGGTGACGGGAGCATGAAAACTCACTGAGGGTGACAGAGCAATGAAACACTCACTCAGGTGACAGAGCACGAAACACTTGCTCAGGGTGACAGAGCACGAAACACTCACTCAGGGTGACAGAGCACGAAACACTGCTCAGGGACAGAGGAAACACTCACTCAGGGTGACGAGCAGACACGCAGAGAGTGACGCAGCATGAAACACTCACTCAGGGTGATGGAGCATGAAACACTCACTGAGGGTGACAGAGCATGAAACACTCGCTCAGGGTGACGGAGCATGAAACACTCGCTCAGGGTGACGGAGCATGAAACACTCACTGAGGGTGACAGAGCATGAAACACTCGCTCAGGTTGACGGAGCATGAACACTCACTCAGTGTGACGGAGCATGAAACACTCGCTCAGGGTGATGGAGCATGAAACACTTGCTCAGGGTGATGGAGCACACAACACTCGCTCAGGATGACGGAGCAGGAAACACTCATTCAGCGTGACGTAGCAGGAAAACACTTGCTCAGGGTGATGGAGCATGAAACACTCGCTCAGGGTGACAGAGCAGGAACCACTTGTCCAGGGTGATGGAGCACACACCACATACTCAGGATGACGGAGCAGAAACACTCGCTCAGGGTGACGGAGCAGGAAACACTCGCTCAGGGTGACGGAGCATGAAACACTCGCTCAGGGTGACAGAGTACAAAACACTCACTCAGGGTGACGGAGCAGGAACCACTCGTCCAGGGTGATGGAGAACGAACTACTCGCTCTGAATGATGTGGCAGGTTAAAGCGTCTGCAGTGAGTGAACAATTCGCTAAAAGGACGTAGCACGGTATCGCTATCGATTGTAAGGCATTTGGCAAGTGGCTTAAGCACTCATGCAAGCACTCCAATTAAATGGTTGATAATGAACGGTTGGCCAGGCTGTCGCTGCATATCATAAAGGATTGTTTCAACTTTAAAGTTGGTCTTCACTGCTCACGGAGCAGTTAATGAAATAAAATGAATTTGTTCAAATAATGACTTTATCCACAAAAGAGTTGCTGCTTAATGCAGAACAATGTTGGAGACATTGCAAAGTTCAATTGCCCATGAAATAAACATTGCAGAGAATCCGCCGTCTTGCTTGCTCATGTGTGCATGCATCATGTGGTGTGCATCGGTCCGGGGTCGCGCAAAAGTTATAACTATTTTTAAAAACGTCCGTTTTTTTTTTTTTTTACCAGATATGCTTTGGTTCCCTGGAGAGCACCTTGCGAAACCTCCAGAAATATCAACACAGATCTGGCAGATGCTATGGATTAGCAGTCCCTTTGAGGGACAGGGTACGAGGTCTAGCAGTGAATGCATTAAATCATATAGCTCAATGAAGTTAGTGAGTTTTGGCACATTCCTAAAAAAAATTTCACTCAATATAATTCTCCAATCAGTAGAAAAAGATAAGGTTAATGCTTAGGAAATTTCACATTTTATTGTGTATCTATGGAGAAGGATGGAACATAACCCTATCGCCCGTGATATAAACATTGCAGATAATCCACCACCTTGCCTGCTCGTCTGAGCACACGTCACGTGGTACATCAGTTTGGGGTCCGTGCAAACGTTATAACTTTTTTTTAATGTCCGTTTTTCACCAGATTTGCTTTGATTCCCTAGAGAGCACCTCGTGAAACCTCTGTAAATATGGACACACATGTGGCAGACTCTATGGATAGGCAGTCCCTCTGGGGGACAGGGCACGAGGTCAAGCAGTGAATGAATTAAATCATATAGCTCAATGAAGCTAGTTAATTTTGGCATGTTCCTATTTTTTTTGTTTACTCAATATAATTCTCCAAACAGTAGACATAGACAAGTGCAATATTTGGGAACATAGCGTTGCTTGCTTAAAGTAAATAGGTACATCGGCTTCGTTTTTTCTTTAAATTATCACATTTCACAACAGATTTTGACATTTTTTTCGTCCGGATGATATCCGATCCTCAAAAGCGAAATAATATTTTGATAATGCACCTTAATTAGTCCGTGAGAGTACATCGTGGAAAATCCTGTCACATAATGCATGAAATCACTCCAAGCTCCTAATTTGAAAACTATAGCACTTACAAAAGTGATGTACACAGCGATTCATAGCTATGATGAACAGGCATTCGATAATATGAGTGAGGAAAGTGACAAAAAAAACTTTATCGTTAAGAAATCGTTCCGGCCTGTTCCAAGTCAAGGCATGGTTGAGCAAGCCACAAAACATGGCAGCTTCAGACCCCCAGCGAGGTGACCCAGAAAACGCCTTAATACCCCAGAGAGCGAGGTGGCAGAGGATTGCCTGATGAAGGATATAATTAAATAAGGCCATTAATTATCTTCAAAAGGGGTGCTTTAATGAGCTCAAATACCCAATTTTTCAGTCATGCACTTCCTTGAAGTTTTCTTAGTATGCCTGCAAAGCTTCAGTCTGCTAGGTTTTATGGTTTTGGAGTTATGGAGGAGACACACACACACACATTGACATTTATTAGCATCGATATATATGATAAAGACCGACCCACCCACATCTCTCACCTGTGAATGGAGGGAATAACCAATCAGCTCTCACCTAATCAATTAAACCCAGGTGGCTAGGATTATATATAAATAAATTGACTCACAACCATGCACTTCAAGCCAAAGAAGCTGCATAAAGCAACCAAGAAAGGCTACCAAGGTGAGCCCTTTTGCTGTTTCAACCCCCTCCCAAAGTTCCTCCATAGCTGTAAAGACATTTTGATAGTGCCTCTGAGGATGGAAGCTCGACAGCTCCCGGACTGTCTCATTTCGTCAGGCCAAATAAAAGGTTTTTTTCCGATCCATGCTCAGTGTGCTTTCTTTCTAATTTAATAGGATTCCTAAGCTGCACATTATTCACCATATTCATATATAGACATATACTTAAGGGGTGTGCTCACACATTGTGAAAGCATATGAACTGCATGCACATTTTGTGAAAGCATTCACATTGTGAAAGCATTCGATGTCCGTCGGCACACAAAACTACCATGCTTCCCCATTGCCTTTGGTCGCTCACCTGCATTTTTTTTTTCTTAATTTACATATATATTTTCATTTATGGTTGTTGTCCGATGATTCTGCAATTTCTTTCCAGTGTACTTGCTTTGATGTCCATCGGCACACAAAATTTCAGCTTTCTACGTCACCCCAAAGGTACCGATCTTTAATATCAGTAAGTGAGTGGTTAGAAAGTGCAATATATATTAGATACAAACAGTGTATATATACTGTATATACACATATACTAGTGGGGCGTGCTTACACATTGTGGAAGCAGACAAACCATGCTTCCCCATTGTCTTGGGTCATTCACCTGCATTTGATTTTTCATGTATATATATATATATATATATATGTTCAAAAGAGGTTAAAGTGACTTGAAATGAAGGAAAGAATGGAAAGAAAGTACCCCCAGGGTTAAAAAGTGGATATTGATACGAGTTATAAAGTAGTGGATACATCGAGAGGCTAAATATCGAATCATCTCGCTGGATTTTAAAAACAGCTTGTTTATTTCACGACTTGTTAAGAGGAAGTTATAAGGATTTTATCGACATGATAAGAGCAGTAACAGTGATGCCAAAGGAAAAGCACAACAATCATGATGGTTCTGTAACACAATCATGAAAAAAAACAACTTATCAACGCATAAGTATAAGGATATACGAGGTGTGTTCAAAAAGTATCCAACCTTAATTTTTCGTGCGTAAACAAATGAAGCTAGGGAGGCGTGGTTTGGTGCACATATGTAGGGATCCTAATCCGTATGCGTGAATATTTTCCGCCTGCAGAAGCTATCAGTCGCCGACAGACCGCCGATGAGTGAGGAAGTGTAAGTGAGCGCCGTCGGATTTTCGTTTTTGCCAAAATGACGGATCACTGTGGTCTCATCGCCAGTGATCACTGTGTTGAAGAAGTTGGGATCGCTGTTCACAGTCTCCAGCATGTCTGTGCGATCTCCAATGGAGTTGCTTCTGCTCGACCGTTAGCAGCTTTGGCACGAACTTCGCTGAGATTCTCCTTAAGCCCAAATCCTCAGTCACAATGGAATGAACGGATCCAATGCTGACGCCCGCCTCGTCTGCAAGTTCTCTGACGTGATTCGACGATCCTGCATCAGCAGGGTCCTCACTTGGTCAATGACGATCTCATTTCGGGATGTTGAGGGCCTACCAGAATGTGCTTCATCTTCCACTGATGTGCGACCATCTTTGAAGTGGTTGTACCACTCTTTTATCTGTGTGGTGCCCATTGCTTCGTTCCCGAAGGCCTGTTGAATCTTGCGGATCGTTTCCACTTGGGAATCGCCAAGCTTTACACAAAATTTGATGCAGTAGCGTTGTTCAAGTTTTTCCGTCATTTTGCAAAAACGAAAATCCGACGGCGCTCACTTAAACTTCCTCACTCATCGGCGGTCTGTCGGCGACTGACAGCTTCTGCAGGCGGGAAAATATTCACGCATACGAATTAGGATCGCCTACATACGTTGCACCAAACCACGCCTCCCTAGCTTCATTTGTTTACGCATGAAAAATTAAGGTTGGATACTTTTTGAATACACCTCGTATACATATGACGTCGGTTTTAGACTATGGCGTCATAACAAACGACTGACATGGGATGAGGGGTCGTGATAACCCCACTCCGTTATCACTAACCTTCACAGATTCTCACAAAGTTTTCTGTATCTTCATCTAACTTCGTCACTGATAGATTATGACGCGATTTTGATCGCTGATCATGTCCTCATCACCTAAAATATCGGTATGTGAACAAAGCAAATGGATGACACTGTGGAACGTGTGTGTGTGTGTTTTTTTTAATGCTTCACGGATCACAGAACGGAGTGAACAATGGAGAAATAAGAGGGACATCGTGTGAATGACAGACACAAAAGGTCATCGTCGGACACGGTAAAAGTCAAGGCGTAAAGCTGACGTTTTCAAGAAAAGCTTTACTCCGACGTATGATCAACATTGATTGTGCTTAGATTTTGGAGGCCAGAATATAAAACAATTGTTCGTTGCATACTTCATGGGAACGACCGATGAAGACCACTCGGTGTTCGAAACGTCGGACCCGAGTCTTGCCTAATTCCGGCCAACTATACGCGTCGCTTGCCTCGATCATTTCTCCTATCCCATGAAACACGCTCATTGCATGCATGTCATCAAACTTTGTCTACAACGACAGGAAAACGTCCGCTTTAAGGTCAGACAATTCTGCCACAATATATTGCAATACCGAGGTGCATGAAAACCGTTTAAAATGCGTTACCAGTGCTCGTGTGTGTTTTTAATTTTAATGCAAATTACAGCCCAGAGCCTTATCGCAGAGTTAGCTTTCATCTTGGGCGAAGGCTGCGCGCGGGTGTTGCACTTAACACTACCCGTCAGAAGCGGCCTTAGAGGAGAGGCCTTCAGAAAGGCGACCCCATCTCTCGCCGTATGTTATAATGAATTCCATTTTAATACATTTCAGATCAAGGGTGATTTCTACTCCAGCGCGCCGTTACCTATCACCCAGACACATTTTCTCAATTAGTGGAGTGGAAATAAACATGAGCATAATAGACCACTTTGTCAAAGAGAGTTTTAATTGCATGCAAAGGAACAGAGGGCCAAATATCTGTCTCGCTGATACATCGGCGAGGGGTACGCCTGGTAATTACCAAGTTATGAAAAAAGGTAAATCTTTGGCATTCTGCTCGCAAACTTTCTTGCACAAAAATGGGGCATAAATCTGGAGGTGATGGAATTGCCACCGAGGTAAGAGCCCTTTTGGTGTCACCCGCAACGAAGCCACGGGCTTTGGCTAACCCTTAAATTATGACAACACACCGCAGGACTTGCACACAAAAGCAACAACCTTTTGGAAGCATCGTCGAGCGAGCATCGTCGCATCACGAGAGAAAAGGAGAGTTTTACATGAAAGGAAGAGGAAAAGCGGTGATGTTATGTAATCCGCATCTTCCCGGCACCCTGGGGCGAAGCACGCTTCTGGAATTGCTGGAGCACGAGAATCTTGGCTCGGTTTTGTCTGCTCTCACGATAAAGCGCCACGTTTTTGGACAGATCGGCTTTAACAGCTGCAGGGAGGCTGGCAGAGCTATTGAGAGGCAAAACCAAACAGAGTTTCATTCCGATTTATGTATCTCAGATATATATATATACATACATATATATTATATATATATATACATGTATAAATGCATACACATGTATATATACAATACATACATACATACATACAGAATGTTCCAAAGAGACCTGGAATAAGTTGGTTGTTTATATATTTAGGACCACAAATTATACAACGATACCCTTTGTTTTAAATGATACAGAAACTCATAAAGTTTTCTATATTCCAGGTCTGGTGCTTTAATGTAAAAGAAAATGGCGACTCCACAGGAGAAAGCTCAGTGCGTCGAATGGTTCATCAAGCCGAGCTCCGACATGCAAGTTCAGCGCAATTTCCGTACAATGTGTGGAAGGATTCCGCCATTGCGGACTAATATCAGAGAGTGGGACAAGAGGTTTAACAAGACTGGAAGTTGTCAGAAACAGAAAAGTACCGGTTGACCAAGCACAAGTGCAGCAGATGTTGAACAAGTGCGTGAATCATTTCAACAAAGTCCCAGAAAATCAATTTTATGCGCATCCAGAGAACTAGGACGACCAACCACCACTGTACACAGGATTTTGCATAAAAGACAAGCTTTATGCATATAAGGTATAGATTCTGCAGGACCAAAATGCAAGGCGTTTGCCTTGGAAATGTTCAGTCACATAGAGGATGACGAAGATGATCTGAAAAAAGGTCATGTTCACAGATGAAGCTTGCTTCCATGTATCGTGGAAGGTCAACCGGCACAACGTGACGATTTGGGGCTCTGAAAACCCCCACCTAGTCATTGAACACACACGTGATAGTCTAAGGGTCAATGTGTGGTGTGGCCTTCTCCATGACTGCTTGTTGGGTCCGTTTTTCTTTGCGGAGCATACAGTGACCTCAACAACTTACATGAACATATTGGAAGGATTTGCCTTCCTAAAGATTGAAGACCTGCAACCCGATATCTTTTTTTCAAAAGGACGGCACTCCCCCTCATTGGGCCTTAGTCATTCAAATTGTTCTGAATGAAAAATTTCCAGGTCGCCGGATTAGCTGAGACAGACCAATCGACAGGCCTCCACGATCACCAGACGCAACCACCCTTGATTTCCATGCCTCTGGTGACGATGTTGCCAGTGGCATTATGTTTTGGGGTTGTCCATCCGTCCGTATGTACATCTGTACGTACATGTGAATTTTCTCCGTTTTCTCTGCAACCTCTTATCCGATTGACACAAAATTTTTAACAGAGATGCGACTCATCATGCAGAATTTTTTAATAATTATTATGCCATTATAAGTCACGTGAGGTGGCAGCCATGTTGGAAAAACAGAAAAAAAAAACTTTGGACCACTGTATCTCCTAAACCGCAATGTGGGAAAAAATTGAAACTTCGCACTTGGCAACTACTCTGCATGGGGAATAAGATCAATTTGATCTTAGACCGGTCAAAATTCAATAAGACCGGTCAAAACTCGACAAGTAGAATGCTGCGTTTGATCAATATGAAAATTTGTGAGGTTCATCGAGGGAAATATTTCAACACAGAAAAAAACTTATTATGATGTCATCCGTCACATGGTTTGGCAGCCATATTGTTTATAAAAAGTAAAAAAAAATCTTCTCTAGAACTGCTTTACAGATCGAAGTGAAACTGCACACAAATGATTGACTATCCATGCTGAATAAAATTAGATAACTATGATGTCATAGGTCACATGGTCTGGCAGCCATCTTGGATTTACCCTCAAACCTTCAAAAAATCTTCTTCTCCAGAACAGCTGGGCAGATTGAGGAGAAACTTCACAGACACGTTCTCCATTACTTGGGGATATTAGTATGAGAAAGAATAATAATTGATGTCACGTGGTTCGGTGGCCATATTGGATTGAATAAAAATATTAAATAATGTTTTTTTTCTGGAACTGCTTATCTAATTGAAGCAAAATTTACCAAGTATCATCAAAACATATTCCTGCATACATTGTGAAAATGATGATGTCATAGGTCATGTGGTGTGGATAGAAAAACGAAGCTTATCCCATTAAAATGAAGCTTCCACACACGTGATCCACTTCCAAATGTTGGGCAGGTTCCAAATTTTCAATGCCAATGGTCACGTGGTTTGGCAGCTATGTTAGTTTGAAAACCAAAAATTATAAAACCTTTTTCTCCAAAACCGCTTGACAGATCAATATGAAACATGTTGCGTTACATGGAGCAAGGGCAGTGAATTACAACTGCGAAGTTTTGCATCAATTGCTATAGCAGTTACTGAAACATAATTTTTTAATATTTTCCTTGAAACCAATGTGGTTGCCACACCACATGACTGATGACATAATTTTAAGTCAAATGTATGCAGCAAGGATAGTGGATCATAACTGCAAAGTCCAGTATTGATAGGTGAAACGGTTTCAAGAGAAATAATTGTTCAATCATTTCTTTAAAACCAACGTGGCTGCCACATCATGTGACTGATGAGATCATTGTTAAATAAAATATTTTCAACAACTGTGGTGGATCATCATTGCAAAGTCTCGCATCAAAAAGCTTAGCAGTTTCAGAGAAATAATTTTTTTTCATGTGATCGACTCAGCATGGTCGCATTGAACTGAGCATTGGTTGAAAATTTCAACATCATCGGTCACATGGTCTCGCAGCCATGTTGGACAAAATCCGACAAAACATAACAATATTTGTTAAGTACTCGGGTTGAACAGCGTTCTGTTACATGTGCATTTGAAAATGAAATATGCAACGATTGTTACAAATGACTCGACTATTATAGTGACTGTCGAATGTAGCACCAGTGTCACAAAGAAAGTATCAGATATACACCTTGATTCACGTCGAATGTATCATGAAATGAAGGTGCCACCTATAAGCACATCAGCCTATAATGAGATGCAAGGTTTACGACTTGAGCCTTGCCTAGTTGACAGCAATAGTAGTTGGTGGTTCCATAATTTTGTGAATTTGGATTCTATTAACTTCAGTTCTTTCTTTCTTTTTTTTCCAAAATAGTACCGAGAATGTTAATACCTTTTCACCACGACGCTGAGAAACACCTTGACCACATAATTGACCTACCTGACAACCCGGGAGGTAGAAAATCACTTTCTCTTGAAACAATGAAAATGCAAGAAAAAAAACCTTTGGATTGTGTGATGGTTACTGGGGTTGGTGAAGCGCAGGAATCATGGGCCAAATAGTCTACTCCTGTGTCAAAGTTCCTTGTGTAAATCACCCTCAGCAGGAAAATGGGGTCCAACTTAGCAAGCCTAATCTGGATCTCTCTCACCATCTGTACTCCTTCCTTCTGTTTCAATCACTCCTTATTAGCTGGTAAAGAAGCAGTCCAGCGAATCATCGGCTACTCAAAGAAAACAAACTTTCGTGAGATCCACCTCCATCATATTTGGATTCTTCTCCCATTCAGTTCTCTCTTCACTTATAAGGAAAGTAATCAATTGGTCCATTGCACAGTCTACAGTTCCATCCTCATTGAAACAAGCCGTAACATTTCACATCGTGAAGAAACCTTCACCAGACATAGACGATCTTCATAATTACAGACTCGTTTCTATTTTACTTTTCATTCCAAGTGAGCATAACTGGTGCTGTTGTCAATCAGCTTTTGGAATAGCTGCACCAACATTACCTTTTAGAACCCTTCCAGTCTGGTTCTAAACGGTTACGGAGGGCTGAGCCTGCCTTCCTGAAAGTCACAAATGATATTCTGAATGAAGCGGACCAAGATTCAGCTATCGTCCTAATACGTACTTATCGTCCTATCAGTTATTGTCACAGTGGGTCCTTTGTGAAGAGTAGGTGAGCTATCGCTAGCACCACGGCCAAATTCCAAATCCCTGCCCTAACCAAGTTGAATGTCAGGCCTGGTCAGTCGGTTCATGAAAGACTGGGCCAAGCTGCCCCGGCGAACCCCCACAAGAAGGTGGGAATCATTGAGGCCATTAAAGAAGAAGTTTTTTTTCACAGTGGACCGTAATCATCTTCTTTTGTATTCAGCACGTGAATGCGAGTAGCATTGTTAGCTGAGGGCACGGCTGTGCCACTGATGAAGTTGGCTCCTGTAGGTTAGGGTAGGAATTTGGAATTTGCTCAGTGTGTCGGTGATAGCTCGCCTACTCTTCGCGAAGGACATCGTGGGATCTTAAACATCCACAAACTAACGCAGGTAGATGGTACATCCAGTTTCTCACCCGTATGAAAGGAGGGGGGGGGGAGGGGTTGGGGTTGCTGCCTGCAAGACTCCAGGATGGCAGTTTATAGCGGGGCCAGGATTCGAACACTAGCTAGACAGCTCAGGGATGAGTGTGCATACTTCTCGGCTATCCTAGCAGCTCAGTGGACCATAATACTACTACTTCACTATCTTCATTCCTGTTTTCGTATCTCTGGACTTGCTGTTGAATGGTTTAAATATTGTCTTTCAGATCAACTCCACACACTCATCAGACTCACCTCATCCATGTGTTGGAATAATTCTCAGGGAATACATCATATATCTGTTGGTGTTCATTTGTTCTTCGTCAACATTTGCTTTCTCTTTATCTCCTTCCACATTTATGATTTCACGGAATTTTCAATTTCAGCTTTCAATGACACGCTGCCGGTGTGCAAGTCTATCTGTCCAATGAATTTGATAGCACTCTCTCTTCCACACCTTTCTGTCTGAATTGCAAACATGGATATCAATTAACTTTCACAAACTCATTGCTGATAAGACTGATATGCGAGTATTTGGCCTCTCATTGTTGTAAAAAAAATTCCAGACAGTAAAGCATGGTAAAAACCCCAGAAAGTAAAACTTGGGAGAAACCCCAGAAAGTAAAACCTGGGAAAACTAGAACGGCACGTGGTAGAGCGCATACCTCTGCCAGGCTGAACAGTTTACATGTTGTATCCCACTGACAGGCCGGATCTGGATGTGGACCTGAACAAAAATCGAATCGGCTTGTTCTCATCACCTAACCAACTCATCCACCATGTTTTATCATAATCTGTCCACAGCGTTTTAGATATCATGATAATATCGTTTTTGGCTCCATCTCTCAATTATGGTGACCGTTGTACAAGTATGGTAAATGGTGACCAATCACTTAAAAAAATTCTTGTATCTGGATCTGAATTCGGATCTTCACCAAAATCGAATCAGTTATTCCTTTTCACACACCTAACCTGCCCACCAACTTTTTGAGATATCAACAATCCGTCCACAACTTTTTGAGATATCCTGCTTGCAGACAAAGAAACAGACAGACAGAGGTGAAAACTCAGTGGTAAAGGTAAAATAAAAGAAAAAAAAATCTGATCTGTTCTTCCCAGGTTTCAAATATAGGTGTTACAAGTAACATGGGCCAACACTTTCCAATATGACACATATTGGTAAAATACGGATATAGATTATCTACCATATGCATAATATTTATCTAATTCACTCACATTTACACAGGAAGATTACTGAAACTTGTTTAAATCAAAACCTGTGCTTTTCCTTCAAATTATAAACAAAACTACAACTGCCACTTTATAACTGCTGGCAGTGATGACCGGGTATCAAGACGTCCAGCTTTGATACAACCCTGCGTTGATACCACACGGGATTGACGAGTTACGGACCGAGTACCATGAAGTGTTCAATCTGTTCATTACGGATGCAGTTAGCCCTTTTTCCTTGGGATATCATCGGTGTCAATTGAATTGGCGTTTAAATTACCTGAACACAAAGTAATATATGTTGGCACAATGGGTCCACACTGTAAACTGGGACTCCCCCAAGTCTAACAAGGCCCCACACGTCTCTCTACGGTGCGGCACTGATCAGTTATGGACCAAGTAACACGCCACATTCAATCTATTTATTACATACGCAGTTAGCCCTTTTTCCTGAATACATCGTCGGAATCAATTGAATTGGTGTTTAAATAACCTAAACATGAAGTAATAAATGTCGACACCGTGGGTGCAGAGGGTAAACCAGGACTCTCCTGAGTCTAACGAGGCCCCAAACATCTCTCTACGAGGCAGGATTGACCAGTTATGGACCTGGTAACAGGCCACGGTCAATCTATTCATTACGTATGCACTACGCAGGTGACCCTTTTTCCTGGGGCCATCGGTGGTATCAATTGAACTGATACTCCTCCACCTTCAAACCCATCCAGGCACAGCCAAGTGAGCCTTATTCAATTTTTAATATTTTTTAAAGTTGTCAGATTCAAACAATTAAATAATTATATTTGCCAGACCATGTAGCTGATCAGGTTGAAATTTAAAACATACGTTCCCCATCAAAACTGCATCATAATTCTGAAGTTTCACTTTGATTGATGAAGCGGTTCCAGAGAAAACATTATTTAATATTTTTCTTCAATCCAATATGGCTGCCAAACCATGTGACATCAATTATTCATTAATAAATTTATATCTACTAGTCTTGGAGAATGCGTGTGTTAAGTTTCCCCTCGATCTGACCAGCCATTCTGGAGAAGATCTTTTGGAGGTTTAGGGTAACTTCAATATGGCCTCCAAACCATGTGACCAATCAATTAGAAATTAACAAACTTGTACAACCATGTCTTGGGGAAAATGTGTGTAAAGTTTTGCCTCAATCTGTCCAACTGTTTTGGAAAAGAAGATCAAGAAAAAATTCAAAACAATATGGCTGCCGAACCACATGACCTATGACGTCATAATTTTTCCTTCCATGAGTTGATGCTTAGATGATGCTCAAGAAATTTCAAATTTTTCGGATGCAGCATTCTACGTGTCGAATTTTCACCGGGATACCACTTCACCGATGACGCAAATAAAAATCACACTTCTTTCCCATCGGGAGTTCTTGCCATGTGCCAAGTTTCACTTCTATTCAATGGTGCGGTTTCGGAGATATAGAGGTCCAAAGTTTTCGGTTTTTCAAAGATGGCACCTGTACCATGTGATCAATGATGGCATAATTATCAATAAACTATTCTACAAAAAAAATATGCATACTATGGTGAAAATTTCATGTTGATTGGACTAACGGTTGCTGAGAAAATGAATTTAAAATCCAAAAACCCTGAAAATTGCCGGCAGAATAAGAAAAATAATAAAGAAACAGAAGAAAAACAATAGGCTATCCAGCCTTGTAGGCTTGGTACCCGAATAATGGATTCCATGATCATTTCTTCTGATGTCAAGTCTTTCCTCTTTTCAAATAACCTGATCTCTGGCCATCAGTTTGGATTGCATCCTGGTCAATCAACTCTGGACATGTTGCTGCTCTTCTCTCAACAATGGTTAGAGGCCCAAAGTCTCAAAAAGGAAGTCAGGACCTTCTCCTTGGGCATATCTCATGGATTCGACACAGTCTGGAATCCTGCTTTGTTTGCCAAGCTCATTGCTTGAGTTGGGGCATACAAGGCAATATTCACACAAACAACTATAACGGCACTCGGTAGAGCACATACCTTCACCAGACTGAACAATTTACATTTTGTATCCCACTGATAATCCAGATTCAGATCTTCACCAAAATCGAACCAATTTGTCTGTGTCACACACTCAACTTAACCACCAAATTTCGTCCAAATCCATCAACAACCTTTTGAGACATCATACTCGAGACAAACAAACAGACAGGCAGACAGACAGGGGTGAAACCATAACCTCCGTCCACCTTTAGTGGTGGATGTAATGACTTGGAATAGAGGTTCAGCTTATTGAGCTGTTTGATCTGCCATCAGCCATAACCTTTCCTGGGCTGACCACATATCAAAGCCTGCTTCCAAAGACGGCCTCAGATTGAACATCCTCCGTCATTCTAATATATTTTTTGAAAAAGTTGGAAGTACTCACAGTACGCAAAGCCTTTTGTCCATCAATCAATGGAGCAATGCCCTCCACTATTGGCTGGAACCCAAAAATCACATCTGCTCAAACTGACTAGGTGTCCTGTATTTTACAGGATTGTCCCGTTTCATTTTATATGCCAATTGTCCCATTTTTTTTTCAGTACTACAAACAATACTTGAAAAAGGAAAGGGGGCACAGCGCAGGCACGTACGCCTCCATTATGGCAATAGTATACCAATCAATAAGGCCAATCAGCAGTCAGAAACCGTGCAATGACATCATGTGACTCATCAATACATAGTAAGATATAACCGTTACTACATAAGTTCAATTCCTTTCATTGTTTTTTTATTATTTGCAAATGAGATTAAGTGTTTGTGGAAAAAACAATGATGGAATACAGTCATCAAAACTGCATGAACAATAAACTTGTACTCTAGGAATTTGCATTTCATTTTTATTTTAACTATACTATTAAATGAGCAAACTGCCACAGTTTCTGAGACACGTGGCAGAGGGATGAGTCTGAGCTTTGGCACACATGTCCAGTATTGCTTCGGATTCCCAAATGTCCCCTTTTGGAACGGATCCATTATCGGAGTTCCGTGACAAAAGGTCCAAAATTGCTGTGATGAGTCCCCAACTTGAAACAGCCTGTTACCCCTAACACCGGACGAATAGCGTGGAGAGATGAAGTGCGTGCAACCACTCAGCCAATAGCGTGTCGACATTTCCAACCACATTTATAAAGCGAGGCCCTGTTTATTTCCTTCCAGACTGTAGTGAGCATTCTGAAAGCCACAAGATACCGAAACGTAAAAATGCAGACACACGTGCAACAGCAGTACGAAATAGGAAGCGCAGCTTCCAAAAGAATATCTCGCCACACGCTCTGTGAATTATTGCAAGACTACAATAAGAGACCATTTCTCCCCATACACAGCATTGGCAAGATGGACACTATGTGCGCTTCCTGTGGCGCGTACATGTGGAAAGCTGAACTGTATTCCGTTGCCTCAGTGTGAACACTAAATTTTCCACCTGCTGTATGCAAGGAAAAGTTGTTCTTCCCAACATCAGTGAACTACCTCCCCCCTTGCAACACCTTTTCACTGACTGCACACCTGAAGCAAGGGATTTTCGATCCAGCATTCTGGCATACAACTCGAGTTTAGCGTTCGCATCATTGGGTGTACAGGAAGATGTGTTATCTACAAGGGGTCCATATACGTGAGGAATCCATGGCAGTGTTTATCATAGAATCGGACATTTTTTTCCCGAGAACGGTAAACCGCCGAAGTTTTCGCAAATCTATATCTACGACTGCCAACGAAATGGCTCATCGAACGGCAAGGAACAGCGACCTGCACCGTGATTTGCTTCAAAAGCTACAGGCAGTACTGCATGACTGTAATCCGTCTGTAAGTGTTTATAAGCAAGCCGCCGAATTACTGGAACAAGAAGAAAATGATTCCATGAAGTTTGTTTTGAGAGCGGACCCAACGACAGATTCACGGCGCTATAATCTACCGACGGCAGCAGAAGTAGCGGTTATCTTACCGGGAAGTGCTGATGTTTCATCGCACCGCAACATCGTTTTGTACAAGCGGTCAAGCCAGGATCCAGAAAATCGTGACAATATCCACATCAATGAGACCCACCCCGATTATGACCCTCTTCATTACGTGTTGCTACGACTACATGGAGATCTGGGCTGGACATTTACCATCAATAAACGAGATGGCAAATGCGTCAGTACTATGGAGTTTTACGCTTACCACTTGATGGTTAGAAGTAACTTTAATGTAATACTATGTGGTGTTAGATTACTACAACAATATATTGTCGATCAATACGCAAAGGTTGAACAAGGACACCTGAACTACGTCTACCACAATCAACGGCAATTGCGGGTAGAGCTGTATCAAGGACAATCTGATGCAGTCACCGCTGGGGATACTGATGGTGCCTCAATCGGTCGCCTGGTTGTTGTCATTTACCGGAAGCCAACAAAATATGAATCAACTGTATCAGGATTTGATGGCTATCGTTCGGCGTTACTCGAAACCTGACCTCTTCTTAACATTTACGTGCAACCCCAAATGGGAATAAATCCAAAATGCGTTATTCCCAAATCAGGTTGCCGCTGATCGACCAGACATCGTAGCTAGAGTTTTCAATCAAAAGAAGAAGGCTTCCCTACACGATATTGTGGCTGCTCAAATATTCGGAAAGGTTCTCGCGTACATCTGCATAGTAGAATTTCAGAAACAAGGGCTGCCTCACCTTCACATGTTGGTGATTCTCCACCAAGAAAGTAAGCCTCGATCACCGGACCATAATGACAAATTCGTCGCGGCAGAAATTCCCGACCCATTGCAGACTCGATTGCATAACATGATCGTACAGAACATGATACACGGACCATGCAGCATGGAAAATCCTTGATCACCTTGCATGGAACAAGGCAAATACACTAAACAATTCCCCCAAGCAATTCTGCGAAACTACGCGAAGCACGCACGATGGCTACCCGTTATACAGAAGAAGGGATTTCGGACCTCAGGTACAAAAAAACGGAGTGAACATTGATAACCGTTGGGTCGTTCCTTATAACCTGTATCTGTCCTCCAAGTATAACGCCCACATCAATGTTGAAGTCTGCTCGACGGTCATGGCAATCAAGTATCTCTACAAATATGTCGATAAAGGACCAGATCGTATTATGGCCGCTGTATGTGAAGACGATCATCAACAAACTGACAACGACGTGAATGAGATCAACCGATTTGTGGACGCGAGGTACGTTTCCGCATGCGAAGGCTGCTGTCGTTTGTTCCACTCCGATCTACATGAATGATCACCGTCTATTCAACGTTTGGATATCCATATTCCAAACCAAAATAGAATCGTCTATGTTCCTGGACAGGCTGCAGAAGCTTTAGACCACGCCAAAGAAACAACCCTCACCGCATGTTTTATCTGTAACCGTGACTACCCCGAAGCCCATTCTGTTCCATACCACGAGTTCCCAGAACACTTCACGTGGAACAGCACTACGTGCAAATGGTCGCCTCAGAAACAGGGAAACACAATTGGATGCTTATACAGTGCCAGTCCATCCGAAGGCGAACGATTCTATCTTCGTTTGCTACTGCATCATTCACCTGGATGTGCATCATTCGAAGATCTACAGCAACTCCCTGATGGCAACATTGCGGACACATTCAAAGCGACAGCATTGGGTCGAGGTTTCTTGGAAGACGGCCGCGAATGGCATGACTGCTTCGAAGAGGCTGCCATGTCAGGTTTCCCGACTCAACTGCGCACTCTCTTCGTCACTATTCTCTTATTCTGTCAACCTGCCCAACCTGTACAATTATTCTCCTCATTCAGACAATGTTTTAGCGAGGACATACTCAACAATGCTAACCAGGCTGGCATCACAATAACCGACGACGAATTAAACAACAGGACCCTAGGAGCCATGGAGGAATTCCTGCGGTACCATAGAAAATCATTGCAAGATTACCCTGACATACCCCAACTCAGCCACGCGACCGATGCCGAACATGATCCATCCTCTTTTCTCATGACTGACTGCGATGTTCAAGCAGAAAAAAACAAGGCGGATCACAACTGCAGACTCCTCAATCAAGATCAAAGGGTGGTATATGAAGCTGGTGATGGAAAATGTGACAATGAAGAATGGGGCAGTGTTCTTCGTCGATGGCCCTGGGGCACTGGGAAAACGTTTCTTTACAACACCATCCTACACAGCGTTCGTTCCATGAAGCTCACCGCACTCGCAGTAGCATCTTCCGGGATAGCGGCTGAGTTGTTGGACAGAGTCGAACTGCTCATTCTCAATTCAAAATACCTATACCTATACACCACACAGCACGTGCAACATTCCAAAGAACTCTGCATTGGCTACACTGGTCAAAGGAACGTCTGTCATAATCTGGGACGAAGTTCCAATGATGCACAAGCAGGTCTTCGAATCTTCATGCTCATGTGCGACATTATGGAGACGGAAAAGTCTTTCAGAGGCTTGATCGTCTTATTGGGTGGTGATTTCAGACAAGTGTTACCAGTCATCAGACATGGACGTGAGGCGGACAATTGTCAAAAGTAACCTGAAGAGATCGTTCCTCTGGCAGGAGGTTCAATTATTTCACCTCACCATTTACATGCGAGCTCTGATGGCCCGTCTCACCAAAACCAATCTGTCAACGATTTTCAGACTTTCTTGCTGTCGATTGGAGACGGCAGAAAACCTACAAATCCAGATGTAGGGAAGTGCAAAATACGCCTATCGTCAGAAATCTGCATTGATCCCATTATTGGTGGTGTCAACGAGCTTATCAGGTCTGTTTTCCCAGACTTGACTACAATCGACTACAGCAGAGCAATACTGTGTCCGACAAACGAAGATGTTGACATGACCAATGATAAAGTCTTACAAACCTTACCGGCTGGCGAAACGCAGACATATCTCAGTTCTGACAGCGTATCTGATCCAGGACAGATGTACCTCTGTCCGACGGAGTCCTTAAACTCATTAACACCAGTGGGCTTACCACCACATAAACTCTGTCTTCAAGTGTCCACCCCAATAATACTGCTCAGAAATTTGGACCGGCGTAATGGATTACTGAACGGAATGAGACTGCGCATAATCAGCCTTGGAAGCCGGCTGATCGAGGCCGAGATCATGACCGGCAAAAAGACAGGCAAATACATCTTCTTTCCCAGAATAACTCTTACCCCATTGGACTCTAGACTGCCTTTTGATCTACGACAACGCCAATTCCCAATGTGACCAACGTATGCGAAGACCATCAACAAGACCCAGGGAGAAACTCTCACTTTCCTAGGCATTAATCTGACCAATCCAGTCTTCTCACACGGTCAGTTGTATGTGGCGTTATCATGTGCGCAATCGATGGAGTGTATCAAAATACTGCCACAACTGTGTCAACCCAACAACGGCTTCCACTACATGGATAACATCGTTTACAGTGGACTGGGTTAACATTAGTAAGTATGCTCTGCTTTTTTCGATAACAGGCACTCATTTCACGATATACGACAGCGTCACATCCGTGTTATGCCGCGCTTTGTGTGGGTTATCTTCTAGTAATATTTATTTGTACAGATCTTGACGACATAAAAACATATTGTTCTGGCCACGGGTATCGAGTGTATTATGAGGGGGCTAATCCTCGTTTCTCCTCGGAAGAACTGGACCTGGGGCCACAGCTCACAATTAACTTTGTGGTACGGTGGGTTCCTTCCAACCATGAATGCCAATCAGTTAACCATGAGTTCCAGTGTCCACAGTCTAATTTGCCATTTAACTAGCGGCCACGTGGCCTCCTGACCGAAGAACACGCCCTTGGCGATGCACCAATCTTATGTTGATTACATCTTAAGGAAGGCGGCCGAGCATTTACTGCTGGTGCACGCCAACTATGACAGGTTAATTACTGGGGAATTACCTCCCAGTCTATCTAGGTTCGGACAATGCTGGATCAATGGAAGGAAAGGACAAGCACAGACAGGTTGAAACATCAACAAGGAATTTGTTATTAAGAAAAATAAATAAACTGAATAACTTTTTATTTCCTTGTGGTGTCAATGGATGAATTCAAATCAATCAAAATAATCTCAAACAAATAAAGAATTCAACAGGCATTGATAGAAAAATAGACAAAGAGCAGATGCTTACTTAACAATTAAACACTAGCCACAGGTACCCAGCAGACCATTCAGGGGGGAAAAGAAATCCGGTCTCAGCTTACCAAGGCAGAAGTCATCGTGCGTCCAATAAAATGTCCCAAAATGTGTGAGCGTGCCTTGGTCCACTGCCAGCGCCCTGCCTCGCCATGCACCCAGTGGCAAACAGGCTCAAACACCAATCGACGTCACGTCGTCACCCCCAGGAACCAAGGACACCAAGAATCAGATACGCCAAGAGCAGGTACTGAGCAGAACCAGCAGGAATGGTCCAACCATCACCAACCGTCAGGAGCTATCAGGAGCCGTAACCAACGGGCAGCTGTAAGGAGCTGTAACTAATGGGCAGGGGCTGTAATGAACCATCACCAACGGTCAGGAGCTGCATGGAACCATCACCAATGGTCAGGAGCTGTAAGGAGCTGTAACCAATGGACAGCTGTAAGGAGCTGTAAGCAATGGTCAGGAACTGTCAGTAACCATAAGGACCCATCTGGAGCTGTCAGCGACTGTCAGGAGCTATCACCAACCGTCAGGAAGGCAGTCCTCCCATCCTTTTTATGGGTGAACAGTGTGGGTGGAGCCTCAAGCAGAATTCAGCCAAATCCAGCTTGCCTATTGGCGCATCACTTCACATGACCTCCAACCGTCAATCTCGCAATCATGCCTTCCTCGTTCAGCCCGACACAAACTAGGGCCAGCCAGCATCCGTAGAGCTGCCAAACGGAGCGTCAAATGTTGATGGAAAAAGGTGGATGTCAAACGTCAATGAAAGAGAGGTGGCTGAGGTAAATGATCCACGGCCGTATTTGATGGTCAGAATAACTGCTCAGGAAAAGCCCGCGGTGTGTTTAATCAAATGTCCTGTAAGTCCAAAGTGTAAATAAATCGTCCACCTCCAAGCCAATGTGTCCCGATGGAAAGGGGTAGAACGAGCCTCCACGAGCCAACGGCGATCTCTCGCGTGCATGAACGTGTCATGAAGAGGAAAAGGTTATCGCATAAGAAAGTGAATCTGTTCTATACCCTTCCCCAACACATCAAAGAGTTAGAATCCCACCAGACAAGGGGTTGGGTCTATTCTGAACATGCATTTATGGGAATAACTGTCTGAGGACCTGGATGTTGCGTGCATTAGTCAGATCCGATTCTGAAATTCATAACACTATATTCAAAATTCAACAATTTAAAGGATATGAATATACTGTATACAAAATAAAAAGCACAAAAGTACACTTACCACAATAACATGCGTATTCACATTGGGGCCGACAACTGCACAATGGGCAATGGGGTCGACGGTAGCTCACTTCACCCGTGCCTGAGTGTCCCAGACCTGGTCATCCTGCTCTGCCTCTCCTAGATTCTGTGGAATACAAAGCTCTCAACATTATAGGAATCTCCAACAATGAGATCAAAGCACAAGGCTTGTTGCTTTCACATCATAGGCAGGTCAGTGCCCTCATTTTTTTTTAACCGCCCATCTTTCGGTTCAGCTCCTTCAACTCTCCAGGTCTCCGACCCTCCCCAACAATTACAGGTGGCACTCCTTTGCACATATCCACTCCTTTGTTCCTCTTTTCTCCCATTTGGGGCACTGCCTTCCTGAGGCTGTTCAATCCCAGCCTTCCATGCAAGGCTTCAAGTAGGAAGAACACTACTTACATCTTGTGTCATCTCCCACCTGCAATATTTTCTTCCCCCATTAACCCCACATAAGCCAACACTCTCAATTGAAGATTACTGTGTTTCCTTCCCTCTTCTCTCTCCTCTTTTATTGTTCATTCATTCCTTTGCTTGTTGGGTCCAACTGTGGTTGCAAGCACCCTATTATCAGTATATTATAAGCCTGCTGTTGGCTGTGTGGTTAGGGTGTCTGGCTTGGGATGTTAGGCTTCTGAGTTTGAGCCCTGTTGGCTACTGAATTAACACCAGGTGGGGTTGACTCAGCCTGTCATCCTTCTGAGGTCAGCAAAATGAGCACCAGTGTACTGGTATAGGGGCACAACATCAGCGGCCTTGTTGTGCCCCAACAAAATTAGCTCCATGGCAGCTAAGCTGCCATGTGTAAGAAGAGGAGGTAGATTAGTACATTGTCTTTTTTCCCACCGTCACCTCACTCTTTCTTGAGCCGACATGTTGCACATAAAAATTATTTTTGGTTCTATTCCCATAATGTCGTGCTTGGATTATTGTAACTCACTTTTATCAGGCTTACGTGCTTCTTCTCTCAAGCTTTTTACAGCTTATTCAGAATTTGGAAGCCAGGGGTCATAGTTCAAGCTCATAAATTTGATCACACTTCAATCCTCCAAACACTTCACTGACTCCCAGCACACTAAGATAAAGATTTTAATATAATGTTAATAACCCCTGAAGCCAAACATAAAATTGGTTTCTGCTTACATTCTGGCATAATCCCACCTTACACCTCTGCAAGAATACGACGGTTTAACAAGGAGAATCTCCTTGTATTTCCTCAGGCTGTGATGAGTTTTGGCGATCGAGCATTCGGGGGAGTAGTGGGGGGTTGTAGTGATGGTTGAGAATGTAAACCTGAAGATGGCAACTTTCTTACCCTAATTTGACAATAAGCCAAACGATTATTTTGAAAGACAGGATGAAACAGTCGAAGCGGTCTTTGTTCAGCTACATTTCTCATCAGAAGAAATGCAAGAAAAGAGAGGACAGCTAATGTATGGGAGAGACGGGTGGCCTTAAAATCCCGTCATTTTATATCTAGATGACCCATTTATGCATGCAATAAATTTATATTTAATTTCCAGATCGACACCTGTTACATTCACCGTTCACCCCCTTTCCTGTGATGTTAATCGACACCTGTTACATTTACCCCCTTTCCTGTGACGTCTTCCGACGCTTCAATCAATTGCTCTTGTTTTTCATACTCTTTAACCTTCAAATGTTCACTTGGTTCTTTTCATTTTGATATTCTTGATGCCACCATGAAGTTGCCAAAATAACGATTATAAATAACCTGGCAATAATCAGAGGATGTTATTTTTGTTTTCATCAGGATTGGTTAACATGGTATTGCAACAGGTATGCTGATGACATGTTCACCACCGTGAATTGAGAGAATCTCGGATCCTTATATTTGATATTTCTTTTTCCACCAAACGTTTGTAGGGGAAGGCTGCAGGATTGACTCTTTCATGATGTGGATGTATTGAAAGTAAGATGGCTCTTTGGGGACGTCTGTGTGCAGAGAAGCAACACAAACCAATGCAGTGCATAGATTGAAATTCTTACACAAAGACAAATGTCTGTCTTTCACACACATGTCATCCCATGTGTGAATATGTATTTTCTTGTTTGAGTGCCAACATTGAGAAAAATAATAAAAATAAAACATGTTTATCTTGTGAGCTAATTCAATGGATACGACAGTAGCCTTTAACCTCTGTCAGAAAATCCAAGAGGACGCAAATGCTATAGTTAACAATGAACACTGCACAGTAACTATATTATAAAGCAGGAATGTAAGTCTGTCTGTCTGTCCGTCCATCCGTCCATCCCCAAACTACTGCCTCAGTTTTGGGGCTTGCCCTGCCAAACCTTCTGCGTAACGTTTTGAGGTCCTAGCCGGTGACTTAAGGTGAGTTGGAGGTTTCATAAACCCCTCAATACAATTATGATTACGAGTTTTGATTTGTATGAAGCTACTCCCGATCTGGATACGTCAGAACGGCGTCCATATTTGTTTCCCTCACGAGTGTTTGTATTTTGTTATACGAATGACACAATATCAATTTGTGATTGTAATGATGCTGTTTGGAATTGAAAATATAGAGAGATTGAGTTTAAAGTTGAATCAGGAAATTATGTGTGGGTTTACACCGGTGATATTCGTGGATTCGGCATTTGTAGTTTCGCCATTGTGACATCATAGAGATATTACCCACCTTGCTTCTGTTGGGGTTAGCTGCAGTAAGTTTTTTTGCCCAAGTCCTTCACAAACCGGCTGTCCAGCCCTCTCCCATGCACAGCACAGATACCTCGCTAGTTGATAATAAAATGCATTTGCCACCATCATAATTATTTTTTTTTTTACCATAAATTGAATTGGTAAAAGACATAATAAATGCCTATGTGGTAAGACATAAAAACAAAATATGAAAACGTGTGTGTTAACATGATGGATCAAATAAACAATCCTGGAAAGGTTTATAAAACTTCCCCTTCAAAAACTCAATTCACTTTCCAAGAAAAGAACAAGTGCACATTAAAAGTTATTTAGAAACGAGGCTAAATGTAATTTTAATTCGCCTTATTTGGGTACTTCAATTAAATTTTAATCGATTGTATTGGTCAAATGTTGGTGAAGGAGGAATTTTAGTTGCATCACTTTTCGACATGGTCTAGGCCAGCTTGGGCACATCCGAGCCATAATTTCTTGAGTCAACCGTGTTTTTATCGCAAGTCAATGAAGAGAGGTAAGATGTAGGATATTTATTAATGGTAAAGCATTGCTTCGAGCCTTGTTGATCCATGGCGAACTAGAACGACACTGGGTAGACCGCGTACCATAGTCAGCCTGAACATTTTACATTTTGTATCATACTGATAGGGCGGATCAGGATCCGAGCCTGAACCAAAATGGAATCAGCTTGTTCTTGTTGCCTACTCGACTCATCCACCACGTTTCATCCGAATCTGTCCATAACGTTTTGAGATATCATGCAATACATCAGTTTAGCCTTCTCTCTCAATGGTGAAGAATCAATAAAAAAATTATAGTATCGGGATCCAGATCCACATCTCCAAAATTGAATCAATACATCCTTTACACACACCCCCACCTCTCCACTAAGTTTTGTCCGAATCCGTCAATAACCTTTTGAGATATCTTGCTCGCATACAGACAGCCAAACAGGGGTGAAAACAACCTCTGTCCACCTTTGTTGACAGAGATAAAATGGCTGCATTAGGACGTCCCAAACAAAAGAGGGGAAAGCGTACAGGTGTCTTGTCTCTGTATTCAGTTGAACTGGACAAATCTAGTAAAGCTTTGGCAGTCAATACTGTCTAAAATGGAAACGTAATAGAAAGCTGTCTTCCAGTAAAAGTCCTTTCAGGTCATTTGTAGTTTTCTCCTTTACATTCGTTGGAGTTGTTGAACCTTTAAGTGGTGCTGTTGACGTAACAATATGTGTATGGCTGTCCAACAAAGGACCTTAATAGTATTCCCCAGTTCTCTGGCTGGCATTGGGTGTCATCCCGATTGAAGTTTTCAGGTTCATGCTAACCGTACAATTAATTGACGTAGACCACCTTTGATCATAAACAAAGAACCGGCCCAAGATTATTCATGTAATGTACAATAGGTGAGCATTTACCCCATAGGGCTCCTTTCAGTGACTTTGAAGCTAAAGTAGTCTACCATTCTTCCTCTGGGGATTTCCCGATCTTCACTATCCCCCTGAACTCACCATTTCAGTTTCTCCAGGAGCAAATGGGCTGGCAGGGTGGCCTAGAGGTACGCATAATCGCCTCTCAGCTGTTTGAATCCCGACCCGGTTATAAACTGTCACGCCAGTGTTTCACAGGAAGGGTGATTCATCAATGTGTGTGCCATCCCTCGGATGGATGTTCAACTGGGCTTCCCATCTGCCAGCATTATTGGTCAATGTTAAAGATCCCATGATCCTTTGTGAAGAGTAGATGAGCTATCACCTGCACCCTGGCCAAATTCCAAATTCCTGCACTAACTTCGTGCGTCGGAGTGGCGATCCATCTAGGATTGTTCTCTCTAGCCAATTAAACTACGTTGGCAGCCCCATGCACCTGAAGGATCGAGAAGGATCATCCACCCATCCATCCAATGGCAGCCATGACACTCAAAAAATTCCATATGCCCATGGTGAACCTTCCTAATCACCAAGAATGCTTAGCACGGACCTTATCAGTTTCTAGCCATCCATATGGTTTTGAGCCAGCGGCATCATTCCCAAGTCTTCGCATCACATTATGAGACCACTGTCTAAATGTCTGTTCAGCAGCGCCTCTGGGAGTACAAACTGCCATGGATGTTCTATTTTCCCTTCTCATGATGAGAGTGTAGAATGTAGATTCGTAATGCCATGATCCCCATGGCTGACAAGGTGGATGTCAGTACGCTCCCCATTTGTGGCTGCCGTTGGTTAAAATCAGTGATTTACTCATTTGCTTTTAGATGGCATTTCCTCCACCAAGAGTCCCACAACCCCTCTCAGGCGTTGATCTGCCCAAAGCCCTTGGCACTTCCTGGGATTTGCCAAGTTAATTAACTGCCACTCTGCCATTGGTGCTAAACAGTTGCAGGTTGCACCATCCACTGTGATTATGGTAGCAGGCTTTATTTCAGCCTAACCTGACATGAAATTTATTTTATTTTATGAAAGCAAAGCTGAAGGATGAGATACACATTAAGGATGAAATAGACAGTCAAGCAAAGAAAGACAAAAACACTGACAGTGATGGACAGTGTACCCTTATATGATGAAATGAGCCACTGATGAAAAGAAAAATTAAAAGTGAAAATATTAAAAGGAAAAGAGCAAGCACAGAAAAAACAAAAAACGAGTACTCTATATGAAAAAAGAGTATGAGGAGGGAGAAATAGGACAGGAAACGGAGAGACTAAAATAATTTTAAGTAGCGATAATGGAGTTCAAATGGCAGAGAAAACTTTTGAGTCATGAAAACATATTTCCCAGGGAGACCAAGATTGCTCACGTCGACCACCTTTGATCATAAACAAAGAACCGGCCCAAGATTATTCATGTAATGTGCAATAGGTGAGCATTTACCCCCATCGTGCTCCTTTCAGTCACTTTGAAGCTAAAGTAGTCTACCGTTCACTGGTTTCGATGAAGACCACATTCGGAGGCACCAAAAGTAGAGGCTGACAATCAGGAGACCAAATAGCATGCCGATCACAGCTTGATCGCGCGTGCTTCAAATTGCATGATCTTCTCCTGCAGTGAATAAAAGAGAAGAAGAGATTATTCTGATGAAGCAGTCAAAAGAAATGACCCAATATTTAAAGACGCATTTGAAGGAAGCCACAGAAAGGTGTGTAACCCCATTGGAAGTTTTATTTGAATGAAAATCGATCCCAAAGAGGAAATTTTATTTTCACTTGATGTGGCATGTTATTTAGCAAAGTGCCCGGGTCGTCACTTCTGAGCTTTTCAGTTATGCAAGAGAGAGAAAGAGAAAACACCTAAATGGCGAGGAAAGGCCATAGGCTTCAGCCCATTCTCTTGGGGGGAGTATAGGTTATAACAGTGAGTTTGACATTTTATTTAGTGGTCTCGTTAAAAATGCATGCATTTAAAGAGGTAAAGAGAAAGAAGCAGGAGGTAATCAAGATAGTTGTAAACAAAACATACACTCTGATATGCACTTCACGTCGATATTGGTGTTTCTGTATAAAAAATACTGTGCACACTTCAAAGCTAGGGTTACCATATTTAAACTAAAAAAAAACAAACAAACAGAAGACATTCCAGAGAGGGACACTCCAAAAAAAAGGGGACACTTTTCAAGAGTTTCCTTTACGTATTAATGAGCAATCGTATCAACACTCAATCGGTGTGTTCCGGACCTTGATCAATTTTGACTGCAAACCGCCGTTCTTCCAGTCTAAATACCGAGTTGTTACTGGAAACATTGTGCTTGTCCGAGTCCGCATGAGATTATAAATCAATAACACCATTATGTGCCACAGAGACGGACCTACCAGCTCCACATACCAAGCAATCGGCTTCCCATTCATTCTCGACCACTTCCAAAACGCAGCAATTTCGTCTTTAGTTCTGCAGTGATTTTACCCTTTCGTTTTGGCATTGTGAAGAGCTCTTGAAGAAGATCAAAAGAGAATGTACGGTGCGAACTCAGAAAAGACACTGAATCGCGCACTGAGCACGTCAATGGACTCTCTCTCACTGAAAGATTGGACAGGAAGTGGGCGCGTGAGTGTCGATACTCGAACATGCCCATTGTGCTATGATGGAGTCGTATGGACTGGTACGAAACTGTCCTGGCCCAAACATTACATAACCGCATTTTATCACCGTAAGGAAATGTACAACAATGGTTTAATCATTTAATAAGGTTAAAAAAAACAAAAGTATCCCAAATCTTAAAATTTATTGTTTTGAAATAATTCAAAAGCTAAAAAAATAAATACAGAATCCGGACATTTTAAGATATTTAAAAAAACCCGGCCAGACGGAGACTTAAGGACTGGAGAGGAGGACAAATCGAGGAAAAAAAAACCAGACTGATGTCTCACTTATCTAAAGCTATCCTGCCGGCCTTATGGTAGACATCATATTTGCATGGTTTCCTCGATGCAAGAAAGAAACACTTTGCATTCAGTTGTTTTTCTGTTGATTTTTATTTTGAAAAATCAAATACTTCCTTCAGCCTTCTAATCAGGTTGTTAATAATGTCGGGTAGCACAGAGATTAAGACAGGTGGGGCTCGTCGTGCGCACACACAACACACACACCACGTCAAAGCAGAAGCGTGAACTCAGGCTACTCCACCAATCAAACTGCTGCACTTCACCACAACAAAAAAAGATAATAAATAATTTTTTTTTATTTCAATAAGCATTTTCATTGTCCATACAATAACTAGAGCCAGCAGCGGCTGGCAGGATGACTCTAGAGGTACGCACAGTCGCCTCTAAGCTGTCTAGCTTGGGTTTGAATCCCGACCCAGCTATAAACTGTCATCCCAATGTTTTACAGGAAGGGTGATTCAGCAATGTGTGTGTCATCCTTCGGATGGACATTAAACTGGGCGTCCCAACCACCGGCATTGGTTGGTATACGTTAAAGATCCCATGGTGTAATTCAAGAAGAGTAGGTGAGCTATCAACGGCACCATGAACACATTATAAACTAGAACGGGCACTCAGTAGAGCGCATACCTTCGCCAACGCTACATTTTGCCCCCCCCCCACCAGATAACCGTTGATTGTGAGGGTTTTAATCCATACCACATCTGCCATCTCATATGTGTTATGATGGCTTAAAAACATTAAATTTCTGTGTCATATCGTATATCACAAGATTGGGCATTGAATTCACAACATTTATTGGTTGCATGCAAATTGGATAAAAATCGACCGCAACTATGGCAAAATGACGATTTTGACCTTTTCATGACCTCGACCTTGACCTTTGTACTCTTAATTTTGATATTGGTATTAGAGTGTGGGAACAGAACAGTCAACATTTTGGTGTTGGTTTCATGCAAATCGGATAAAATTGACCGTGTTATGACTAAAACCGCACATTTTGCAATGTCGTGACCCCCCCTGACCTTTGACTCCCAACCGCTAATAAGGGTTATTACGTCATTGTGTCATGTCCATATCACAAGATGGGCATTGAATTCTGAACATTTTGGCATTAGTTGCATGCAAATTGGATACAAATTGACCGCGCTATGGTAAAAAGACGATTTTGACCTTTTCATGACCTTGACCTTGACCTTTGACCCGATCGCTCCCAAAATCTATCAAATGGTCCTCGATAATAACCAATCATCCCACCAAATTTGCTGCGATTCAGTTCAATACTTTTGGAGTTTTGCGAATAACAAACAAAAAAAAACACACATATTCCAAATAAATAAATAAATAAATAAATAAACACAGCGATCAAAACATAACCTTCGCAACAAAGTTTGCGAAGTAACAATTAAAGCCTCTTGCGTTTTGTTTTTTTGCGTTAAGTTGTCCACAACGCTTTCCGATATAAATGTGAATTTGTGTGACCCCCTTGACCTTGACCCCCAACCGCTGCTTGGGTGACAAAAGTACTATACCATGTGTCATATTAAGGATGGGGAATTTAATTTGAACATTTTGGAGTTAATTTGCTGTAAATCAAAACAAAATTGACAATTTAATCGGAAAAAACGATTTTGACCTTTTGTGACCTTGACCTTAACCTTTGATCCGATCGCTCCCAAAATCTAATCGATTTGTCCTCTCGTGATGCCAAACACATCCACAAAATTTCATGACAATCTGCGAAGTGGTTTTTGTGTAATGTTGTCCACAACGCTTCCCAATCAAAAACTCCATTTTGGTGACCCCTTGACCTTTGACTTCCACAGACTAACTAGGGTTGCAAACACTATACCATACGCTATATCAGTGGATCGGGATTTGAATACTGAACATTTTGGACTTAATTTGATGTAAATCGGAACAAAATTGACACTTTAATCGCAAAAAAACGATTTTGACCTTTTGTGACCTTGACCTTGACCTTTGATCCGATCGCTCCCAAAATCTAATCGATTTGTCCTCTCATGATGTCAAACAAGTCCACAAAATTTCATGACAATCTGCTAAGTGGTTTTTGCGTAATGTTGTCCACGACGCTGCCCAATGAAAAATGCTTTGTGGTGACCCCTTGACCTTTGACCTCCAACCGCTAACTCGGGTTACAACAACACCATATAATATGTTATATTGAGAGATAGGGCATTGAATACTGATCATTTTGGCATTAATTTGATGTAAATTGGAATAAAATTGACTGTGTTATCGCGAAAATAAAAATGTTTGACCTTTTTGTGACCTTGACCTTGACCTTTGATCCGATCGCTCCAAAAATCTACTCGATTTGTCTTTCATGACAACAAACCTTCCCACACAATTTCAAGCTAATCCGCTGTAAAGTTTTTGTATAAAGTGATCCAAAACATGTTAATACCATTTTTGGTGACCCCTTGACCTTTGACCCCCAACCGCTACCTAGGGTAATTACGCCACACTTTCATGTGGCATAGCCTAGAATGTAGAATTGAGTAATGAACATTTTGGTGTTGTTTTATCTCGTTCGGATAAAAATAGACCGCGTTATGACGAAAAAACGATTCTGACCTTTTCGTGACCGTGACCTTGACCTTTAATCCGATTGCTCCCAAAGCTTCGCCTGGCGTCCTTGAGTAACTGCACATCATCTCTGAAAATTTCATGCAAATCGGTCCAGCAGTTTTTGCGCAATGTTGTCCGCACACATATTTACCAATAAATAAATACACAGGGGTCAATACAATACGTTCGTCAAACGAAGTTTGTGAAGGTAATTATGCCTAACTTCCTGAATCGGAGAAGCGACTTGACCAGGATTATAGCCGAATAACTGCTTTGGCAGCACCAACGCTCTGCTGTGGATGTGGATGTGGATGTGGATGATGTGATGTATGTGATGTGGAGTGGATGTGGATGTGGAGTGTGGATGTGGATGTGGATGTGGATGTGGATGTGGATGTGGATGTGGATGTGGATGTGAAGTGAATGTGAATGTGAATGTGGATGTGGATGTGGATGTGGATGTGGAGTGGATGTGGATGTGGAATGTGGATGTGGATGTGAATGTGGATGTGGATGTGGATGTGGAGATGTGAATGTGAATGTGGGATGTGATGTGGATGACGATATTATAAGCAGTAGGTATGTCAACACTACTTTTCAACTAGGGTGATTTTTTAAATTTATATTTGCATTAAAATGATCACACTTTATTGCGTTACATGCAACAACATGACAAAGCAGAGATTTGTGGATCACTTAACCACTAAACATGAAGCACAATATAATGAACCAACGGATTAAAAAAAACTTTAAGCCGATACAAATGAATGCAGAACACCTTTGAGCGTGTGACATCTCACCAAATTAAGCACAAAATTAACCAGGACATTTAAGAACAATCGTTGCTTCGATGACGATAAAGGTGAATGCAGGGGGGGTTTATCAATTTGGAATATCTGAGAAATGCTGATGAAATTGTGTTTAAGAAAAATAAAATTAATGGATAACCTTTTCACATTTTGTTTACATTTTGTAGTGAATTTGATTGATGGGCTGATATAGCAAAGTGAAACAATGACAAAAGGCAGAATGAACACAACGTAAAAAGATGGACGCCACTTGCACTGTAGATTTTGTAATTTTAAATATTGACGACGACTACGACGACGACGACTACGACTGCTACTGCTACTGCTTCAATTATTCTCACCTTCTTGTGGGGTTGGCCAGGGAATGTTATTTTTTAAATCTCAGTCGTTCATGAACCGGCAGGACAGGCCTGACGCTCGAAAGGTGGTGGCAGGGATTTGTAATTATTGTTACATAATTATAATTTGGATTTGTAATCGATTATTATTGTTTCATCATGGAATCGTTTGTTAAGGTGGCCGGCATAAAATCTCTGGATCTTGAGTTTTGGCCCCTATGAACCATTAAATAACACCATGCAGCTAATTGATGCAGTGGGTTGATGCAGCTAATCATCCTTTCAAGGTCGGCAAAATGAGTACCAGCTTACTGGAAACAGGGGGCACTGCATCAGCAGCACAGCCACGCTCCCAGCAAAGATACAACCAGCAGCCACAAGCTACATACAAAATAATAAAAATGTTACTTAAGTAAAGAGTAGGGAAATGCGAATTTGGTTGGATAACCCCAGTAAAACAGCATGTCCAAGCAACTCACCACGGCTTGGACATTAGCACGGCTGCGTGGCTGGGTACGGATTTGCCTAGGCAAATGGAACCATGCCCTCAACAAGTTATGGCATTGGAGCCATGGGCAGCCACGTGATTGGCGATTGGCATGAGGGGCAATGGTACTCTAGGCATAAAAGGATGATGACACCAGAGATAGAGGAAGCAGATATGATGCGGTGAAGATGACGTCGTGGATCTAAACCATTGTGCTTTGCACAGAGTTGCACAGAGTCCTTGTTAAACAAGGAACCGTTTGTTCACATCACTGTGCTTTGCATAATTGTGAAAGACACTTCAGACCTTGGAGTCAGAGGTGGCGATGACACTGCATTAAGAACAGAATGTAACGAAAGTTTGTGCTTGGAACATTGGTATGCACTCATCTAGCCAAGCCACTGAATGCAGTGGCTTACTGGTGGACATAATAACCTGGCTCTGACTGCAGTCAGTGCTGTCACACTCAGGTGAGCTTTGCTCCATCACACTCACATAGCTACAAGTACTGTCTTACCACAACTCCTCTCTCTCCACTCTCCAACACTAAGCAACTCATGCACTGGTGACTATGACCTATCTTATGCTTTGCCCCATCAGCCTCTATGTGCCACCATACCAAGCATGCTCCATTTCCAGAACTTTCTGTATCCCAGGCCATATAGTACTCTAACTACGATGGCAGCTGATACAATTCATAAGGTCATCATTGACCCAGCCAGAGAGCTTCATCTCGTGGTCTTTCAGGAAATGGTTTGAGGGGAAAACCTTGTAAATGACATTACTTTCACAGGATGCTCAAGGAATGTGCTCACCATGGGAACTAATGGGACCTTTGTGTCACACACGTCTTTTTGGATCAAATTCGTGTTTGTACAGTTCAGCTTCCACATGCCTCCCTGTGATCCGATGTAACCTCGTGTGAAACTATGCCTAAACACCAAACTATGTAAATATCCTTAATGGTATAACCTAAGCAACACAACAGACACAACAATGTATCCATAACCTATTTCTACCAAACACAGCAAAACAAATAATTAAATTAACCCCCATTTTATTTACAATACTTTTGAAATGAAGTAAAATAAATTTATATCCAATAGAAACTCGTTTTTACCAAAACTGCACTTACAATGCTTTAGAGATCGGTGTTGTTATGTATATAAGAGGGGGTGGGTGTGGGGTAAGATATGGCAGAGGGGTGTTGGTGGTGGAATCGAGTAAAATGAGAAAAGTGAATTGAGAAAAAAGGAAATGGGAGATAACAACGTGAAAAAGGAGGTGGGATTGAAAAGTAGAGGGGTGAAAAGGACATTAGTAGTAAGGGAGGAAAGGAAAAATGTATAGGACATTGGGGTGAGGGGTGGGGAAGGGGAAGTGATTGAGGATGAGATGGAAGCTCAAAATTCCCCAATCTTTCTTTGTGTAATATTTTTGAGCGTGGTTCAAGGTTAACCTCCATTCTTTGCTCGAGAAAAGTTCAAAGTATAATGAAATGAATGAAACTTTTTCTCCAAGATATTACTCTGCTACACATATGCAATTTCCTCATCGGAGTGGTAACCCCTGAAAGATGGAAGCATACAAAACTTTAAGAAGCTATGCAGACATGACATCTGCCTTCACATCCTCATCACTTTGAAACACTACCACCCAGATATTCTTTCACTGATTAGAATAAATTGTATGGACTATAGGGGATATTGTGAAGCACAAGGATACACACGGAAAATTGGACGCAAGAGGGGGCCTTTTGACCCATCAAACCTGCATCACATCTACACCACATCAATTCAATCCAACAGCTCAACATAAATTCACTGGGTGGGTAGTGGGTGTGGGGGTGGAGGAGTGTGGATGAGAAGGACTTCCTTTTCTAATTGCTTTTTGATTAAACTGGAGCGTTTTTAACTTTTAACCCCACACCCAACTCCTACTTCACCGACACTTGCTTTGTTGAATTTCAGATGTGAACTAGAAGGGCACTTGGAATAGCGCATACCTCCGCCAAGCAATGCCTGATCCACGAGAACATATCGGGCCCAATACATTTTTGAAATATAACACTATACAGTACTACATCGTTTTTGGCCCGATCTCTCCATGGTGAAGAATCACTTTAAAAATTAAATAATTCTCATATCCAGATCCAGATTCAAATCTTCACCAAAATTGAATCAATTCATCGTGGTCACACACCCAACATGGCCACCAAGTTTCATCTGAATCCGTCACAACTTTTTGAGACATCGTACTATATACAACTTTTGGCCCTATCTTTCAATGGTGAAGAATCACTTTAAAAATTCTAATAGTAGGATCCGGATCTGGATCTTCATCAAAATCTCATCAGTTCTTCTTTGTCAAACACCCAACCTATC
>CM068960.1:72466529-72478095 GCA_035128595.1 Eptatretus atami | reverse complement strand
ATTTCATCCTGGTCCGTCTACAACTTACTTTTTGAGATATCCTGCACAAAAACAAACAAACATTAAAACATTGAAACTCATAGAGTGACAACTTGGTGAAACGGAATGGCACCCAGGAGAGAACATACATCCGCCAGGCTCAATAGTTTACATTTTGTATGCCACTGATAGGTCGGAACTGATTCCGGACCTTAACTAAAATCGAATTGGCTTGTTCTTGTCACCTAACCAACTCTTACACCTCGTTTTGTCACAAGTCGTCCACCACTTTTAACGATAACATGCTATCCATAGTTTTTGCCCCATTTCCCAATGGTGAAAAATCACCTGAAAAATTCTCGAATCCGGATCCAGATTCAGATCTTCACCAAAATCGAACCATTAGTTCTTGTCACACACCCAACCTGTCCACCAAGTTTCATCCGAATCTGTCCTAAACTTTTTGAGATACCATGCAATATCGTTTTTAGCCCCATCTTTGAAAGGTGAAGAATCAGTTAAAAAATAAATAATTATTGTATCGAGATCTAATTTCGGATCTTCAACAAAATTGAATCGATTCATCTTAGTGGCACTCCCAACCTGTCCACCAAGTTTATTGTGAATCCATCCATAACCTTTTGAGATATTGTGCTATATATAATTTTTGGCCCCATCTCTCAGTAGTGAAGAATCACTTTAAAAAATTTCAAATCCGGATCTGGATTCGGATTTTCACCAAAATTTAGTGTTGCCATCCTTGACCGGTCACCTAAACACACCAAAAATTTCAAAACGATTAATTGAAAACTGTGGTCAAATATCGTGTGACAAACAGACAGACAGACAAGCCGGTAGGTGGCGATGGGTCGGCGACCTTGGAAACTATAAGATATAGAGCAAAATGGATGTCATATAGCGGATAGGGAATCACCTTAAGATTATGCATATCAAATCTCATCCAGTTCATCTTCTGATAACTACTCGGCATTCATTTGAATGAAAAGTACCGAAAATGCGTTTGAAATCGGAAATCCCCAAAGTTCGAGGGGGTGCTGTGGGTGAACAAAGATCAAAATCGAAAATCCGGCTCGATCGTTTGTGCACAATGATTCCAGACGATTAGTCTGAATTTTCCTGACCATCCGACCATAACCCTAGGAGGAGTAGCATTTGGCCGAAGGCACCTCCAGCACTCGCATATTATCGTTTTTGCACTAATTGACTTTGACCCCTGACCTAAGCGAAATCGGTCATATGTCCTGAGGAAAGTTGTAGTACTCATATGAGTACCATGAACCTGCAAAGTTTCATTCGTATCGATGCACTCACCTGGTCGCTAAGGGGCCTTCAATTTTCGCCAATTTTCGCGCATACCCTAATTGTAGGGGGCGCTGCGGGTAAAGTATTCCATATATCCAAAAAACCGGAATATATTTGATAGAGCATCACCTGTAGATCATTCTGTGCAAATTTCATAACCCTACGTGGATAATGGCTTTCGGAATTGATTTTGCGTGAACGGTACCGATTTTGAAGGTTTTTCGGTTGTTGCTAGGGAACCAAAGCGTCCTTAGCAACCATCACAATTTCCAAAGCATAGGTCATAAGATGTACCTACCACCCGAGTTTGGGTCAAAATCCGCCCACGTTTACTACCAATTATGCTGATGACAAACGAACAAACATCCAAACAAATATCCAAACAAACAGACAGAATTACTGACAATAAGGGTCACCTATTTCGGCGACCCAACAAACACTACAGACCAACATACTTGGCAAAAAAATTTTTTGGTCAAGTAGCAAACAGACAGAAAGGGGTGAAAACATAACCTCCTTCACCTTTGGTGGCGGAGGTAATGAATGAAAGTTTCTAAAATACTGACACACAGTTCTGCTGTAATATCAGGCACATTGATGTGGAGTTGCCAATCAACTATTTGACTTTTTTTATCATGGAAAAGCCGAGTCTAATGGACTTCAATTGATGCGATGTCCAATAATCAAATCGTTATTCATCCTCTTAATATTCTGTTCTTCGGTCTTGCCCTGTTGGCCAGTCTTTTCTCACTCATCTATAAATTAAATAGCCAGATTTCTCCATCGTCTGTCCATCTCTCCGTCACCTTCATGCTCTTTTACTGGACATCATTGCAGTGTTACATCTGGGACGTTATTGCGGCATTTTTTTTTTCCGGTACCTGTGTGGGAGGACGAAAGTCCAAATTCTTCAGGTCCTTGGTGCTTCCAGTCTGCTCTATGGATGCGAGACTTGGACTCTGACCAAGGATCTGAGACGGAGACTTGATTCCTTTGGTACCAGGTCTCTTCGGAGAATCTTTGACTATCGCTGGTCGGACTTTGTGTCCAACGAGCGTTTGCTGAGAGAGACTCAAATGAGATTTGTTACCTGCATAGTCCGTGAGCGTCAGCTGCGGCTGTATGGACCATGTGGCTCGTTTTCTGACGCTGATCCTGATCACCAGATTCCTCAGCGAGGAGTCTCCTGAGTGGAGGAGGCAACGGGCCGACACGTGCCTCGTCGTTGCAGCAGTTGATCGGCATCTCAAGGAGATGGGGATGGGCCAGGCATTTGCCTGGGGGATAGCCAGACGGAGGCCCTGGAGTACCGGCAGATAAAAGTCGGTACGCAGCGACGCATTGCTCTGGCGCATGCTCCCATACCTGACCTGACCTTGCGGCATTACTTTTCCCGCAAGGCAAGACCTCTATGGACGTGTACGTCATCTTGGCATCCAGCACTAAACCTGTCTCGTCACTTCGTTGACAGCTGTTGAATAACATAACCCATATATCTGACTCTATCTAATTAATCTGACGTCCATAGGCGATGGACTTAATACCAGATGCTAGGTGTCGGGATGACGGATTTAGTAAGATGGCAGTGTATTAAGAAAGCATTACATCTGGGACGTCATTATAGCGTTACGTCTAGCACTAGGCTAAACCTTTGCAGCGGTGTATTATTCACGACTCAATGAAAAGTGGTGTATTATTTCAGAAACCACTTCTGATAACTGCTAGCAAGCCATAACTTATAGGGGAGGGGGGGGGGGTGCACAACTTTCCGTCGCTTCAGGTTAGTGATGGCCGCACCATTTAAGCATTGTGACATCAACACTTTAGCAACGTGGTGAACGTTACTAACATTTTCCATTCATTGAGCAACATTTGGGCGGACTACACTCCACAAAATTATGAACAGTATCACACAGCTAGCAGTGGCATTCACCTCAGTGCTGAAGTGTTGATTTCAAAATGCAAAACTGGCGATGACTGTCTCAAAGTTGAATTGACGGAAAGTTGAGTCCCCCTCCCCCCCCACACAACAATTGGTCTCTGATTCTTATATCGTTATTGTAATAATAATAATCATAATAATGACTAGAGTGAAGTCGATGATGCGCCATCATAAATCCCCACACTTCCACCTAAAGCAAATTTGAAAGATGGCAAAAAGTTCCACCGGGAATGACCCAATATAAAATTTAGAGTTAAAAGTTATTTTCCCATTTTGACCTTTTATGACCATAATTCCCCAGCTCTGGGACATGAACCTCAGGTCCAAAAAAAAATAAAAAAAATAACGTATTTCATGCCTCCCCCAATGTTTATTGCATCTACAAAGTTTCATTAAAAAATATTTTAAAATGTGCCTGTAAATGCATTTGTTGGCATTCGACCCTGCCCGAGGGGGCGAGGGCAAAAATGAAACTGCTCTTGCACCTTTGTGCCAAGTGGTGATCATAACTAAGTTTGGTGAATTTCTGCCCAACCGTCTAGGAGGAGATAGCGTAACAGACAGACAGAGACAGACATACAGACGGTTGGAGCCGATTACAATATCCCCCTCATTTTTTTCAAAAAGCATGGGGATGAAAATGATGTCGCATTGTGAGATGTATCAGCAATAGTTATTATTATTATTTTTTTTCCTGAATGTCACTTTTGTTCCCCATCTCAAAGCATAGATGAGAACAAACTTGATGCATTTTGTAACTTGAAAAAACAAACAAACTACGTAACGTCTGATTCCTGGGAAATTAAAATATTAATCAAAAAAAAAAACTTGGGCAAATAAGTGTGCATACTACTAAAACGAGTGGATTACCCGTCCCATGGATGGGTGGCAGACGTGGTGGCGGTGGTCTGTTCTGTGGTAGACATGTGATAGCACTGCACCAATCATGTTCGGTGATGTATCTCAGCGTCATCTGCTTCACTTGTTAACCCCCCTAATTTTTGCTCATTCACTCGTGATAGCGAGCTCAAAAGTATAGCGATCCAGAGTCATGTATACTAAGTACAATATAGCCGAGGTTCATGGACCATTGACGCTTTGTCTAGGAGGAGATAACAAACACTTAGCTTCATTACAGTATAGATTAATGCTGGGTTGGTTGCAGGAAACAAAATGTTTCAGAAATAAAAAAAAGTTGCAAATATTAACCGTCAGTAAACTATATTACTGTAATTGTTGTTGGTCAACTACCATCAGCGAAGTGATGGGTTCAGTGGTGGTATACCACAAATACACACCCCAGCAAAGTGATTCAATTGACAGGAGTACAATGTACATACAGTATCCTGGAGTAAACACAGAATTTGGCTTATTTAATATTATATTTTACAAATGTAATTTCATTGCGGATTTTTAGTTCTTAGACAACTCAATGTATTGACATCATTTTATATGATGGTGTTTATAATTCAGTTTTGAAATGCACGAAATTCACTTCCTTTTTGCTGTGTGAAAAGAAAAAAAACCTTCACAAAACAATCTGACTCACCATAATCCGAGGAGGCATCAAATGTGCAGAAATCTGTTGGTGATATCGGAAAAACTTGGGGCACCAATCCTGGGGCAATATTCAAGCGATAGAAGTTATTCACCAGCAAATCACATGCAACATACACCGATTGTGAGGCAACCCCGAGGCAACGAGTGACCAAAGCACCATTGACAATGCGGTGAATTGCCTGGCATTTGCATGGATTGTTCACCTGAGCAGCATGTGATCAGACAAAGAGAATAAATATATATATATGTATGTAGAGAGAGAGAGAGAGAGAGAGAGAGAGAGAGAGAGAGAGAGAGAGAGAGAGAGAGAGAGAGAGAGAGAGAGAGAGAGAGATATGGATTAAAATATATATTATTTAATGGAATCTGCCATAATATTTTCAAACAATACTTGTTACCTCCACCACCGAAGGTGGAAGGAAGTTATGTTTTCAGCCCTGTCAGTCTGTTTGTTTGTTTGTGTGCAGAATATCTCAAAAACGTTGTGGATGGATTCGGACGAAATTTGGTGGACAGGTTGGGTGTGTGACAAGGACGAATTGATTTGCTTTTGGTGAAGATCTGAATCTGGACCCAGATGCTAGAATTTTTTAATTTTAAAAGTGATTCTTCACCATTGAGAGATCGGGTCAAAAACGAGATACAACATGATATTTCAAAAAAGTCTTGGCCCTGATAAGTTCTACTGGATCAGGCATTGCATGGCGGAGCTATGTGCTTCACCGTGTGTCATTCTCGTTACAAAATGTGTTTACTTGTAAATCGAATGTCATGTAGAACTGTTCTGTTATCTGGTTCATAACTACTCCACAGCTGGGTAAAATGTCCGAGAAAATGATGGTCATTTTTGCTTGCTTCTTCAAGAAAAATGATGGGAAGAAGAAGACTGAAGGAGGAGAAGGAAAAATGGAAAACCCCAACTTTTGTCTGCTTCGTTGTTCAAATGAATAGTTTGCCTGTGTAAGGCTTTGCAAACCTCAGTAAACCCCGTGATGGGCATGCCATGTACCCTCTACATCATCAAAGGATTTCTGCACATTCGTCATTCTGTTTTCGATGGTTTAGCCGAGTTGTCTCCTCAGCCATCAGCAAAGAAGTGAATTTGATGTGTCGGTATATTTGTGTCAAAGCTTCTTGACCATGAGATCAAAAAGATGATTAAAGTGACAGCATCAGAAGAAAGTCCAGACACATCGTCTCACACTGGTCTGTTTCTTTGTGCATAAAGAAGATAATTGCCATCCTCTGCACTTGATCTACGAAGCTGCTGGAGGTTGCAACTTTGCACGATTCCCAGACCATCAACAGGGATATTTGACGTGGGTGTTTGCTCTTGTAGTTAATGCAAACGTCAATAATTCTGCTCATTCGCATGAAGCGTGCAGAGTAGAAAATGTAGAAAGACAGATTAATTTTAGTGATTACATGTTACCGGGATTCAAAAGGATTTGTAAACAAACATAATAGCTCATCAGCAAGGCTAGTTTTATGTCTCTTGGGTTGTTCATGTTCTCACATGCTTCACCATAGGGGAACCGCGAGAGGTTGAACGGCCTCTGCTATCTCGCCTCCACCAGCTCCTGGCTTGTGACAGTACAATTAATGCTCCAACAGACCTTAACAACAGGTCTTACATTGCCGGTAATTCCTCAAGCCGTTGTAAGTGAATGCACTACAACACCGTTGTGATGCACGTTACGCATACTTCTAAAAAGTTTGCTGGAACGATGAATAATAACGAAGCACCACGTCTCCAATGATTTCTTCACAAATTGTCGAGGACTACAAAATGAGGCTGAACTTTAATATTGCACCAACCTTGATACAGGGTGATTTTTTTGTTTTTATTCAACAACCATAAATAATTCCCATACACTAAAAACTATATCACTTAGGAACCCAGTATTTTGTGTAAATGTGGCCTAATGCTACAGAAAGACACGACATGATCCACATAATCGATTACCGTAAACGAAGTGCTGAAAGTGTCCACCACCATGTTGCAGGCACAAATTCAATTTTCGCAGCTTGCTCTCCAACACAGAGTGCAGCATTTCTTGGGGAATATTGCTGATCGTGTCACTGATTATATATTGCTGCCTTCCTTGCACTGGAATATGAATAGTGAGATTGTTGTCCGAAACATCTCAGAGATTTCTTTGGACTTGCTTCCATTCTTTCACTCACTTCATCCACTTTCTCTGGTGTAACAACACTTGGCTGGCACATGTGCTTTTTAACTTTCACGCAGCCCGTTTCTCTGAACTGCTTCACCATTTTCCATATCACTGATTTTTAAGGTTTTGTACGACCACCAAAACGACTTTTAAATGCAATTTGACATCCCCTAAATGATGCATTCTTGGTGTAATGTTCAACGAGAAACGCGCGTTTTTCCACAGTGAGTGCCATGGCGTGACTCAGTGAAAACCGTTACACGTCATTGCTGGGTCACGTAATAAAACACGCGATACCTGATAACTCTCAGGATCATGTTATGTCTTTCTGTTACATTTATGCAAAATATTAGGTTCCTAACAGATATCGTTTTGAGTGCATGGGAATGATTTAGGGTTCCCGAATAAATTATAATAATTTTTAAAAAAACACCTTGTATTTTGTTTACAATTGTATCTTCTACGATCGATGAAATATATAGCCTGCAATGATGTTCACACACATACACACACACACACACACACACACACACACACACACAAAAACACACACACCCCATGCTATGCACGAGTGGCAGCCCAAGAACTACAAAAGATATATTTTGAGAAATTTTATGAAAACTCCCACCCTTTAAGGACGTGTTCAGGGACCCCAAAAGCTGCGTCGACTCAGGTTTTTGACATGACTGTTGTGCTCGTGCTGCAGTTGCTTCAGGATGTCCATGAAGGGCAGCTGCAGTCCACTTACAATTCCCGTCCATGTCGTGACTTCCTCCTCATCCTTTATTGCAACATTGAGAAGGTGTCTCAGCAGGGAACTTTAGAGTACCAGAGTATTCACATGCATCAGTCATGCTTCTCACACTGGCTCTGTAGACAAACTCTTCACAATAATTATTAAAAGCACACCTTAGATTTGTAGTTGCATTGCGACTTCTTTTTGTGGTCTGTGAGCTTCAGTGTCTCTGGCATGTTCTTCCTCTTTGATCTCAGCACTTTGTCTCATTTTCTGTGAGATTCGGTTTTTTTTTTTTTACTTGTTCTTGTGTCCTGTTGGCATCATCCATTCACTGCCTATATTTCTTTTGAGCATAAGAGCTTCCTCTGAATAAAACAATTATTTTTTTTTCTCAGCATTTTGATTCCTTGTGGCACGTGTTGCACCCTCGAGTGTTTAAGAGCAAACAGACAATGCGGAAACGGTGAATGCCAAACCATGAACCAATACATTCCACATTCCTGTGCCACCTTCAGTTGAATGCCAGGCATGGACAGCCTGTTCATGAAAGACTTGGGCAAGAACTTACTGCAGCTTACGCAGAGGTGGGAAATGTTTGTATATGCAATCAATGGCAAAACTGAAAAAGGGTTCTCCGAAGAGACCTGGTACCAAAGGAATTAAGTCTCCATCTCAGATCCATGGTCAGAGACAAAGTCCTTCATCCGTAGAGCAAGACTGGAAGCACCAAGGGCCTGAAGACTCGGCCTTTCGTCCTCCTGCACAGGCACTGACAGCGCCACACCCCATGATCCAGTGACTCCACGACTCCCCAGGCCCGACCCAGATGTCTGTTAACCTCTGGCTCACAGCCAGCAGACATGAATATCACTGCCAAGGTAAGTGAATCTCAGTGACCTCAACATCCTCACCACAAATAGGTGCGTAGAATATAGCAGCATCCAAGATGTCATTTAAAGCCTGGATCTTAGTTTTGACCCAGGAAACCCGTAATGCCAGCGGCACCGACTCCTCATTCAGCACCTCGAGGGCCCAAAAAAGGATGTCTGGAGTCTCCACAAAGATGACTGCATCATCTGCGAAATCAAAGTCAGAGATCTTGACATTCCCAAATGATGCACCACAGCTTGATCTCTCTGACATCCTCCCTAGAATCCAGTCCATACAAGCGCTGAAAAGTGTTGGGGCCAGTAAACACCCCTGACAAACTCCAGTAACAACTGGAAATAAGTCGGAGATGGTGTCACCACATCTCACAGCACTTTCAGAACTAGAGTTGAGTTCAGACATCAGATTGATCAGATTTGGTGGCACCCAACGAAGACCAAAAATCCTCCAGAGGGCATCCCGATTCATTGAATTGAACGCTTTGCAAAGATCAACATAGGCTGCAAGCAGCCCCTGCCGAAACTCTCGGCTGCATTCGTTGAAGACCTAAAGGGCAAGGATATGGTCATTTGTTGACCACTTTGGTGTAAAACGTTCCTGCTCTGAATACTGGTGCTCAGGCAGATGGTGGTAAACCCTAGCAAGAATTATCCAAGCAAATACTTTGCCTGGCACTGAGAGCAGAGTCACCCCTCGGTAGTTGCAATACTAGCTATCACCCTTCCCTTTCCAGAGAGTGGCAACAAGGCCCCTCTTCCAGTCAGTTGAGATGATGCCTGTGTTCCAGGCAGAGCACATAACCGCATGCAACGACATGAGTACAGCATTTCCACCAGCCTTGAGAAGTTCAGCATGGATGCCATAGATCCCAGGAGCTTTACCCCTTTTCAACCGGTTCACCGCAGCCTGTGTTTCCAAAAATGAAGGTGGATCACAACTGATTAGAGTGTCTGCAATGGGGATAGTAACACCCCTGACATCCAACTCAACAGCTGGTGGATCAGTCTGGTACAGCCGCTCAAAGTCACTGGGCCAGTGGGCCTTCACGTCGGACTCCTCTGCCAAGCGCCCACCACCCTTCGCTCTAACTGCAGTACACTGAGGGACGGGCTTGGAGGAACGCAATGCGCAAATGCCCCTGTAAGCAGGACGAGAATCACCTGACAACAGTTGATGCTCGACCCCCTCACATATTCCTCGCACATAGGCCTGCTTGTCCACCCTGAGCGCACGTACAGTTTTACGCCTCAACTCCCTGAACAGCTCAGCTCTGCCATTAAGCCTGGCCCTGTGACTCTGGTCAATGGTATCCAGTGTCCCTTGAGAGACAAAATTCTTCTTCGCCTTATGGTGAGTTTCAAGACATTCACCAGCAACATCAAGGATGGTGGCCTTGAAGGCACACCACAACTCTTTGGGATCCCCCAAAGCACTCAGACCCACCCTCCAAATCCCCACTCAGCCTGTTCCCAAACTCCTCAGCTATCCTCTCATCCTTGAACTTGCCAAAATCCAGCCGAGCCTGGAATGGTTACTATTCTCCCAGATTTAAGCTGCAACTTCAGCTTGCTACCAAACCTGTGGTCGCTGTTGATGAACTGAGCACTCCGGTAGACCCTGCAGTCTGGATCATCCTCCAGCAACCATCAACAAGCACATGGTCAATCTCCTTTGCCACAACCAGCATTGGAATACCAAGTCCAGCAATGAGCCTGTGGGTGCTGAAAACATGAACCAGCCACCTAAGTCCATGAATTTTGTGCAAAATCAAGAACCTTGTGCTATTCGTCCGCAGCCTGATGAAGTCGTGCTCTCCCTCTGGGCTGGTGCTCCTGCCTCCCACTTTTATCAGCTTCACGCTGTGGAAACCAAGGCATTTCGGATCATTGGCATCTCCGCAATGAGGCTGAGTCTTTGGGCCTCTCACTCTCTCACCGCAGGTTGGTCGGTGGTCTTTCTGTCTTCTACCTCTCCTCTCCAGCCTCGCCCCCCCTGCTCTCTCTGCGATTTGTCCCCACCATATTTCGCAGGGCGCTCAAGGTCCCCAACAACCCCTTCTGGTAAAACTACAAAATCACGAATCACTGCTCACCTTCCCTCTTTCATTCCTCTTTTTCCTGCCTTTGGAATAAACTCCCTCACTCTATTCAATCCCATTCTTCCCTCCAGAGTAGATGATAAATGGGGTTTCTGGGACGCCCATTCAAATGAATGGGGAAAAGGGGAAAACTTTCTGACCCAAGCCCCAAAATCTCAAAATTGGAGACACACCCTCCACACCTATCCCCTTCCCTCCCATACAAGCAAATGTAAAATGGGAGACTAATTTCCTCCCCCTCCCATACAAGCAAATGTAAAATTGAGACTATGAAAGATTGAGACTTACTGATTAAAGTACTTCTTCCCTTTCATATTTTCATTATATTCAAAGAGCGAACCAACAAATATTTGTCCATGTTCTACTTTAGGGAATAACTTGATTTTCTTATAACATTCATTTCCATCGAGTATATTCACTTTATCTCTTCAAGCATGAAAAAAAGGGAAGTTCACTATCCCTCCTTCGGTTCTGTAAAATTGGGAAGTGCCTTGAAGAGCACAGTCGTGCTGTGGAAATGAGGTATTCTGTGCCCACGTCTCCAAATACAATTCATGGTTATATCTTAAATCATCAGAACACTAACAGAACAAAGATGAGCTAAAAGCAAGCAAAAACAACTTTTAATCAAAAGAAGATATTTAAACGTGTTTTAAATGAAAGAAAAGATAAAATCTCTATTTCAGCTCTCACACCCGGACCAAGCCCCAAAAGCCCAAAGTCATTTCCTTTATGAGACACACCCAAAAAACCCATTGTTGTGTAATTTCCGAGACGAGTCATCAACTCGGACTATATATTGCCAAACGCGAACTTAGGATGTTTTATTCAGAATATGGAGTGTTCAGATGATGACTTCA
>CM068960.1:72374009-72398847 GCA_035128595.1 Eptatretus atami | reverse complement strand
ATCAGCAGGGTCCTCACTTGGTCAATGACGATCTCATTTCGTCGATGTTGAGGGCCTACCAGATGTTGAGGGCCTACCTACCTACGATGTTGAGGGCCTACCAGAACGTGCTTCACTTTCCACTGATGTGCGACCATCTTTGAAGCGGCTTGTACCACTCTTTTATCTGTGTGGTGCCATTGCTTCGTTCCCGAAGGCCTGTGAATCTTGCGGATCGTTTCACTGTGGGAATCGCCAAGCTTTACAAAAACATTGATGCAGTAGCGTTGTTCAAGTTTTTTCGTCATTTTGTCAAAAACGAAAATCCGACGGCGCTTCACTTACACTTCCCATCACTCATCGGCGGTCTGTCGCGACTGACAGCTTCTGCAGGCGGGAAAAATATTCACGCATACGGATTATGATCGCCTCCATACATGCACCAAACCACGTCTCCCTAGCTTCATTTGTTTACGCACGAAAAATTAAGGTTGGATACTTTTTGAACACACCTCGATATATATATATATATAAAATATATAATAATATATATAAAATTATATATATATAATAGTTATATATATATTAGTGTAGATATAACAAATAATCTATCTCCAGCAGAGCACAAGTTTCTTCTCTTACTTTCTTTAGATGTGACACGATGTAGTTGTTACAGCGATCTTGATTGAATGCGATGGAAAAAGATACTTTGTTAACAATGTCAGCCTTTTCATAAGAACGTTTTGCTGTTAGATCACACCGCACCAACCTGGCTCACAGTTTTGATTAGGTAAACGAAACCTTGATGTTAATTATTCGTAATTTACATATTCCAAACCAAAACTTCGACTTCAAACAATGTTATGCGCCCGCTAGCATTCGCTTCTTTTGTCTTTGTGCTTTTGCTGCCGAAAGGGGAACCTGCGTGCGGGAAACGCGTCACAAGCCGCGCGCTCCTGTCCCAGCAAAGGGGATCCCAGCAGTGAGAACCTGCAATGTCCCTAAAGTACAAAGCGTCTCCGCCGGTCCTACACACAGCCAGCCACCTTGATCCAATTGAGGTTCCCATAGAACTAATCCGTCGTCAGTTTCCCAGCGACTGCTGTGCGGCATTAATAGCGCGGCCAGATTAATTACCCGGCATCTCTCCTGCCTGGCAGCTAATCAATTAGCGCACAGATTCCTGCCCGTAATAAGCTGTTCTTTCTTGTTGGTCTAAGCTGTGACGCCGACGAGGCAGACAAAGCACGGGAGGGGGAAAAAAATGGTCGAACAGATCCAATTATCTTGGCTGCTTAACACCATGTACGTTGCAGACTTTCATTAGAAAACCAGAGTCTTGAGAGCCATGACAAAAGCAAGACTTATGAAGAGGTTCAGAGCCGTCTGAAAAGCCGATGATCAAAATCCCAACAGTTTTGGGGATTTCCCCCCCCCCCTGCTTTACATGTCACGAGAGCTGCAGCCTTTATAAAATCAGCCTCTCTGTCCCCACAGTCATCTTTAAAGAAACACAAATTGACATATACACTTATGTAAAGGCATGAACAATTTTATGCATTTATTGAAATTAACACACACACACACACACACACACACACACACACACACACACACACACACACACACACACACACACACAATCAATGAGTAATTGCAGCTTCGATGGCAATTTCATCATTGGAGACTGACAGGATGGTGCAAAGGTAGCACGCTTACCTGTGAACTGTCACTTGGGTCAGGAATCGAATGAGACGGATTGAAGAATCGAACCACAACTATAAACTGTTAGATTTGTGCTTCTTTGGTCGGTCAGGCATTGATTCACAAAGTACACCATCAATCAGATCCAACATTGAGCCGGGTGTCCCTTCTGCCAGCATTAGTTGGTCAACGATAAAAATCCCAAAGTGCCTTTCATGAAGAGTCGGCGAGTTATTAATTACCAGCAACCTGGACAAATTACAAATTCCTGTCACCTTCACTCGAACGGCAAGCCTGGACAGCCAGTTAAGGAAGTAATAGTAGCAGAAACAGTAGCAGTAGTAGTAGTAGTAGTAGTAGATAGCAATTGCTTCTTTGGTGCAAAACTATCATAAAAAATACCAAACAATAGTGATTAAAGTTGTGCAATCATACAGTAATTATGTAAGAGAGAGAGTGTTTGTTCGCACAGAACATGACCTCTTTTTTCATTCGGCCTTACAGTTTGTCCATGCGTGATTGTGGAATCTTTCCTTGTATTCCTTCTGCCACATTCAAGTCGCTTGGTTTCCATTCAACCATTAAAGCTTCTCTACAAGCGTATGTTTGCCAGACCAAGCGATGGTTGTTTAATTTTTCTTTGGGTCATTTAGCACATTAAAAAAAATTCTTTCATTCTCGAAAATGGTTCCAGATGAGTGGTTCCGACAGAATGGCAAGATAGATCAGAATCTGCCTGTACCTGTCAGCAGTCGGGAGACCATCAATTTTAAACAAATCACAAACAACATTGGCTGAGATGCAGCCCCTAACCTCCTCAATGCTTCATTGTGGATGTTGTGTGTAGACGATGATATCGTTCTCTTCTTCAATATCAAACAAACGACATTGATTGTTGACGAACAATTCTAAATTAAAGTCATCCATAAAGCGCATATCTCCAGTTTTATAATTTCAGCAGTTTGTGGCCGGATGCCCATTTCAACCTTTTGGTTCGGTTTCTTAACTCAGCGGCAGTTATCGAGCTGCTGTACATCCATTCACTGAGGCTTATTTGTGCCAAGATGTATCTTACTGTCCTCGAGGTAACATTAACAGCAATCCCTTTGGCAAGATCTGTCCAAAATTATCCTTGACCACATAAAGAACACAAAGATAATAAACATAAAATATTACAGCAATTTATCATATGGAGTAAGTTTCACTAGCCAATTCTATGATTTCTGAAAACTTTGTTTTATAGTATTCCAGTCCTATGAGAAATTTCTTGAAATGCACTCCATGTGTCTACCTGTAAGCTTCACATTGGCACGCCACTTTCTGAATGCTTGGATGACAACAAATGTCAAAAGAGAGGTCAACAAACTTGGGAGGAAACTCCACACCTGAGAAGACTGCTTGGCTCATCAGACCTGCTTCTTCCACATCAAATCACTTTAATGTGAGGGGTGAACAGCAAGTCCATGGCCTGACTTTAAAAGTCTGTAACTGACATTAACAAGACACATAGTAGTTTCACAAGAATTTTAAGTGTTGAAAATCAACGTAAACACCCTTTTGGTGTCATACGACTCATTTAATGTAAGGCTATAATTCTGGGTTAAAGGTTGAATCGAATTGGATCGTCCTAAATTGTCCTCTGGTGCAATGGGAAATGGAGGCATCATGGAGTATCCTTCGAAGAGAACAACAAAGTAATCTTTCCGATGTATAACGACAGATGTGATCCCATCTGCTCGCAGGGCCCACTCAGGGGTTCCAGGATCCTGGGGAGGCTTCACAGTCGGTGTCTAACCTTCTCCAGGGGTCGATGAGAACAAGAAGTTCCCAGTGGACGAGATCAAGATCGTATAATACATTAAAAACTAAAGAGATAAATTTAAGATCATACCATCGGCAGATTTCAAAAGCACCTGCTTCGATTTGGTGGTCACCAGATCTGCAGTCACGAGTCGTGTCTTCCGTTCCTGGTCATCGAGTGTGCAGTTGCGATTCATTTCTCTTGTTCCCAAACAATCATCCGTTCAACCATGCCACTAGTTTACCGTGTTAGTCGACTAAAACCTTGATGACAAAGTTTCTTTTAGATCTTTCCAAAAATTAAATGATAATAATAATAATAATAAAAAACTTGACATGTACAGGTACATTCATTCAAAGTACACTGCCACCATGCCAAATAAATAAATAACAAATCCTCCAGCACACGACATCGCCGGGGTGCCTTTGGTGCCCGGTGATACCACCTTGCAGCACATGGAAACGGAATTGGGAGGGAGAAGTGTACAATAATTGATTAATTGCATAATTAAAATAAATAAATAATAATCGTAAACGAATTAATTTCTTAATCAATTGGCTAATGGCATACCAAAACCACCACTGTTTCATACAAATCTAACTTTTTGAAAATTAAGTAATTCATCGAAAAATTAAATAATTAACTGATTAATCAATAAATCAAAATCCCCCTTTATAGCCAAATCACTTGGTCACTGTCATGTCCAAATATCAGCTTCCCAGCTCAAAAGGTGCCTGAGATATTGCCCCATTGAAAAATAAAATAAATAAGTAATTAATAAATCGATAATAAGTAATTTATCAATTGATTGATTAATCACAAGATTATAAATAACATTTTTGCCAAAGCACATCATCACTTTTGTCCCCAAATTTCAGCTTCCTTGCTCAGAGGATAGCTGAGATATCGCCGGACAAAGAAAGAAAGAAAATAATTAATCGATTAATCAATTAAACTAAAAACACCCTTAAGAGCCAAATCACTTGTTCACTGTCCTAATTCAGCTTCTGAGCTCTAAAGGTGCCTGAGATATTGCCCAGATAAGAAAAAAATTAATAAATCGATAATAATTAAGCAATCAATCAGTTAATTGATTAATCCAAAAAATTACATTTTTGCCAAAGAACATCTTCACTTTTGTCCCCAAATTTCAGCTTCCGAGCTCAAAGGATGGCTGAGATATCGCCCGGACAAACAAACAAACAATAAAATAAACCAACGTCACCCTCAGGGTGACCCGTATCTTGCCAAAAGGTGACCACGTGTGACTTCTTTAAGGTCACACTGAGGTGAACAGAGCTGCTATCCACCAGGAGCGACTCTTTGAGGAATATCTGCCTACGAGAATTCCGATGAGAATCGTTCTACAGAGTAACCATGAAAATATAGCGTTTGCCTCATAACGTCACCAAATGACGCATAATGTCTCAAGCTTGATATATCTAGAAAGCACTCATCGAGGTGTTCAATTTAGGTACTACACGATATTGGTTCCTAAAACTTGAAAATTTGACCTTGGGTCAAATATGTTTGACCTTAGGCGCTAACCATGAAGGTCAAGGCCAATCGCCACCAAAATTAATCAGCTGAGTGCCAGACCATGAACTATATTCCCATGAAGTTATGAAGACGATCCGATCAAAATTACTCAAAAAATAAGGGTTTCGTCGACTCCCCTGATTTGCCGACAAGTGACCTTGACCTTTGACCTTGACCTTCAAAATTTTATGCGCTGAAGGACCTCTATAGGCCTCTGTATGCGAAGTTACAAAAATTTCCAATGAAAACTGTGCTCTGCAGAGTGATTTATACTGATTACAGACAAAACAAAAAAAACAAACAAACAAAAAAAAAACACATGAAGGTCAAGGCCAATCGCCACCAAAAATTAATCAGCTGACGCCAGACCATGAACTATATTCCCATGAAGTTTGAAGACGATCCGATCAAAATTATCAAAAAATAAGGGTTTTGTCGATTACCCTGATTTGCGACAAAGTGACCTTGACCTTTGACCTTGACCTTCAAAATTTTATGCGCTGAAAGGGACCTCCAGAGGCCTCTGATATGCGAAGTTACAAAAATTTCCAATGAAAACTGTGCTCTGCAGAATTTTTTTCGTGATTACAGACAAAAAAAAAATAAAAAAAATAAAACATACAGACTGACTAACATATCTTGCAAAAACTTCGTTTTGGCAAGATAAGAAAGACAAGCTGGTAGGCGACATGCTGCTCGCTCTAAATGGAAAGCTGGCCGACACGACTAGCGATATTCATGTACATGCTATCAATCAATTTAGCACAATAAATATGATTATCACAGCCCTCTTAGTTTGCGCCCAGAAACCCGCCTTGTGAAATTTCAGGCATGTTTCCAAAGAGACTCTAGCAAATGCAGCCCTGGTAATTCCATTTATCTATTCGCTAAAGATTTTATTTTTTTATATGATGCTGTAAGACATTCTCCTTGGGCACAAAAAAAATAGGTCCCTCGGAGGTCCAGTTTCGGAGGTATTGATTTTTTTGTACAGTCCACAATAAGTGTACAATGTACGATAAAGTATTTTAGCTGTTGCTAAGCAACGGAGGTGTGCATAGCAACCATTCATTTTTGTGTACATGCTAGCCACATTGTACACATTTCACCCAAGTTTCATCAAAATCAGGACTCTTTCTCTTAGAGAATATTCGCAATTAACCGTTTCTGAAATGTTCGACATGTACTCGCCCAAAACCTATCTCCTCTACAAATATTTTTTTTAGGGCTGCAAATTGGCATGAAGGGAGCTAGATAGATTGCGCACAGAACTCTAAGCTTCGATTTTTCGATTTATTTTATTTTTGATTTTTTGACACTTTAAAGGGCCGTGCTATGCCGTTGCTAGGGCCCCGGGGTCCCATATTCGAAAGCACACGATTCCCAGAAATATTGGTCCTACCTACCAAATTTCATTGGAATCGGTTGAGTGGTTTAGCCCCTAGGCTTGACCAAAGTTTCGCGGACAGACAGACAGATGGAAATGTCCAGAATAAGGGTGCTCTAAGAGCAGCCAAAAACGGAGTTAAAACTAGGTACTCTCTTCCTTCAGTGGTTAGTGATGACGTCATGCATCGCCTAGATATGGAATTGGGAAAGAGCGGTGTGCAACAAATGGAGTAAAAACTGAGTACTCCCTTCGATGCCTGGCGATGACGTCATGCTTCGCCTGGGTTTGGCATTGGGAAGCAGCGGTGTACAAAACAGCCTCTCTTCAATCATATTGTAGATTATACTTATGAGTGTCATCAACAGCGCTGAGATCACATTTTGCAAGCTGCTCAGCGAATGGTAAAATAGTCTGCATAAGAAATATATAATACGAGAGAGTTCATAGAACACGTTACCCCGCTCAATCTTGAGAAAGAAGGACCTAAACGTGTCTGCAAGCAGTAAATTTGATTGGTCGTGATAATGTAAATGCTGTAATATTTCGTCATAAGCCAGCCATGCCTTATTAACCGTTATTTGCAAGGCATGCAATTTCACTGACTTTTTTCGCCTTTAAGAAAATATATATTGTAATTGACAATCAAGACAAGTACTTATATAAACGTGTTTCATTGTCTCAGTTAAATATGACAAATGTTTAAAATGTAACCTTCACCTTAAGAGGCCCAATTTCCTGGCGTATACACGTCGTGGTGGCAGCTGCAGCTGGAGTCAAATCCCTCAAGGGAAATCCATGTTATAATCTGGTACGTGCTGTTTGAAAGCGATGGGTGGTATTGCTATCCTGTTTGAACGGGACATCTGGAGATGCCCAGAGACAGTTATTCTTTATTAATTTGTATGTCGACTGTAATTCAGACATTACTTTGTTCTATTGCACCTGTTAAGTTTGTCATACACTGATATTATATGGCACTGCCTTTCCTCCCTCTCCCCTCATTTTGCCTTCCCCTCCCCACATGCTGCCTTCCCCTCCCTCCCTTCACGCTAACCTCCTTCCAAACCTCTCCACCACCATACAACTCTCCGAAGGTTGAGGAGAGGAAGGGATGTCAAAGAATGAACACTTTTTTTTGGCAGTCAGATCTGTTGCTAAGATCAATTCCACAGTTTACATTTTGAAATTCGGCTCAGGTTGAGATATTCTGGAGCTTATTGCATTCCAGTTGTAAAACATACGTGGAAATTAAATAAAGGCACCAACACTGGCATGGCTTTTTGGATGATTGAAGGAAAATGCCCTTCCTTCCCTTACCCTCCCCTCACACATACCTCCTACCAAAGCCCCTCCCCCTTTTACCCCCCACGGATTTCTCCAGGCTGTGTTTGACCCGTTTGAACGTGCTGTTTTAACGTACCCCATTTCATTCAATCCTGCACTAATGCTGGCAGATGGGACCATTCCCCCCTCCCCCCTCCCCTTTCCTCTTCAGTCCCATGACCAAACGCAAGGTGTGATAACCCCTCTCACCCTTTCACGCTCAAGTGCCCCTTCCAAACGCAAGTCCAGAACACCTCCTTTCCTTCCACCACTTCCCCTCCCCTCCTCACCCCTCCCTCATCCCTCTCTTTCCTCCCTTTCTCACTATCTCTCATTCCTCACTCCACCCCCCTTTCCTCACACCCCCAACCCTCACCCTTCCTGTCTCTCCCAGCCTTGCCCTGCTCACTCCCTCCAATCCCTCTTCACTACCTACCTTCCTCCTCTCTTTCTCTCTCCGCTCCCTGCTTAATATTCCCGTCAGTGAAGCGACGGGTTGTATTTGCAAGTACATACTGTAGATATAGGTTTCCATGACAATCACTGAGTACCGAGAAAATATGGGTGGTTGGTTCGAAGTCCAATTTACAAAGCATTCCGTGGGCGGATTTGCGGAGGATTCCGTCATATTCGGATAAACGTCCCATTGCGCACAGACTAGAGGCAGAGACCTGTTCAGAAGCTGAATCTTGGGTTGACCCTGCATGATTATGGTTCAGGTTCAAATCGTACCACGAGATATAACTATGCAATCTGATGCACCATAGTTTGTGACACAGAGCATTGGTTCTGCCGAAGCAGTTTGTAAAACTGGAGTCAAACTCGGGTCAAACTGGGAGGTTTTTGTCTTCCCTCTCCAAGCAGTAGTCAGGGAAGGAATTTTGGAATTTGTTCATGTCGCTGGTGATACCTCACCTACTCTTCGGGGAGGAAACTGCGGGATCTTTAACATCCACCAATTGATGTCGATAGACGACGAGACGTCCAGTTCAACACCGATCCGATGGACGGCACACACATTGATGAATCACCCTGCCTGTGAAACACCAGGATGACAGTTTGTAGCTGGGTCGGGATTTGAACCCAGGCTAGATGGCTTAGAGGTGAGTGTGCATACTTTTATATATAACATCCCATTTGACACACCACATACACCATACGTGTCACGTTCTCGGAAGATTTTGGAGGGCACAGGTTATCCGGGATTAACAAACGTTTGGAGCTCCTGCGATAAGCAACGTTTGTCCATTGCTGGACATTCCCCACAATGGCCATCCAAGCGTCGTCCTTATTGTGTTCCCGGAACTTTTCCCTGATTGCGTCAATTCATCAAGCAGTTATCGTGGAGGCCGAGAAAGGGGTCGCGCCGGCGATTCCAACCCGCGGTGAATTCGCTCAAAGTCGGACGGACGCGGCCCTGCCGGCCCCCCTCTATCTCCGTCCCCGAGTGAGTGCTTCGCTAAATGAATAAGGCCGACATTGAGTTTGTCTTCGGCAATCCCAACCTCGGGAACAAGTCGAACTCCGACGCTATTGCAACGCTCTGCCACGCCATCAATTCGTTACAAATGAAATTACTCCGAATGTTATATTCACGAGTGGCGGAGGGGACTGACATCCCGAGCCCACATGATTTGGCGCACAACCGAGCAGGAAAATGCTTTTTGAGCGGAACCTCCCACGCAGTATTATCGGCCCTTTATCGTTCCCATCTCCGTGCAAGAGGCTCTTTTCAATCACTCCGAGCTGCCTTCACTTATATATGCAATTACTCACTGCCGCGCTGCCTCGCCGCGGTTCCCAGAAACACACGTGGAGGTTGTTGTGAGTGCTCACGGGCTTTTTTTTCTTTTTGTTTTTTGAGTGTTTAATGCTTCCCAGCTGCGTTGGAGTGGGGATTTGGAGGAAGGGCTGTATGTGCCCGAGCGACCCCAAACAGTGTTGTTGTTGTTCTTCTTCTTCGTCGGACTTGGAACTAGCCGCGTAACCTGCAACATTATAATGACCGCCAACGAAGCGTCCAAAACTACCGATCGGCAGTCTGTCCGGTCAGGCGCAGCAGCTGTGATCTGATTGTTGTCTGAGGTCGGAGGTTGTCCAGCAGGGGGCAGCTGTTGAGGCGGCGAAGCGGTCGTGAGAGGCTGTCGTGCGGCGGGCACGTGGGGGCACGGCTAGTGCACGACGACGAACCGAAAAGGCGCGAAGATCCCCCTTACGGAACGGGGATCCACTGTCACGCGGAGCATGTTCCACGGGAGTCTTATATAATATTGTCATTAACAGTTTAATTACGCGTAATTAATTGTTCATTAACAGGTCGCGACCATTTATTGTTGGTTTATGTTGTTGCTGCAAACTAATTAACGGCATACGTCCGTGATGATATAATAACGTGTTCATTTTTTTTTTTGCCACAATCCAAGAGAATAACATATGGAGGTAGGTGTACGTCTTTAGCCAGGTATCAGATGCATGTTATTAGCCACACATAAGGTGTACGATATCAACGAAATAACAGGTGCATCTTATCAGCCAGATAGCATGTGCAAGTTATCAGCAAGATAACAAGTGCACGTTACCATCCAGATATCAGGTGTGTTATCAGCCAGACTGCATTTGCAGGTTTTCAGCCAGATAGCATGTGTGTTATCAGACAGATAGATGTACTTCATCAGCCAGATAGCAGGTGCAAGTTATCAGCCATTGTGTGTCATCAGCCAGATATCAGGTTTTGTATCAGCCAGATATGTGCACGTTACCATTCAGATGACAGGTTTGTCACCATCCAGAAGCATTTGCAAATTATCAGCCACATATCAGATGCACGTTGTCAGCCAGATAGCATGTGCAAGCTATCAGCCAGATAGCAGGTGTGTTATCAGCCAGATATCATGTGCCAGTTATCAGTCAGATAGCATGTGCCAGTCATCAGCCCGATAGAATGTGCAAGTTATCAGCCCGATAGAATGTGAAAGTTATCAGCCCGATAGAATGTGCAGGTTATCAGCCCGATAGAATGTGAAAGATTATCAGCCGATAGCATGTGAGGTTATCAGCCCGATAGGCATGTGCAAGTTATCTGCCAGATATCAGGTGTTTTTATCAGCCAGGTAGCATGTGCAAGTTATCAGCCAGATAGATGTTGTATCAGCCACATAGCATGTGCCAGTTATCAGCCACATATCATGTGGTATTATCAGCCAAATATCAGGTGTGTTGTCAGCCAGACGCATGTGCAAGTTCTCAGCCAGATATCATGTGCCAGTTATCGCCAGGTAGCATTGCAAGTTATCAGCCGATAGCATGTGCAAGTTATCAGCCAGTAGCATGTGCAAGTTATCAGCCAGGTAGCATGTGCAAGTTATCAGCCAGTAGCATGTGCAAGTTATCAGCCAGATAGCATGTGTTATCAGCCACATAGCATGTGCCAGTTATCAGCCACATAGCATGTTCAAGTTATCAGCCACATATCATGTGTGTTATCAGCCAAATATCAGGTGTGTTGTCAGCCAGACAGCATGTGCAAGTTCTCAGCCAGATATCAGTGCCAGTTATCAGCCAGGTAGCATGTGCAAGTTATCAGCCAGATAGCATGTGCAAGTTATCAGCCAGGTAAGCACTTGCAATTATCAGCCAGATAGCATGTGCAAGTTATCAGCCAGATGATCATGTGCCAGTATCAGCAGGTAGCATGTGCAGTTATCAGCCAGATAGCATGTGCAAGTTATCAGCCAGGTAGCATGTGCAAGTTATCAGCCAGATAGCATGTGCAATGTTATCAGCCAGGTAGCATGTGCAAGTTATCAGCCATACATTGTTTATGCCAATTAGCATGTCAGTTATCAGCCACATGCATGTGCCGTTTATAGCCACATAGCATGTTCAAGTTATCAGCCACATATCATGTGTGTTATCAGCCAAATATCAGGTGTGTTATCAGCCAGACAGCATGTGCAAGTTCTCAGCCAGATATCATGTGCCAGTTATCAGCCAGATATCATGTGCACGTTACCATCCAGATGTCAGGTTTGTCACCATCCAGATAGCGTTTGCAAATTATCAGCCAGATATCAGGTGTGTTATCAGCCAGATATCAGATAGCATGTGCAAGCTATCAGCCAGATAGCATGTGTTATCAGCCAGATAGCATGTGCAAGTTATCAGCCAAATATCAGGTGTTATCAGCCAGATAGCATGTGCAAATTATCAGCCAGATAGCATGTGCAAGTTATCAGCCAGATAGCATGTGCAAGTTATCAGCCAGATAGCATGTGCCAGACATCAGCCCGATAACATGTGCAAGTTACCATCCACATGTCAGGTTTGTCACCAGATAGCATTTGCAAATTATCAGCCAGATATCAGGTGTGTTATCAGACAGATATCAGATGCACAATGCCAGCCAGATAGCATGTGCAAGTTATCAGCCAAATATCAGGTGTGTTATCAACCAGATAGCATGTGCAAGTTATCAGTCAAATATCATAAGCCAGTTATCAGTCAGACAGCATGTGCGTATTATCAGCCAGATATCATGTGCACATTACTATCCAGATGTCAGGTTTTTCACGATCCAGATAGCATTTGCAAATTATCAGCCACATATCAGATGCACGTTGTCAGCCAGATAGCATGTGCAAGCTATCAGCCAGATAGCAGATGTGTTAACAGCCAGATATCATGTGCCAGTTATCAGACAGCATGTGTGTGTTGTTAGCCAGATATCATGTGTGTTATCAGCCAGATAGCATGTGCAAGTTCTCAGGCATATAGCATGCGTGTTATCAGCCAGATAGCATGTGTGTTATCAGCCAGATAGCATGTGGGAGTCGTCAGCCCGATAGTATGTGCAAGTTATCAGCCAGATATCAGGTGTTTTATCAGCCAGTTCTCAGCAACATTGCATTTGCAAGTTATCAGCCAGATATCATGTGTGTTACCAACCAGATATCAGGTGTGTTATCAGCCAGATATCAGGTGTGCTATCAGCCAGATAGCATGTGCAAGTAATCAGCCAGATATCATGTGCATGTTACCATCCAGATGTCAGGTTTGTCACCATCCCGATAGCAGGTGTGTCATCAGCCAGATAGCATTTGCAAATTATCAGCCAGATATCAGGTGTGTTATCAGCCAGATATCAGATGCACGTTGTCAACCAGATAGCATGTGCAAGTTATCAGCCAGACAGCAGGTGCATGGTACCATCCAGATATCAGGTGTGTCATCAGCCAGATATCAGGTGTGTTATCAGCCAGATATCAGGTGTGTTATCAGCCAGATATCAGGTGTGTTATCAGCCAGATAGCATTTGCAAATTATCTGCCAGATCGCATTTGTAAATTATCAGCCAGATATCAGGTGTGTTATCAGCCAGATATCAGATGCCCGTCATCAGCCAGATAGCATGTGCCAGTCAACAGCCCGATAGCAATTGCAAGTTATCAGCCAGATATCAGGTATTTTATCAGCCAGATAGCATGTGAGAGTTATCAGCCAGATATCATGTGTTATCAGCCAGATATCATGTGCATCTTACCATTCAGATGTCAGCTTTGTCACCATCCAGATAGCATGTGCAAGCTATCAGCCAGATAGCATGTGTTGTCAGCCAGATAGCATGTGCACGTTACCATCCAGATATCAGGTGTGTCATCAGCCAGATAGCATGTGTGTTAGCAGCCAGCGAGCAGGTACACCTTATCAGCCAGATAGTATTTACAAGTTACCAGCCAGATATTAGGTGTATCTTTTCAGCCAGATTGCAGATGCAAGTTATCAGCCAGATATCAGGTGCATCTTATCAGTCAGATCACAGGTAAGTTGAACCTATAAAAGGTAGGGACCTATGTGTTAAGGTTCCAGAGAATACAAACACTTCGATTGTCACCAAGGGTCTTCGGCATGAACAAGTGAATTTAACTATCTCAGGCAGTTTTCAACAGGGAACATCGAAGACGATTTATTAAACCCTGAGTAACGAACCCACATGTATCAATACCAACCCTTTTCTTTGAAACACAATGCTCACATAATGTACCAGAATACACACCACACACACACACACACACACACACACACACACACACACACACACACACCACACAACACACCTCCCCAATCTTCAGTGTGAATCTTTTAAGCTGCTGCAATCAAAGGGTATAAAGCCATTCCGTCTACATAGCGCGCCAGGGTGCTTGTGCCCTCATTTACATACATTTGTGCATCCAAGTGTTACTGTGACAGTAAATTACCACGACTGGGAACTTTTTAATTTTAATTTCATTTCTAGGGTGGGAATCTTTCGAGCTTTTGCTGTGAACACCTGATGTCCTCTCCTGACCGAATGTGAGAGGAGAGGAGAGGAGAGGAGAGGAGAGGAGAGAGGAGAGGAGAGGAGAGGAGAGGAGAGGGAGAGGAGGGAGGAGAGGAGAGAGAGGATGGAGGGGAGGGGAGGGGGGGGGAAAGGGTGGAGGAGGGGGGCGGGGGGGGCGGGGGGGGTGAGGGGGACGAAGAGGGGAGGGGGGGGAGTAAGGGGAAGAGGAGGACAGAGCGGGGGGGGAGGGAGGGAGGAGAGGAGAGGAGAGGAGAGAAGAGAACAACCCCACAAGACATTTCCAAGGACCACAGTACTCAAAAATGGGAAGTGTGAAATGTTAACACGGGTCTTTCACAAGGTTATGGAGTTGAGAATGGTCAGAGGTCAGAGGTCATGTGGTCTGGGTATAAAATGGTGGTAAGCACAGATGGATGGAAGATCTTTCATAATGTGGCTTAAATTTCATGTTTCATCTTCAAGCATCATCTGAACACTTGCCCAAGAAAATAGGTATTTGCCAGAATAAATAACAATAATAATAATGCTCACATTTTCATAATTGGGTGGTTTTTCACATGTGATACATGAACATGTGGCGTGTCAACACGCGGAAAGGTGAATGTGAATTTGCCACTGAACTTGGAGAAAGTGCCGTCACTTCCCAGGGCACTCTGGGCACCAGTGATGTCACAACAATGGCACAGTCTTTCTCACTGCACTCATCAGGGCAGTCCTAAAGGAGGAATTGCCTCCCCATGCATGCCGACCTGTGGAGATTGTTTGTGCTCAGGTCAGGTCAGGTGTGGGAGCATGCGCCGGAGCAGCGCGTCGCTGCGTCCACTTTCCGCCGGTAGTCCAGGGGCCTCCGTCTGGCCATCCCCCAGGCAGATGCCTGGCCCATCCCCATCTCCTTGAGATGCTCATCAACCTGTGCTCTATCATACGAAAATACGCAATTTGGTGTCTGTCTGACTGTGATACATTCGGTCATTACATATCCATCTCAACCAAACTTGCCATAGGGATGAGGGGTCACACAACAGAGGTTGCAGGAACTTAATTTGCCCCCGTCGCCAAGGTGTTTTCCACTTTGGACGAACTCCATGTTAAAGTGTATAAATAGCTCATTGTGGCATTTCGTGGGGCACACCAACTGGAAGTAAAATTATTATAACCACAAACTATTCAGTCTTCCTTTTTCATATGCAGCACAAGGCTGTGGGTTTGCATCATTGTCTGAGGGCACGGCTGTGCCACCGATGCAATGCCCTCTGTAGGTTTGGGCAGGAATTTGGCGAAGGTGTCGGCGATAGCTCGCCTACTCTTCGCAAAGGACACCGTGTGATCTTTAACACCCACCAACTCATGCTGGCAGAAGGGATGGGGACGTCCGTTTAACGTCCATCAGAGGGACGGTACACACATTGATGAGTCACCCTCCCTGTGAAACACCGGGGTGACAGTTTAAGGCTGGGTCATGATTCAAACCCAGGGTATACAGCTTCTAGGAAAGTGTGCATAACTCCAGGCCTTCTGTTCAGCCCATGATTCAGTCAATTCTGTCAAATTCATGATTACATTTTAAAACAGTCGCGACTTTTTTTTTACCACTAAATTGAGAGAAATTTTGAGGAATCCCAACATCTTTGAGGCATTCTATGCTTAACGCATCCACCACAGACCAGCGGATCCGAGCCATCTCGACTTGCTGGGCTACTAGGTAGGCCTGCTAGCTAGGCCCCAGCAATCTTTAGCTAATGAAGGTGCTTAAATGAGTGCTTATGCAGGAATGATGGATCCCATTGCCTGTCTGATTTTTCTAGCCATCAGATTATATGTGCTGTATGTGCAATGTTTATATAGTAACTTACATCTTGGGGCCTTATATGTGATTTCTTCCAGCCATGGCTTCAAGTGTGACATACAATATTGTCTCCGACACCCTTAAGGTCCGATTGTGACCTCTATTTGATGCATAACCCCATCCCTAATGGGCACTGGCATTGTTTAATACTCACCTCAGAGAAATTTGAAGAAAATTGGACATACTGTACTTACATATGGATGGTGTATAGGTGAAAAGTCGCTGGTCCACACACTTACTGAAAGAAAAAATATTATAACCATAATTATTATTATCAGTGGCCTACTTCTGGTGACATTCATTATCAGATCTCACCAAACATCCCTATCCTGCGCTTCTTTCCGAAGCTCTGGCAGACAGCTTTGTTGCAGCCTTTACCATCCAGTGCAAGCAAAGTCTGCCTCTTCATCTTCTGCATGCTTGATTTCTCCAGACTTTCGTTTTCTGTATGCATGATTTGTCCAAAGTGTGACAGTTTCTGTTTTGGCATCAGCACTTCCAATGTACATGGTTTTCTAATTGGTTCGCGGGCGCCAGCAGTGACCTCTCTTTTCGTTGTGTCTGTGTGTCTGTCTGTCTGTTTGTGACTCTCTCCAGAGCTCCGTGACGTTTGATGCGATCTTGATGAAACTTGGACACAAGCTAGATATCATGGTCTAGTTGTGTCTTATTGTATGAGGGGCATCCCACGCCCCTTGTGGGCGGAGCCACGTCCGTTTGAACTTTTTATTTTTAAGAAAAATTTTTCTCTATTTTTTTTCTCGCAATTTCATTTCCTAGACGCTGTGCGTAATGTCCATAAGTACAATATATAAAAAAATCCGATTTGATTTGGTCAATTTTGACGGAAGAGATAGGTTTTTACGGTAGGACTTCCTCAATAATGCCCGTGAACCATCGTCACCTCCCGGCTTGTCTTCTTCCTTCCTTTCTTTCTTCTTCACTGTCCATGACTCACATCCATACATTGCAGCTGGAAATACCAGATCATTCATGAGCCTCCTCTTGTTTTGTATCATCGCATCTTTGTCTTTCCAGATCTTTGTCAAACCTGTCATGGCTGTTCTCCCCAATATAAACTATCTATTAATTTCTCCTCAACATTCTACACTCACTTCAATCGTAGAACCAACGAAGATGAAACTTTCCACGATTTTCACGTGATCCTCTTGTTGACCTTCACAGAAACAACGTCAAAAGATATCGTGATGCTAAACCACAAGAGGATTGTATTGTCGTACTATGATGTCATGTGGTGTCATTCTTCATTGTTATTCTTCTTCATCCATCACAATCCCACAACAAAATTAAAATGTCAAAATATGTCGTAATGGTAATCCATAAGACGATTGTGGTGTCATATTGTGGCATCGTAATGTAGTGTCATTCCTACTTTGTTTGTTTGTTATTTTTTTGAAATTTCATCCCTCTGTTTTTACATTTTTGTTAATGTTTTTTTTTTTAATTGTCATAATAAAGCCATGTACCAAGTTTCAGTTGAATATGTGAAAAGGTATAGGAAAAGAAGTCTGAAAAAACACAAGTGGGACGGATGGACGGACGGAGAGCAAACCTATAATCCGCTCCGGTGAAACCGGAAGGGGGAATATAACTTGAAGCACCGACCTCTGTCAGGCTGAACAGTTTACGTTTTGTATCCCACTGATAGCGCGGATCTGAATCTGGACCTGAACCAAGATCTAATCGGCTTGTTCTCGTCACTTACCCAACTCATCCACTTTGTTTCATCCAAATCTGTCCACAACTTCCTGAGATATCGTGCTATACGGTATATCATTTTGGGCCATCTCTCAATGGTGAATAATCACTTAAAGAATTCTAGTGTTAGGATCCGGATCTTCACCAAAATCAAATGGATTAGTCCTTGTCACACACCCAACTTGTCCAATAAGTTTCGTCCGAACTCATCCATAACTTTTTGAGATACTAGGGGGCCCATTGGTCCATTGGACCAAATTTTCATTGGTCTTCACAGCCTTGGGCGTTTTTAGTGGTGTGAACAAGAACAATAGGTTTCCCAGCCTGGAAGTCTTGAAACCCTAATATTAATAATAATTATAGATGGTAAGGATCTTGGGTGGGTCTTAAAGGGTTTTCAAAGGTCGAAGGGGTCTCAGCAGTCAAAAGGTACATTCCAATAGGACGTAATTAAGACATTCGCAATTAATAGACACAAAAAGCATCACACACACACACACACACACACACACACACACACACACACACACACACACACACACACACACACACACCTCATCCATTTATGATAGATTCTGCACACATACAAACACAGACAGGGGTGAAAACAAATACCTCCATCCACCTTCGGTGGGCAGATGTAAATAATATCATTATCACAGTGGCTGGTGGAGTGTCCTACATATATGCATTCTCACCTCTAACCTGTCTTGCTTGGGTTCGAATCCCGATCCAGCTATAGACTGTCATCCCGGTGTTTCACAGGCAGGGAGGGGTGTGTGGTCCCTCAGGTGGATGTTGAACAAGGTGTCTTGTCTGGCCGTCTGCCAGAATTTATAGTTGGTTGACGTTAAAGATCCCACACTAAAGAGTAAGGCCTAAGTCACAATTGCTCTACGGCGAGGATACGGCGGCCGTACGCCCTCTGAATTGACAGAAACGTGCGGCGGCCGCAGAGTTTCTGCGGTGGCCTCAGGGTGGCCTACGCCGTTTGGCTATATTTTACAGGCCGTAGGGGTTGCCGTGGAATTATAGCGCTGAGTTATAACTTTTTTCATTTCTACGTTCGCCGTAGCAATTCGACAAGCCGAAAAAAAAAAAGAAAAAAAAAAGAACCCTCGTTACCATCCGTCTGGCCGCACATTCGCCTTAGGGCCCCCTCTGCGGTCCCCCTGCGGGCACCTTGCGTCTGCCTTGAAAATTCTATGGCCGCCGCAGGAACGCCCTAAGGTCACCGTGCGACATCAATTCAAAGATCGTATGGCACCCCCACGTTTTCGGTCTCCACAATTTATAAAAACCCCATGCGGCTCCCCGAAAAATAACAAGGAAACATGTGTCCACGAGCAGCGTCCTAAAGGTTTTGTCGGCTAAAAAAAAATAAAAAAATTAATTTAAAAAAAAAAACAACTTCCGATATTTCGTCACGTGCCTTGTTAAGCCAATAGCGAAACGCGTCATAATGTATTTACGTATTTACGATATATCGTGTATTTACGAATAAATAATGTATTTACGAAATTACAATACGATAAATGGAATAATCTTTAAATAGTAACGTGAACTTTTCGAAACTTTAAAGCAAATGTCCGAATATATTTAAAAGTTCATGATAGACGCTCTCAAAAGGCACCCTCAATGTGAGGATGTGTACATGTGCTCAGTATTTAAGGAGATCCGGATCTTGCATATACAAGAGCCGAGTCCTAGAGATTAAGGTTTTGGAATTGGAAGAAGAAGAAGAACAAGAAGAAGAAAAAAGAAGAAGAAGAACGCCGAGCTCTCTATGAACAGCGTCTGTGTGACCGTGGAAATACTGCGGCCGCCCTATGATTGCTAGTGGCCGTAGATTTTGGAGACCCCACGGCCGCCGTGGCAAATGTGACTTAGGCGTAAGCGCGCTATCGCCGGCACCGTGAACAAATTACAAATTCCGAGCCTCACCTTAGGCAAACATCAGGCCTGGTTAGTCAGTTCGTGAAAGACTTGGAACAACGTTCCCCCAGGCAATAATTGTGGCCGTTAAAGAAGAATCAGAAGAATTTTAGCACACCGCCCTCCGCATGGTATGCACATTCGACATACACATGACCCCCGCCGCCCTGTAAGCAAAGAAGCAGCACGTACCATTCTTTAAGCCTTTGTTATCACGAGGTCAGGTGTTTGAACCGCGACCTCCCAGACTCGGAGCGAACGCTCCAACCATTACACCTGCACCGAGTCGAGTCTCGAGTCTAGTCCAACCGGTCTGAAGGTGTTCACATCTACCTGAAACAGATGGGAGGTTAAATTAAGGACTCGGTTTCCCACGTGTCAACAAGGTTCGCAATTTCCCCCTCTTTTCAAGCATCCGAACAGCTCTGTTTCTCAATCGCAGGAGGCAGCTCGCTCTCCTGGCCCTGCGGTCTCCCGGCGATCATGGACCCTGCAGGCGATAACCATCCATCGCGCATTTTCTGCTGGGAAGGCCGAACGAAGCCATAACGAATATTAATGATGTGTGACATTTTAGTATGTTAATTTTTGACAGATTAAAGCATTGCGCGCATAACTTTTTATTCCTGCATGAATAATTGATCAATGCATGGTAATTTAGTCGCGGGCATGAATGTTAATTCGGAGAATTACTTCTGGAATATGCAAATTCGGCGCCGATGCTCCGGTTTCTCAGTGCGATGACGCTGTAAAAAAAATAATAATAATAAAAATAATAATAATAATAATAAAATAAATAATAATAAAAATATTTTTAAAAAATCCAAAAACAAAAACTACTTTTTTTATGGCTACGTTCCTATAGCTCAGCGTAGTGGGTGCAATCAATTTCCCCCAACATGAAATTAACTTCATGCATGGATGGCTATTCATCCACAAATAGTAAAATGGCAACCCGCATTACAGAATTTAGCAGTTTAATTATGCACAGTACCGGCGGAGCCTCGTCTCGTCCTCGGTGCTAAAAGGAAAGCGTAATTATAAAATCGATAAACGTGTGTTGGGTTTTACAGGAGGAGTTCATGATGCTCAGGATTAATCATCGCGATGAACTGTTGTAATTGTTTGTGTTTTTTTTTAATAATAAAAAAAAACCATGAAGCTTTGTAACAAGCTCCATGTACTCGGTGCACCCGCGAACCTCCTCCTGGGCCTTTTGATGAGCTTATAAAACCCTCTCGGGGGGCGACGAGCTGCAACCTGTACGTTATTCATAGATACCGACCGCACGCTTCCATTTAATCTCCTTTGCGTTTGTCCGACACCGTTATCGAGGCGTTGTCGGGGGGGGGGGGGACCAGTCGCTCGAGCCGTTATCTGGGGGGAAAAGGGGCATCGCTCGAGCCAAACTCTCGAAGATCGAAAATTGCCAACAGGGTTGCCTCTCGACTCTACGGTCCCATCGCACAATAAGCGACAATAATATGTTTGTTTTACACCTGCAATCGCTTCCTCGCCTCCGCATCCACCACCACCCCCCACCTTACACAACGGAGTGACAACCCCCCCAGGGAGAATTTCAAAAACTCAATATACCACCTGCGTGGTGACGCAGACGTCTGGTTACGGTTGTCGTCAGACCATGTTGACATTCTCTATGGTGATTTAGTGTGAAGGGTTATGGAAGAAGGATATTAGAAACATAAAGTGAACTAGAACGGCACTCGGCAGAGCGCATACCCTCCGCAAAGCTGAACAGTTCACGTTTTGGATCCCACTGATAGGCTGCATCCGTATCGGAACCTTAACTAAAATTGAGTCGGCTTGTTCTCATCAACAAACCAACTCATTCACCTAGTTTTGTCAAAACTCGTTCACAACCTTTTGAGATATCGCGCTCTAGAGTATATCGTTTTTTGGCCCCATCTCTCAAAGATGAAGAATCACTTAAAGAAAAATTTATCGTATCAAAATCCAGATTTTCAACAAACTCGTATCATTTCATCCTCGTCACACACCAAACTTGTCCACCAAATTTTGTCCGAATCCATCCACAACTTTTTGAGATATCCTGTTCACAGTCACACAGACAGAGACGGGGGTGAAAACATAACCCCCATCCACCTTCGGTGGCAGAGGTAAATATCGAGAAGGTATAGATATGGAGGATAATGGGGGTCATTATGTGGAATATGGACCAGAGGAGAAAGAATGAATACAGTATATACTTTGTAATACAGTACTGTATATTGTTGGATGCTTCAGTGATGATACGGAGGTGCTTCAAATTCAAATTTGACACACTTTTGTTCATAACTAAGCTTGTGTATAACCTTGACAGGAAATTATCAACAAATAGTCTAAATATGTTCATTAGGTCAATCTCTATCAGCTTCCTGCAGGTGCAGTGTATAATTAGAGCAATATTGGGAATGATGTCCCTAGCAGGTAAGGTGGGGCAAGATTCCTCTATAATATCTACTGTAATATCTCTTTATGATAATATAATAACTGTTTACATGTCCTTTTGTTCAGTTTACTGAGCACATTTCATTGGAAATTTCCTGCTCAAAAAAATGTCAAGAGCCCTCCGGTGCGGACGTTCAGAACACTGAAAATATACGCAGGACCCAGAGGGCTATAGATGGCGAGGGGGTGGGTGTCATCTTTGTCCATCTTTCTGGCCAGGGGAATGTTGACCCACCTTACTCCACTGGGAAAGTGCATTAAAGAGAAAATGACACATAACAAATGAAGGTAATTGTAAGGTACACCTTCATGTGCAATCTAGAGGCAAAACAGCATCATAACGGATTTAACGCTCGACTCAACCATTGATATTGAGATTCCAATGGGAAGCAATTTTGTGGACTAAGGAGAATCCACAGCATAGGAGAGCGACAAATTAGCAGAGATGGATGTATATATTATATATATATATAATATATATATATATATAATAATATATATATTATATATGTCTATAGGCTGCTGGGGGTTTGTGAGAAGCCATTTGTAGCTATGCAGTACTGGGATCAAATTCACAGCAGAAAGAATCGAGTGAATTAAGATGAAGAAACGGAGAGCAGAATACAAAAAGACTGCAAGCTACATATTTTTGTCATGGCTGGTGGAAGAGCTACAATACTGAATGGATCAAGATGTCACAGGGCAAAAGGAACAGCAGAGAGATCGAGATCGAGAAAGAGAGAAATATAACGAGAGATGGGGGGAGGGCACCAACACCGGAGTTGAAGGACAAAATAGAGGGAGATGTGGACAAACAATGGGTGTTGAGAGGGATGAGGGGCAGGAAAGGACACTTGAGGTTGAGAAGATGGATACAGAAGCAAACTTGCAGGAAGGAAAACCTGGAAATTTGGAAGAAGGGTTTGGGTTGGGGTTAACATGGGTAGAAAAGATCAAGGTTTTGGATTGGGGATAATTTCAGATGGTGGTTAACAGCTGTCTTGAAGACCTGGAAGCAAGAATGACACTGAAGAGAATGGGGAAGTTCGTTCCACTGTTTTTTTTTGGATACAACGTCAAGGCTCGTAAGAGAGCCAACACACAGAACGTACAAGGGGAGCAGGAGACAAGAGGGGCAGGAGAGGGAAGGAAAAAATAGTGGGGAACAGAGACATGAGGAGATCTGTGGAAGTGAGAAGGATGGGGTGGAATACACAGGGTAAACAAGATGGAGACGATAGGGACTTTAGGTCCTAACACAACAGGGACTTTCAGGAAGGAAAGCAGGGAATATGAAGGAGGTGGGTTTGGAACGGATTATGGGGGTAGAGAAGATCATGGTTTTGGATGGGTGAAGATAAGAGGTGGTGGTGAACAGCTGTTTTGAATAACTGGAGGGAAGAGTGGGATTGAAGAGAGTGTGGGAGTTTGTTCCAAAGGCGGGAAAAAAGAGGAATGAAAGAGTGAAGGTGAACAGCGATTCTTGATTTTGGTAGTTTTACTGGCGGACATTAAGCACCCTGTGGAAATATTGGGGGGGGGGGGGCATATCAGACAGAGGAAAGGGGGGGACGAGGCCAGAGTGGAGTTGGTGGAAGACAGAAAGACCACTGACCTGCCTGTGGTGAGTGAGTGAGATACCCAAATACTCAGCCTCATCGTGGGATATACCAATGATCTTAAACTCCTTGGTTTCCACAGCATGAAGGGTGTCACTTCCCTGGTCTCTACATCTGTGACTTGCTACAGGTACTATGTAAACCTGTAATAATCTCTTCCATGGTCCAGTTGTCAGCAACTAAACCGTCTTCCCCACCAAGCTTCTTGGTGAGGACGGTGTATGATATGGACACCCAGCAGGATGAAGAACAAAACCTGTCAAGAGGCAGTGGAGCTCCTTGTGAGCCAAGGGCCATCCATATCGAGTGCCCAACTGTCTGCGGGTGTCCTCCTGCAGTTGGGTTACTTTTTATGAGGAGGTTGGTGGCAGTATTTGCACTCTGGCCACCGTAAAACCCTTCATTCCACTAAACATTCCAAAAGCATTTTTAAAAATCTGAAAACCCACTCCGTGGGAGTACGTCCTGTGCAGCCTCCCTTTGTAGGGCAGCTCACCGGATGACGGGATTGGGGCAAAGCCTTCGGGACCCCCAATCTTTGATAGGAGGGAAACCACGGGGTAACATTCCCGGGTCGATTGTGGGAGAGTGTGTCGGGGTGGTGTTGAGGTGTCGTCCACCAGACGGCAGTCTCCTCGGGCTAAACTGAGGCGGTCCCTCCGGGGGGTGCCTGGATTGTCCTATCCCTAAGAGAAGATGATCACCTGTCTGTTATCATCTGAACTCAAGCATTTTGACATCGGTATTGCAGCACTCTGAGGTTCGGAGACCGGATTGTGGTGAGATCATGGCGGGTGGTTACACCTACTATTGGTCTGGTCACTCTGATGGTTACCATGCCCAGGATTTGCTGTAGCTGTGTCCAATAAGCTGACTCCAATGATAATTGAGGTAACACCGGTCAACGAGCGTATTATGAGACTAAGGATTTGTCACTCCTTGGGTGTCATTTCCCTGGTCTCTGTATATGCTCAGACTGAGGCGAGTGATCTCACCGTGAAGGACGCATTATATGCCACACTCGAGTTCTGTGGTTGATCAGTGCCCCAGGTGAGATACTCTTCTCGTCTTGGGGGATTTCAATGCATAAGCTGGAACTGATAGGGATGGTTATGAGACAGGTGTTGGTCCTCATGGGTCTGGAACTGTGAACCAGAATAGCACTAAGTTCCTTGAC
>CM068960.1:72350532-72373765 GCA_035128595.1 Eptatretus atami | reverse complement strand
CCAGGAGAATGGTACCATCCCAGCCTAGGCTGGATGTTGGCAAGCTCAAGGATGATAGGGTAGCTGAGTAGTTTGCAAACAGGCTGAGTGGAGATTTGGGGGGTCTGGGTGCTTTGGGGGATCCTGATAAGTTGTGGAGTGCCTTGAAGACCACTGTCCTTGATGTTGCCAGAAGATGTCTTGGAACTCCCTGGAGGGCGAAGAAGAATTTTGTCACTCAAAGGACACTGGATACCATAACACAGAGTTGCAGGGACAGGCTGAATGGCAGAGCTGAGTTGTTCAGGGAGCTGAGGCGTAAACTGTACGTGCACTAAGGTTGGACAAGGAGGCCTATGTGCAAGGAATCTGTGAGGGGTAAATTCACACATTGCGTTTGTCCAAGCCCATCCCTCAGTGTACTGCAGTTAGAGCAGAGGGTGGTGAGCTCTTGACAGAGGAGTCCAAAGTGAAGGCCCACTGGTCCGGTTAGGTTGAACGGTTGTCCCAGGCTGATCCACCAGCTGTCGAGTTGGACGTCAGGGGTGTGCAATTACTGTTGCTGACCCTCCAATCAACTGTGGTCTACCTTCGTTTATGGAAACACAGGCTGCGCTGAACCGGTTGAAATGGGGAAAAGCTCCTGGGATCTGTGGCATCCATGCTGAACTTCTCTGGGCTGGTGGAAATGCTGCACTCGTATCGGTGCATGCAGTTCTGTTCTCTGCTTGGAACACAGGCATCATCCCAACTGACTGGAAGAGGGGCCTTCTTGTCCCTCTCTGGAAAGGGAAGGGTGATCTCCAAAACTGCAACAACTTCCGAGGGGTGATGCTGCTCTCAGTGCCGAGCAAGGTCTTTGCTTGGATAATTCTTAATAGGGTTCACCACCAACTGCTTGAGCACCAGCATCCAGAGCAGTCAGGCTTTACACCACAGGTCAACGATTGACCATATCCTTGCTCTTCGGGTCCTCAACGAATACAGACGAGAGTTTCGGCAGGGGCTGCTTGCAGCCTATTTTAACCTCTGGAAAGCGTTTGATTCAGAGAATCAGGATGCCCTCTGGAGGATTCTTGGTCTTCATGGGGTGCCACCAAAACTGATCGATCTGATGTCTGAACTATACTCTGGTAATGAGAGTGCTGTGAGATGTGGTGGTCCCATCTCTGACTTATTTCCAGTTGTTACTGGAGTTCCTCAGGGGTGTGTACTGGCCCCCACACTTATCAGCACTTGAATGGACTGGATTCTGGTGAGGATGTCGGAGAGATCAAGCTGTGGTGCATCGTTTGGGAATGTCAAGATCTCTGACCTTGATTTTGCAGATGATGCATTCATCTTTGTGGAGACTCTACATATTATTTTGGGGGCCCTTGAGGTGCTGATTGAGGAGTCAGTGCCGCTGGGATTATGGGTTTCCTGGGTCAAAACTAAGATCCAGGCTGTCAATGACATCTTGGATGCTGCTATATTCTACGTACCTATTTGTGATGAGGTTGTTGAGGTCATGGAGATTCACTTACCTTGGCAGTGATATTCCTGTCTCTGCTGGCTGTGAGCCAGAGGTCAACAGACGTCTGGGTCGGGCCTGGGGAGTCATGAATTCACTGGATCATGGGGTGTGGTGCTGCCGGTACCTGTGTAGGAGAACGAAAGTCTGAGTTTTCACGTCATTGGTGCTTCCAGTCTTGCTCTGTGGATGTGAGACTTGGACTCTGACCAGGAATCTGAGACAGAGACTTAATTCCTTTGGTACCAGGGATCTGAGACAGAGACTTAATTCCTTTGGTACCTGGTCTATTCGGGGAATCCTTGGCTATCGCTGGTCAGACTTTGTGTCCATCGAGCGGTTGCTGAGAGAGACTCAAATGAGATTTGTTACCTGCATAGTCCATAAGCGTCAGTTGTGGCAGTATGGACATGTGGCTCGTTTTTCTGACACTGATCCTGCTCACCAGATTCTCTCAGCAAGGGAACCTCGTGAATGGAGGAGGCCAACGGGCTGACCACATGCCTCATGGTTGCAGCAGGTTGATCAGCATCTCAAGGAGATGAGGTTGGGCCAGGCATCTGCCTGGGGGAAGGCCCCTAGAGTACCGGCGGAATGTGGACACAGCGACGCGCTGCTCTGGCACATGCTCCCATACCTGACCTGGCCTGAAGCCGAGAAAGGTGAGAGGCGGGAGCACCAGCACAGAGGGGAGAGCAGCACTCAATCAGGCTGCAGAGGAAAGCTTTGTTTGTGGGCAGGAGTTCAGGTGTGCCAAGGAAGGACTTTGCACAATGGAGGATGCCCAGTCGACGACTGGCTTTGGAGGCCAGCTGAGAAATGTGACTTTCCCAGGAAAGATCATGGCAGATAGTGAAACCCAGAAGCTTGAATGAAAGGACTTCTTCAAGAGGATTGTTGAGAAAGTATATGGGGGTTTTTTCCAGACAAGTCCTGTCGGAGAGACTTCATGAGAGTGTGATATTTGTCAGGGTTGAAAGGCATATTGCACGTGTTGAATCAGCTTGTGATTGTATCCAGATCTGCAGAGAGTGAAGAGGCTGCTGCTTACTCATCTGAGGGATGACGGATGGTACGGCAGAGGGTGGAGTCATCAGCGAAGAGATAAAGAGGATTTTCCAGAGAATTAGAGAGATCATTGATGAAAACCAGAAAAATAACAGGGTCCAGAACACTGCCTTGAGGAACTCCAGCCTGGAAAGGAAGAGGGCATGAGAGAACTCCATTAAGTGCCACACGTTAGCTGCGACAGGAGAGGAAGTCTGCGAACCATGAGTGGAGATTGCCTTGGATACAATAAGAAGAGAGTATGGTGAGCAGGGTAGGGTGCCAGACCGTATCGAGGGCACATGATATGTCGATGGAGATGGCTCTGATTTCAAGTCTGGCATTGAGTACCTCCATCCATTGTTTGGAGAGCAGAAACAGCATGTCCAGGGTAGAGTGGCCTGGTCTGAATCCAAATTGATGATTGAAAATCAAGCCAGTGGAGAAGAGGAAGGATTTAATGTCTGAAGTGATGATGGATTCAATAACCTTGCTGATCATTGGGAGAAGGCTGATTAGTCTGTAGTTGCAAGGATCTGTTTTTGCACCGTTTTTTGCAGAGCGGTAATATTTGCTGATTTCCAAGCAGATGGCAGATGATCTTGAGCAAATGAGAGGGTGAATAGAACAGAGAGAGGGTGAGCAAGAGCAGCAGAGCAGGTTTTTAGGGCACGTGAGCTGATGCCGTCTGGACCAGTTGCAGAATCTGAGTCGAGGTTTGACAGCAAGCTCTCCACCTTGTCAGGAGAAAAGGACACAGATTCCAGGAACAGCTGGGTGCGACTGGGTAAGGTGGGTACAGAAAGCGATAGGTTTGGGACACAAGATTTGGAAGCAAACACGGAGTTTAGGCATTCGGCCTTTTCACATGCAGTGTCAGCTGTGCAGCCATTTGAGGTAGGGGAAGGGATGGAGGGGGAACATGCACCTGAAACAGACTTAACTAGACGCCACCAGGATTTGGAGGAGGGAGACAGATTTGAGAGTTCTGACTTGAGATTAGAAAGATGTTTTCTGGCTCTCCTGAGGGGAGACACAATTGTTCCGAGCTTTTTGGAAGGAACTGAGATTTCTTTCAGTTGGATTCACCTTCCATGAGGAGAAGGCAAGTTGTTTCAGGACAACTGCCTCACCACGAGCTTCAATATACCATGGGCAGGAGGAAGGGTAGGACAACTAAAGACAAGATAGGATAAATCTGTGGATGAGAGAGAGCAAGTTTTTTTGAAAGATTGGATTGAGACAAGGAACCTCGAGAGGAACATCAATAGGGGTAGGATAGAAGGATGGAAAGGATAGAAAAATCTTGGCTATTTGTCAGGGAACCACATTTGGTGGTGGAATGGCAAGAGTGACTGCTCTGAGTCTGCGAGGACGGTGGTTTAAACCTCGGACGAGTCATACCAAAGACTGAAAAAAAGAAATGGGTATGGTGCTGCTTCTTAATTGACGTTCAGTGTTTGGAACGATAGAACACATCAAACAACGCTGGGAAGGCAATGGCAAACTACAAAGGGGAAAGGAAGGCAAAGGGGGAAGAAGGGGGGAGGGGGAAGAGAGAAGGAGGAGGGGGAAGGGTAAGATGGGAGGTGAAGGGGAAAGAGCGGAGGAGGAGGGGAAGGGAGAAGGAGGGAGGAGGAGGAAGGGGAGGGGAGAGGAGGAGAATGGCAGTGGAGAAGGGACGGAGAAGGGAAGGGGGGGGAGGAGAAGGGGGGGAAGGAGAGGGAGGAGGAGAAGGGGGAGGGGAGGAGGAGAAGGGGAGAGGAGATAGGGAGAATGGGGAGAGGAGGAGGGAGGGGTAGGGGAAGGATGAGAGGGTTTGGGGGAGGTAAACGCGAGGGGAGGGGGTTCTGGATTTACGTTTAATACAGCACACGGAGAACACCTGGATATGTCCATGAGGGTGGAGAGGGGAGTGGGAAGGATGGCAGTGTGAGGTGGAGGGGAGGAAGGCAGCATGAGGGAGGGGAAGGCAGCATGAGGGGAGGGGAAGGCAGTGCGAGGGGAAGGGAAGGTAGCATGAGGGGAAGGAGCAGCAGCTGAAATGTGAATCTTATCCAGGTTCCTCCTGATGACTTCATCTTTGCTTTTGCTTGTTTGGGCTCCTTCTGATGGCTCCAATGCAGGACTGTACCTATTTGGTCCTCCATTTGATTGAATTGAATTTATTTTAATCCCATTCTGAATTCAACTGAATAATAATAAACGTCATGGGTCAGGGTCAGGTGTCCAATCAGAGTGGGTTTGCATCAAAGCGGGACATCTTGGTACCAAGATCACTGCCAGCAGTTATAAAGTGGCAGTTCTAGTAATATCTATTATTATCCAGCAAATACTACCTGTGACTTCGCTGATGAGGATGTTGTTTTTTGGGGGGGAGAGGGAGGGGACAGAGAGGAGGGAGAGAGAGGGGAGAGAGAGGAGGCGAGAGGGAAGAGAGAGAGGGAGAAGGAAGAGAGGGAGGGAGAGAGGGAAGAGAAGAGGAGGGAGAGACGGAAAGAGAGAGGAGGAGAGAGGGAAGAGAGAGAGGGGGGAGAGAGGGAAGAGAGAGGGGGGAGAGAAGAGAGAGGGGGAGGGAAGAGAGAGAGGGGGGAGGGAAGAGAGAGGGGGAGGAAGAGAGAGGGGGGAGGGAAGAGAGAGGGGGGAGGGAAGAGGGAAGAGAGAGGAGGCAGGGAGGGCAGAGAGTGGATGGAAGGAGAGGAGAAGACAAAGGGAGAAGGGAAGGGAAGCTCAGGGGGGAGGTGGGAGAGCGACGCCTCACCAAATATTGCTGTACACTGGTGGGAGGGAGGGTGCAAGGAGGGGGTGAGAGGGAGAGAGAGAGAGAGAGAGAGAGAGAGAGAGAGAGAGAGAGAGAGAGAGAGAGAGAGATGGGGGGGGGGGGGAAGAGAAAGCTGAGGGGTGGACATGGTGTTAGCAAAGAGAATGATATGTGATGCTTAATGACCGAATACACGTTAAAAAAAAACCAAAAAAAAAAACGCATGTCAGAACAGCTGTACACCACAATGACACAAGAGAGTTTGTAAAGTTAACTGCGACGTATCTGCGAAAAACTTTGATATTCCATTTCCAGAAAATTTTTGGGAACATGAAGCAAAGCAATCACTGAAAACATGGAAGTACCGCTCATGTTTGATCTAATGATCCCATCGAGCGTGAATATCAAAAACAAAGCATTGCAACCAGATATCAAACTTGGGTACAACAAAAAAGGAGAAGAAGGCATTGCTAAATGAGGTGTTAATACCAGTGATTTTGGACTAATCGATGCAGAAATCAAGGAAATGAACAAACACCAAGACCTCAAGAATGAAGTAAAAGGATCCTGGAAGCTGAAGAATGCCAAAGTTGTTCCAGTAATATTTGGAGCTTCAGGAATAATGATGAAGAACCTCACAGAGATATTAATAACCATCCCTGGGAATATTACTACAAACAAATTACGGTTGAAAGCTGCCTGGGGCTCATTGATGATCCTGAAGAGAACCCTCGGCACAAAACTATGAGAACAAAAAACTTCATAGCTTGGTCCATGAATCGTGAGTCCTTACCAAAATGAAGGTGGATACTTTGAGACCACCCTGGGAGGACTCCATTCCATATTCTGAAACCTGCACATGTAGATACCAATTAACGACACGCACGCACGCGCGCACACACGCATACACGCACACGCACACGCACACACTTTGAGATCTGTTAGGTCTCTGTTTCACCTCCTAATGAAACCCACCCACATGTGGAGATAGCAGGCAACAACAGCAAATTGTGCACATACGCACACACGCTTTGAGACCTGGAACGGGAGCATATAAAATCCAAGCTATCTTCCTGGCAAAGATCTGCCTGCATGCATGCTCGTACATGCAGTGACCTATGCATCCTACTGGTTGGCTCACATGAGGGGAAGCAGGCAGTGTGAGGGGACTAGACGGGAAGAAGGCGGCGTGAGGGGACGAGACGGGAAGAAGGCGGTTCGACATTGATGGCTCTGGCATACATATATGGGTATTTGAATAGAAGAGTTGTCCGCTGTTAGATTGCAAGGGACCTGTGCTGACCTGGATTCCTTTGTATGTTATGTGCAGAAACAATCGTTGGTTTTGGCAAAGGCTGGGGCTCCTTCACTTAGTCAAGTACCCACATTTGCTGTAGTTTGACAATGTGTTATGAGGAATTTGCAGTATGTTGTTTCCACATCGGGCTCATTGACTCGCTAGTGATATCATGGGGAATCCTTTGTTTTTAGTATGGATTACAACATTCTCGTGTTGTTTCTTGGTGTAGTTATAAATGACTACTTTTTAGTGCGTTCTTTCTTCCTTTTCGCTTAATGGACTTGACGCGAACCTGATTTCTTCGGTGGAGCCCGGAACATTATTCGGTTAATTAAGTGTGGTTAACTATATAAACCTATGATCCTACGATCTGCTCAGTGATTTAAAGATAATACTAAGAATGTTCCGCCCTGGACGGCTCGCATTAATTGCTCGAGGGGAAACCTAAATTATCTCACATTTGCTTTTATTTATCATTTATGCGTGGAGAAGGTTGTGTAAGTTCTATGGGCGTATTCGGCTAGAGGTCATATGCGTCGCTCTTAGTGTCTTTAAAGGCTGTGATTTGGGTCGTATGAAGCGGAGGCTCGTGGCCATTAAAAAAGCTACGTTCAATGGGAGACTTTGGAGTCTGTGCAAGCGGACAGTGTGATACAATGATGCAACTGGATGGGGTATGATGGCGCAGAACGCTCTGATGTTTACGATCGGGGTGCTGGACTCTAAACTGATGTTTCGACGTATTGGGAGGAAGAGTGAGAAGAGATGAAATTGACGGGAGTCAGAGAGAAGATGGGTTTTCTAATATTTCATATCTTACTTGTATTTCTGAAATTCTCGTAGGAATATCTGTTTTGTGTGAGTGGGTTCTGTGCAAGATACAAACATTGCATCCATTTTCACATCCAAAAAATTACAACGACAACACGGAGAAGAATAGTGCGTTACGGAGCCCTTAGGACATTTTCTATTGGTATGTGGAATTCATCTGGGCGTATCTGTCGTTACCTGTACGGCAAGCTGCGAGCGTCAAAGTGTTTCAGGCAACAATCAAGGTCAGATTTCTTTGGCAATTCTTTATCTTTGTGATTCAGAAGTTGAGATAGCCTTCTACAATGTATCTAGGGCCTCGTTTGAGAAGGCTTATTGTTTCATCAAGTTTTTTGTTTACTGTTTTCAAAGCTGATAAAGAGCACTAATGGATGAATGTGTGAGCCAATTTGTGGAATCTGTTTTGATAGTGAGCAGGCGACAGTCGCACAAGGTACCTTTTGTTTCATGTGAGATCTTGTGGGCTTCGTCGGATGTGTCAGTGTGGTAGTCGGCAGAGAATTCATTTATTGTTCTCAGGTCTTCAGTGGCTGTGATACATGTCGTCACAAGTGGTAAATACAGAATGACGTCCAGACTATGAGCCACTTAAACAAAACAGAGCGAGTCGGAAGACCATTGAAAATTTGCTTTGCAGAGCAATAAGGACTCGTTTCTTGGTCTGTGCTGATCTCTTTTTAGTGCCGGGCACAGCTGCATGGAGTCTTGGATTAATTGTGGTCTAGGAATATGCTTTACCTGAGGTTTCAGGGTATCAGCTAATGTGGGGTGGGGCTGCATTAGAGTGGATGCATCCTAGAGTGTGTTAGTGGCCCGGTCAGATTGCTTGTTAACGATGCAAGCGTACTGGTGTGGATTTAGTTTATTGTTTGTTTGTTTGTTGGGCTTATCGGGTGGAGGTTTTTAATGTCTTTAGTCCTGTTCAGTGATGGTAGACTGGTGTGGACAGACTCGCATATTACGTCTGGGTATTGCAGGTGAGGTTAGTTTTTTGTTTGCGAAGTCTCTTGTGGATACAGGTTGAATGAATAGGCTGCCGATTCTGTATATGATTGGGTGCAATGATGTTAACTACCATTAATAGTCTTGCAGGCACTGCTATCGAGTAAGGGTGTCTCTCAGGTGTGCGATGTATGGACCGTTTGAGGCAAGATAGGCCACTACTGGAATAGGGTTTAGTCGGATATCTTAAATATCATGCATTAGCATGTATGAATTTTAGCATTATGTCAATTTCTTAGGGCACCCTAAAATTCTATCTATTGCGGCATAGTTTTACACGATTTGAGGCAGCCACAAATGGTGACCCATAAGCCCGACCCACTAAGAAACAATTAATATGCGGATATGGGCAGATTATCAATTATAAAGAGACAGTCTCTATTGCTCAGTTCACATGCCGCGACCATGGTTTTTATTTAATTCGCCATATTCTTGATGTATTTTTTCATCTTATCAGGATATCAAAAAGATGTGTTTATATGCATTGATAATGCAACCTTAAGTGACGAGAACAGACGCGATTAGGGCTCACACTTACTGGGTATGTTCAGTTGCTATTCTTAACTAACTACTTACGTTGCCTTGGTTTATTCCTTCCTCCACCTAGCAATACTATATTTCAATTGGATCCATCTGCTTCCTCATATTAATTCATGCGACATTAATCTCCTTTTACAATTAAATTATTGTGCTAGGGGTTATATCACATGTCCTTGCCGAAATGTTCACTCCTTGCGAACAACCGTTAGGCTATCATCAGCTCATTCCACAAAGCCCAGAACAATTACTGTCGTCCTACTCACAGGAAGAGCCAGAAAACAGCCATCTGTCCAGAGCTTAAAGAGTTGAACTTCTCAAACTTGTCTCCCTCAAAACTTGTGGTGGTTTGTAAGTCTTCTCCGTGAGTATGCTTCCCCTACTCCATATCCTCAATTCAAGAAGGCAACCCAGTGACTTCACTTGTGAGAAGGTCTGTCAATACTCGAATTCTGTGTTTCTTGCTTTCCAAGTTCTTGTGTGTCCCAACCTCTCTCTGTACCACCTCCCCATCCAACCAGATACTCTGTGGGTCTGTCTTTTGCACCAAGAAGGTGGAGAAGGTTCTGGGCAACCCTAACTTCTGATTCTCAACTGACGGAGGCAATCGGTCAGTGTCGGGAAAAAAGCCTGCTCTCTGCTCTATGCATTCCCTTTTCTACTGCCCGTTTTCCCTATATTTGGGTTTTTTTTGGGGCAGTATCTTCAACTGCTTGGTCCAGCCATTTCATCTTGTATGCTAAAAAGGTGCAATAACTGATCCCTTAATACGATCTATTAGTCACTTCCAACATCAGCAAGCGCTGGTGATCCATCTAAGTTATTATGAATCATTCCTTCTCTCGAACGCCTGCATTTCAGATCTCTATTCAGACAGTCGAGACGCTGGTCACTTCTACCTTTGACATGCCGCTATCCACTCTCCCAACAGTTGGATGGCAGCCCTGCCTGTTCCAGACTACTGAGTTCAAGGGCGTGCTCTTATAGAATATCTCGCAGCTTTCGATCAGTCTGGATCCAAATACCCTCGGCTCTCCGAGCTCTCTGCCTATGGCATCAAGGCCATTTCAACTTGGTCTTCTTGCTTCCTCTACTCTCGTAGTAATGTGGCTGTCAAAAATCCTTTCATTTCCCTTCACTGTTAAGACAGAATGGTCCAAGCTAGTGTTTGTGGCACAAAGTCGCTATGTCGCTAATTCTTCTCAAAGATCTTCCAAACTCTGGGTATTTGTCCTTTATCCTACTTGTGACTGACTCCCACCATCTGCTGTACATCTCATCTTCGCGAGAGTAGGCAGTGCCTTGTCATCTTTCAGATCCTTGACAGAAATTGATGTGCTGGTCAATCACTTGGAATGGTCTTTAAATCCTGACAAAACTCTATAAACATCCTTTTTATTTTTTTTAACAATCATTTTTTCGGAAGTTCGTCACTTCAACTCATATCGCATATCAGCCTGACTTTTTTTGGGACCAATTTTCAGTTGGGCCTCAAAAGCATTTGCCGACTTGGCATCCTGCATCGGTCAAGTCCTTCTTGGCATCACTTGAACTGCTATCACAACATAAGGCCTCATCCACAACTTTATGTTCTGCTTCCCTTCTGGGCTGGTGCCATGCCACACAATTCTCAGCTCTTTGCTGCCATGAATACAGGTCTGTCAGATTATGGTCTCTCTTGCGCTTCTGCGTCTTGGGTCCTAACACTTTCCCATCGCAGACGATTAGTGGACTCTCTGTCCTTCCCGCCTCCCTTTCTGGCCTTCCTCCTCTGCCCTCTTTCCATGTCCCCCCCCCCCAGGTTTCTTCAGCATGGTGACGCAGTCCCAATCTCCAGTCTGGTGAAACCCCGAATCACTGTTCACCGCCTGCCTGCATTTCGTTCCTTTATCCTTCACCTGTGGAACCATTTTCCACTTCTTTCCATTCGTCAGTTCTTCCCTCCAGTCTTTCAACGGACAGCTGTTTCAGATCATATTGCTGTTTCAGACCCCTCGAAAGACCTACTCCCCCTCCCCCCCCCAAGCCACCTCCTTCCACACATTTCAGTTTTCCTCTGAGGTTTGCTTTGTTTTTCCATCTTGTGCACCGATTACTCCTTCTCTCGTCACTATTCCTCCCACACCTGTTATTTCTTGTGCCGTCTCCTCTTTTTGTCTTCACCTTGTGTTTGTGTTTTCCCTCTCTCTACTCTTCCTTTGTTTGTTCATCCTATGTTTCATTCAGTGTTCTAGCTCTTTCATGGCTTCAACTATACAAAAACGTTGATGGGACCTGTTGTCGATTGCCAATCATTGCAAATGCGCCATCATTGTTTCCCTCAAAGACCTTGCCCATCTACAATTTATCGCTTGTAATGGCACCACATATAGACTGCATTGTGTTGGATGCAACTCTCCAGCATTTAAGCAGACTATGGACATTGATCTGCTTCAAGTCGCTGTTTGCTTGCTTTATTGCCTTTGTGTTGCTTGTTGTGATTTTTGAAATTATTGTTTGCTTCAATAATTAAACTCGTTACTTTTTCGATATAGTTCGTGTTTTTCGGAGAATTTTTAGCTTCAGCTCTTTTAGTACAGACATATTTTTTGTCAACTGATTTTTCTGTTTCTTCCTTTCTTCATTTTCTTATTTTCGTACTTATCACCAGTTATTGCATTTCACCGGTTCATATTGTTAACCAGATGATGGGACAGGGATGTCTCAGTCAGCGTATCCGTTCCTTTGAGTTTTGGTTTCAATAGGATGGCCACAAACAGATACGGTTTTCTTTCCTTTCAGGTGGTAAGCAGTTTTTGTGCATTGTGTCACATCAGCTACAGAGGATACTTGAGAAGAGTGCTCGGCGCTGCTAGGGATATCCTCGGCCTGTAACCAGTCCACACTCAGTTGTGTTATGGTCTTGCATTTTCAACAACAGCTCAGGGTGCACCGAGTACAGTGGACAGATTTTATGTTTAAAGACAATTTTCTCAGTAAAATTCAGAGACAGAATTTAAAGTTCACGTAGGCATTTTTGCGCTCCAGGCTGTTGAACATTTTAGGCTGTCATTGTATTGGCTATTTACCTCTTGATTATTTTTTTTCTTTCATCGGACCTTGATTTCATTGCATATTATGATGGTTAATGTGCTTGAAGTGTCAATTCCACTTAGCATGTACCAGTATATATTTTGATGTTTAAATAATACAGAAATGTATTTCCAGTGCTGTTTTGTAAAATCGTTTTCATTGTTATTTTTTTGGGGGGATCATTAATTGGTACACCTCTGTGACGACTCCACCTTTTGCATTTAGCATCGTTATCCTTCAGAAAGGCATTTTAACGCTTTGCTTACTTCTGAGACTTGATAGAATTAGGGTTTGGTCTTAACACTTGGGAAAATGTCGTTGCAACTCGACAATCTCACACTCTCACTATGTCTCTCCGGGAAGCTGATCTGGCTCTCTCCTGCTTACTTTCCACAATATCCCAGTTTGGCTCACCATCAACGGTGCATTTCTCTTCGGCAAACACATATTGGAGTTGGCCTCTAATCATAATCGCCGACTGGGTAAATTTCCTCCTTTTGCAGTCCTACCTTGGAAAAATCCAATCTTGTCTAACAAATCTCCAGGTCTTTACCTGCGAATTAGGATGGTGCTGTCCATTTTGAGTCTTGTGTCATTGGCTCACATCTTTAATGTGATTGTGCCATTGGCATTGAATTCCTCTCATTTTGAATTCCTCCTCGATTGAGCTTTATGTCTGGCATGTTGCTCCCATCTTAGATGGGATGGTTGGTGCATCTTTTTTGGGGTTTGCACTCCTCTTCCTTATCTGTGCTCGTGTCTCTTTCCACCCCCCCCCCCCCATCCTCAGGATTTTTCTAGGGCACACCCATTTAACAGTAACACTTGTGAAATTCCCAATATTTAGGTTCACTTGTCAGATCCATACATTTGTTTCCTCTTTTATTTTCACCTGTCGGAAAACCATGTTGTTATTCTGTTTAACTTCATTCTTCCTTCCAAGGATAAAATGGCTTGTTCAACTCTCCTCTCTGGTAATTTCCATTCCTATCATGATATTTGACTCCTTACCCTCTCGGCACACCTCTTCACCATGCGGTTAGTATGTGTTTTCTCCCGTCTCTATACACGACCTTTCTGTTCATATGGTGTTTTATGCTTTTTCATCCCCGATATTTTTTTTTCCCTTTCTGTTCGTTCAGCCTTCACTTGTGCTTGAACTGTATCAGCTTGTTTACCTTCTGTGTCTTCCAGCTCTCTTCTCCCTTCTCTCCCTGGGTCTTCATTCTTCCTTTTTGCCTAATCTTTCCCCAAGTGTCCTCATACTTGCGTTTGGTGGGATTTCTCACTTTCCTGTGTTATTCTCGCTGTTTATTTATCATCTTGTTCTGGCTGTTTTTACTGATTCGCAGATATTGTACAGTTGGGTTACGAGGGGGGTTCTTGTTGCCACCCCTACTTGGGAATGCCGAGGAAGGGAAGGAGCTGAAGGTGGCCATCTATTCTAACAGTTCCACATACCTTGCTTGTTTTATTATAAGGAAAAGCAGTTTTAGATGAAGAGGAAACATTGCAGTGAGTAAAATCCAGTAAAAGTGGCTCAACTTACCCCTCTCCCTTTACCCATAGTCCATTTGTGTAACCAGATTTTTTTTTTCCTTTATCTTTTCCTCCACTTTTTCTTCCTAGTTTGCAAGTACATGCGGTATTATATAGCTCATTTGCTGGAGGTTACTTTGGCATTGATGAAGTTGCCCATTGTGATGGTAGAGCAGGAATTTTGTAATTTGTTGCAGGTAGCTGCAAAAAATTTGCCTACTCTTGGGCGGTAAGGCACTGACAATCTTTATACGTCCACAACTATCCGGCATGAGGAGCGCCCAGTTTGATGGTCCATTCAGAGGACAGGCACACACATGGTGAATCTCTACTGTGAAACGCCGGATGACGAGTTTGTACTTGGGCAAGATTCGAAGCCGGCTCAGACAGTTTAGGGGAGTGTAGCTAACACTCCGGACCTTCCTTGCAACCCAGTGCATTTCTGACCATTTCAAAATTGCTAGAAACTTCCACTTTTTCAAAAAAAAAAAAACATTTCAATGAATGCCAACAATTTATTGATTTCTCTGGGATACACACACTATATCATACTCAGGCCTTTGCCAATATCTGAATGCATCTTTGTGATCTCACTAAAATATTAGACCCTGTCTTTTTGTCTAGACTTCGCCTAATCATTTAAACTCCACCTTCCTTTTGGAATTGTGCTAGTGGTGCGATCTTATCACATAATTACCATTCATAATGTCAGCAGTTGTTTTGATTACTTGTTCATCACTGGCACGTCAGACAGAACCTATGTTAACATTCTGTGTCGGGTACAGTGACAAGTATCATGATCCAATGCTAACAAACAGTGAGATGGCGGCCCAGCTATAGTACTTCTGTAATCAAAGGCACTTGAGGACTTTTGCAAGGATCCTTGTAACTCTGCATTACAAATCTTTATCTGTGCACAGGTATTCATGATAGCGTGAGGAAAGACGGGTACATACGGTCTGAGCTCCCTTTTTTTACTTCAAACTTAAATTCCGTTTTGTGAAATGTCTTAAACAAATTATCTTCTTTCAAAAAAATTATTAACTTCGTTTTGTCTCACGACTTATTGCCAAGACGTGCCAATTGATTCTTGCGTACTTTTGGTTACTGTTGATCTTTACCATTATTACAATCAATGGGTTACTCATTCGGTGTTCCCATTGGCACGTACTCATGATTGTGGACCTCAATTCAAAATCCAGTGTCTCCTAACAGTCTTATACGGTCACGGTTCAGATAACATACCAATATATTTATTTATTATTATACTATAATTTTTATATATATTGTTACGGTGTGGAATTCGGCCTTAATCATAAGGGCCTAGGTGAGATATCCGTATAGGTAATGATGTATTAGCCCAAACTCGTTTTATAAGGGAATTTTGTGATTCATCCAGGGGCTGCGAGCGTTTTTGAGTTGCCAATTTTTCTCTTTTGTCTGTCGTTAATTTTTGAACCAACCACGTCTCAACCGCATACACAACAAACATACCCACCTTAAACTACCAACGGGCAGCCCTCATCGTCCCACCCACCCACTACAACACGCTCCAACCCAGACAACAACCAACAAACGCCAACCCTCACCACAGAAGACACTCCACCACCTGTCGCCTTTACCTTCACAATAAATTCATCCCACATCATCGCTCTCTACGGCCATTCCGCACCACCGTGTTGGGAACACTGAACGGCGGCTGTCTCGGGGCTTGTTGCGGCGTTGGTGCCTAACGCCCCCCCCCACCGAGCCTGCGATGCAATACAGAATGGGTGGCCTTTCCGATGGGGAAAATTTGGGGAAATCAAGAACGGGCTTACACGCCCCACAAATTTCTTCCTCGCGGATCTAATTTAAAAAGCATGCGGGCAGGGCGAGCTACTTGGCCCGCTCACAAGCGTGTGACTATAGTAAGTCCGTATATGCAAATTTGGTAGGATGGAGAGGTTTCACGGCCCTCCTATTTTGCCCGGACACAACGCTAGCGCGGCGCAGTCCAAGACAAACGATACGCGGGAAGGGCGCGTGGGCCCGCTCCAATCGGTGTTCTGATCTAAATTGGCATATTGGCTAGCTCCTTGCGCTATTAAAAAGGCAGAGCGCAAGGCGAATTAGAGAGAGTGGGTTTTGGATTGTTGGAGCAGTGTTCGTCGAGAGGTTGCTCTTGGGAGACAAAGGAGCGTTGGTATGGCGGAGTGGTCGATGTGCGCGCGTGGAACTGACAAGCAAGGGAGCTCGGTCGGAGCAAGAGAGGACGGCAATGCAACAAGACGAGGTTGCGGATGTGGGGTCGCTCGTTCGGTCGCGGGACCAAGCCAGCAGCAATCCCCTCCCCAGGGGCATCAACAATTCCCCTATCCCCACGCTGAGATAGTGAAAGAAGGGGGCCCGTCCTAAAGCCACCCCACGCTAACAAATCCGTGGTGCAACGAAAACCCGCAAGGGGCACGGAAAGTCGGAGCACACAGACGGCGCGGCATTTTAGCGAGCTTACGCCGCAATCAGGGCTCACGAGACGAGGGTAAGACTCCCCTGGTCGTCCGGACCTGGCCGCTACTCCAGGTCACACCGCGCACATTTGGCTAAATGGGCCTGTCTGCCTCTTAGACTGTGAAGTGGTGGCTTCTTTTCGTTTGCTTTTTGATGAAATGATTGTGATTTAGGCGCCATCTGTGAAGTAAAACCTGTATAATGTTTGCCGTGTGTACGCGTTGGTCGGTTTGTATTACTATTGCTTTATGTGCATTTTTGATTCTGTTAGCTGTATATTACGTGCTTTCGAGCTTGTGCCGGAACATAAAAGCTTGCTTGTTTGACAAACTGTTTCCCGTTTTGCTTGCGGTCACTTCCCTTTGTTTTGACTCCTCCATCCCATTGCATCACGTAAGGCGGTTCGTAGATTGGGTTATACGCCCCTGGCAATTAAATCAGACCACCGACTCTAGAAGGCCGAACAAGAACACCGCTAGGTTATCAGACGTAAGCACGGGAACGGGACTGCATTAAGCGGTTCGTGTCGAGTTCGGCATGGGCGATCGGATACGAAATCGCACGGTCGACCATTATCGCGGCAGTATCAGGGATGATCGAAATTGGCGTAGCAACCCTATCGCTGCGCGTGACGTGGGCCAAAATTGGCAACGATCGTGGTGGAGGTATAAACCCCCACCCGTGAATAGCTCCGGCAGATTGTTGCCGGAGTGGTCTACGACTGAATTGTCCGTCGGTGGGAGGACGTGCCGCGATTCGCAGTTAACGTGGCCGTTCGCACGCCAGCGCGGCGCGCGAATTCGAACAACTTACTTATATATATTATATATATACGTATTATATTATATAATATTTATAATATATGATATATTCCATATCACTATTAGGATTTTTAGACAGCTGGAAAATCGATATAACGGCTAAGCGTATAGCGCTTTACTGATATAACGCTCATACACCTTGGCCCCAAAAATACTACTATTTCATGTTTAAAGGCAAAAAAGTGAGAAATAGAGACAAAGTTAGTCAAATAGCGCTAAGTGTGCGAAAAAAATTCGTACAGTGTCATCGCCCTGTGTTGAGTTGCATGTGTGTGAAAATACTCACGCACATGAGCTGGCATTCTCTCAGCACTTTCCCGTATAAATGGCGAAGCTGAGATGAACAAATCATTCTATTACAAATCATCATAGCATCCGTATCTCCTGTAACTCACGTTCTGTTCCTTCTAACACCATACAACACAGTACACAACGTAAGTACAGTACTGTACTGTACAAGAATACTAATTCGAGTCTCTCCAGCCCACATCTTTGGAAAGAGTTGTCAACAACTTAAATCTAAGCTCCCGTTGATATCTTCTGTACCAGTTCTTCGACATCCTCTCACTCACCTACCAGCCGAGAAATCTTCAAATTTGTTAGTTTTGTTTGCTCTGTTCAGTTCAGCGCCGCCATTGCCGAAGCAGAAGTGTTATTCCATAGAGGAGAAGTACACATAATTAAACGGATACGGGATGGTGGAAACTCAAGCGACCTATCCAGCAAGGATACAGGCATGCCGGTTCAACTCATGAGGTGGTTGAAGGATGAAGAGAACATCAAGAGCTTCATCGTCACTGTAACTCCCAATGAAGGAGATGAGAGGAAGAGGTCAAGCTTGGGAGGGATCAGGATTGACCAGGAACTATTCAATTGGTTCTGCATCTAGAGAGCTTGACATACCCATCTCAGGGACCATCCTCCTTCATCAGCCAAGAAGATCAACAGGATCTTCACAAGGAAGAGAGGTGAAGATGCTGACTACAGCTTAACCAGGGGTGGCTGCAACGCTGGCAGGATCGACATGGGGTCCACATGAACCAACAACATGGAGAGGCCAAGTCTGCAGACCTTGAATCTTGCCAAGAACTACCCTCTCTGTCTTCAATGAACTAATCGAAGACAACAACTTCACAGAAGACCAGGTTTTCAATGCAGATGAATTGGTCTGTACTTTCAAAGACACCCTCCAGACAGAACTATGACCTGGATGACAACCCCAAGAAAGACTGGGACAGAGAGCCAAAGGAACAAGTCAGCTCCTTTCTCGTGCACACAGGTCAGGTCTCTGAAGATGACCCCGTTGTCATAGGGAAGTCACTAACCCAGGTGTCTACACCATGTCAACAGATCCTCCTTCCTGCATTTACACCAACACCAGGAAGGTTGGATGACAGGAGCCTTTTCAAGACTGGTTCTTCCAGAGGTTCTGCCCTGCTGTGCGGAAAGCACTGAGAAAGCTTGGCAAGCAAGAGAAAGCTATCCTCCTCATTGACACGCTCCCATCTCATCCATCAGGAAATCACTAAAGTCCAAGGATGGAAAGATCTTCGCTTCCTTTATGCCCAAGAAACCACCAGCAAGATCCAGCCTTTGCCCAGGGGTCTCAACTGTTTCAAGCTATTCTACCAAGATCAATTATGCGAAGCTATGGCCAGGGAGCAGAAAGAGATGACCGTCTTCCTCAAGGCCATGGACGTTAAGAAGACGATGGAGTTTGAGCAGGTAGCCTGGAGAAAGGTCACCAAGGACACCTCATTAACTGCTGAGGAAAGGCCTAGGTCCTCCAAGATCGAAATGAGAAGACTTCAATGGTTCTCCAGGAGAGGTAGCGGCAGAGTCTGCCATCACGGCCTCAACCTCGCCCTGGCACATCAGCTCTTTTGATCTTCTCCAGGCCTGGGTTGATCAAGAAGAAAGAGACTGGCTGAAGAACTGCTCAGAGAAGAATAGCTGTCAATGTGAGAGAAAGAGGAACCTGAGGAGTCGGAGAAGAAGAGGCACCAGTTGAACCTCTCCCCCAGCCTCTCCCTCCAAAGCTGAACAGTCTTTCCTTGATGGTCTTCGTTGGTTGGAGTCCTTGGATGAGCAGGATGCCCCATCTTCGTTGAAGATACACCAGGTTAAAATCCTTCTGGATGGACACCCGAAGACTCTCAAGAGCATCCATGAAACCAACCAAGTCACCGATTTCTCAAGAATAAAATTCCGTTCTTCAAGATTATAATTTCCGTATCCGTTTGTGTGATTAAGAAGCGTAAATATTTTACCGATTTATGTGATATGTACATTTTGTATTTTTTATTTTGTAAGTAATGTTTCGATTGTACATAAAAAAATAAAATATATTCTATATGCATTCAATTCCTTGTGTTTATTTCTTGTTTAAAAAAAAGACAAATAACTTGACCGCTTCGTCATCAACCCCACCAATCCAAGATTGCGGACGTAAATGTCACCGTCGTTTTGGCTCTGGTGTTGGATGTAATATAAATATTTTTCACTGCATCAGTATATGCGCTGTATCATTATACGCCCTCTTTGCTTTGACCCCCAGGTGAGCATCGATATCGATTTTCCACAGTCTCTATATATTATTATATATATATATTATTATATACTGTGTATGTATGTATACTGTAATATTATACTATATATTATATATATATATTATTTATAATATACTATATATGTAACATACATACATTACTATATCTTAGAATATGCCTGGGGTTGGTTAATGGTTCGGGGTGGTGGCTTGTGATCCTCAGATACTGAGTTTCAAATCCCGCTCAAACTGTTGAATTAATACCAGGTGGGGTGATGCCTGTAACATCTTTCTCGAGGTCAGCAAAATGAGTGCCAGCTTGCTGGATATCCTGGTGTCAGGTGGTGACCTGTCCAGGATTGTGCCAATAGCCAAGGAGACTGCTCAGGCAGCACCAACGCTCTGACCATGGCCCAATGTATGGTCCCATTGGGACCATGGAGTATGGTCCCTATGGATGGTTGGATATCTTGAATCTTCTCCTTCATGCATGTGATATGTGAGCAAGCTGAACCATAGTATGAGAATTATTGCAGAAAAGGAATTATCAGCTTTAATTGTAATGAGGGCAAACTTTAAACATACATTTATAACAACAAGAAAAACAGCAATCGAGGATGCAGACCCTCCCAGGGCTTGTTTTGTATTGTTTTATGTGGTTTTTGTGTTGTTGTGTGTGTGTGTGTGTGTTGTGTGAGGGTGTCTCCTCCATAACTCCACAAAACCATGGAACCGAGCAGCCTGAAATTTTGCATGCAATCGAAGGGAACTCCAAGGAAGCATGAGTGAAATTGGGTGTTTGGGTTCATTAAAACACCCCTTTTTGTTGTAGTATACGAAGTCGGGCTCGTGTAAGAGCTAATCATAGAACATATAACAAGGCAGGAGACAACAGGGGTGGAAGAGGGAACACAAATATAGGGAACAAAGACGATAGGATATTTGTGGAAGGAGAGGATTGGTGCGGGTACATGGGGTAAACAAGATTGGTACTACAGGGACTTTCAGGAAGAAAACAGAGAATTTGAAGGAGGTGGGTGATGGGTGGTAATGGGGGTGGGAAAAGATCAAGATTTTGGATGGGGGAAGATATGAGATGTGGTGACAGCTGTTTTGAAGACCTGAAGGAGGAATTTGTATTCAGAGGGATGTGCGAGTTTGTTCAGAGGTGTGGAAAAAAAGAGGAATGAAAGGTGAGATGAGCAGGATTTTTGATTTCTTGATTTTGGAGTTTCAGCAGAAGGGGGTTTGGTGGACCTTGAATGCCCTGAAGAAAATATAGGGGGGGTTCAGGATCAAGATAGAGCGGGCGGGGGGGGGGGCAAGGCTGGAGATGAGCGGTAGAAGCAGATAGATCACCGACCTGCTCCGTTGAGAGAGTGAGAGGAAAAGACTCAACTCATCGTGGGAGATACCAATGATCCTAAAAGCTTTGGTTTTCACAGAGTGAAGTTGAGCTAGTGTGAGGCAGGATTGTTTTGAAGTAATTAATGGCTTTATTTATTATATTCTTTATCAGGCGTCTTCAGCCACCTCACTCTCTGGGTATTAAGATGTTTCCTGGGTTAACTTCGCTGGGGTCTGGAAGCCACCATGTTTTTGGCCTGCTCAGCCATGCTTGACTTGCAAGGCCGCAACGATTTCTTAATGATGGTCTTTTTTTTTTCACTTTCCTCGCTCATTATGAATGCCTGTTCATCACAGCTAGAAATCGCTGAGTACATTGCAATGCTTATAACGTTAGGAGACGCCAGCATTCATGGTTCTTTATTCCTTACTTGCCCATGTGATAACATGTAGACTCTCTTCAACACAAGCAAAAATTAAGCTCCATTTTTGAACAATCAGCAGTCATGAATGCTGTCAAAAAAAGTTCATTTATTCATTTGACATTGCTTGGCATTTCTGGGTGCTGTTTTATCGACAGCGATTGGTAATAATCGCTTGGCAAGCCAGGCGTCTCGTTGGAGTGTTTGCTGAATGCAAAACAACACTTGGCGAGCGCTCCCAAGCTGCTTGATTGTTCATTTCAAAGCCACCAGAAGTAAGACCCATCGCTTCGGAAATACATCTTTGTTCATTGCAAAGAAAAGAAAAAACGGAATAAAAATTAACTTTCACCCTTAAAAATGTTGTGAATAAATAATTGGAAATATCAGCTGCTTTTTCTACTATCCTATTCTCACCTGTGTGGCAAGTAGAGCGACCTGCTTTGTGAAGCTTTAATAGGCGTTGTAATCAGCATTTTCTCGAATCTAATCGACAAGAGAAACGGGATGAATGAGACACATCATTGCAAGTGAGAAGAAAGCTGGAGGGTGAGATTTCTGCCCCGTTTTTATTATAGAACACCGTGGTTCAAGAGAAAATGCTGTTTGGGTGCGTTTATCTCCTTGGTAATGTCCTGGTATGCTGCCGACCCTCCCTCACACTTCCTTCCCTTGCCTTGAACTGGCTTCCATTCCCTTATGCTGCCTTCCCCTCCCCTCATCGCTGCTTCCTCTCCCCTCACACTGCTTACCGTCCCCTCACGCCGCCTTCTTCCCGTCTAGTCCCTCACGCCTCCTTCTTCCATCTAGTCCCACTCCGCCTCCTTCTTCCCATCTAGTCCCTCAGGCCTCCTTCTTCCCGTCTAGTCCCCTCACGCCGCCTTCTTCCCGTCTAGTCCCTCTCACGCCGCCTTCTTCCCGTCTAGTCCCTTCAGCAAGCCTTCTTTTCCGTCTAGTCCCTCACGCCTCCTTCTTCCCGCTCTAGTCCCATCACGCTCCTTCTTCCCGTCTAGTCCCCTCACGCCTCCTTCTTCCCGTCTAGTCCCCTCACGCCGCTTCTTCCATCTATCCTCATGCCCTTCTTCCCGTCTAGTCCCCTCATCCCTCCTATCTTCCTCCATCTAGCTCCCATCACGCCTCCTTCTTCCCGTCTAGTCCCCTCATGCCGCTTCTTCCCGTCTAGTCCATCACGCCTCCTTCTTCCCGTTAGTCCCCTCACGCCGCCTTCTTTCCATCTAATCCCCTCACCGCGCCTTCTTCCCGTCTAGTCCCTCACGCCGCCTTCTTTCCATCTAATCCCCTTCATGCCGCCTTCTTTCCATCTAATCCCCCTCACGCCGCCTTCTTTCCATCTAATCCCCTCACGCCGCCTTCTTCCATCTGTCCCATACGCCTCTTCTTCCGGCTAGTCCCCTCATGCCCCTTCTTCCGTCTAGTCTCCTACGCCGCCTTCTTCCGTCTTAGTCCCTCACCGCCGCCTTTCTTCCCGTCTAGTCCCTCACGCCACCTTCTTCCCGTTAGTCTCCTCACGCCGCCTTCTTCCCATCTCGTCCTCTCACGCCGCCTTCTTCCCGTCTAGTCCCCTCACGCCACCTTCTTCCCGTCTCGTCCTCTCACGCCGCCTTCTTCCCGTCTAGTCCCCTCACGCCGCCTTCTTCCCGTCTCGTCCTCTCACCCGCTTCTTCCCGTCTCGTCCCCTCACGCCGCCTTCTTCCGTCTGTCCCTCACGCGCTTCTTCCCGTCTGTCCTCTCACGCCGCCTTCTTCCCGTCTAGTCCCCTCACGCCGCCTCTCTTCCCGTCTCGTCCTCTCACGCCGCCTTCTTCCCGCGTATGTCACCTCATGCCACCTTCTTCCCGTCTCGTCCTCTCACGCCGCCTCTCTTCCCGTCTAGTCCTCACGCGCCTTTCTTCCCGTCTAGTCTCCTCACGCCCCTTTTCCCGTCTAGTCTCCTCACGCCGCTTCTTTCCCGTTCTCTTTCCCCTCACGCCGCCTTCTTCCCGATCGTGCTCCTTCACAGCCGGC
>CM068960.1:72325292-72350507 GCA_035128595.1 Eptatretus atami | reverse complement strand
CAAGGGAAGGAAGTGTGAGGGAGGGTCGGCAGCATACCAGGACATTACCAAGGAGATAAAACGCACCCAAACAGCATTTTCTCTTGAACCACGGTGTTCTATATAAAACGGGGCAGAAAATCTCACCCTCCAGCTTCTTCTTCACTTGCAATGATGTGTCTCATTCAATCCCGTTTCTCTTGTCGATTAGATTCAAGAAATGCTGATTATACAACGCCTATTAAAGCTTCACAAAGCAGGTCGCTCTACTTGCCACACAGGTGAGAATAGGATATGAAAAAGCAGCTGATATTTCAATTATTTATTCACACAATTTTTAAGGGTGAAAGTTAATTTTTATTCCGTTTTTTCTTTTCTTTGCAATGACACAAAGATTGGTATTTCCGAAGCGATGGGTCTTACTTCTGGTGGCTTTGAAATGAACAATCAAGCAGCTTGGTGAGCGCTCGCCAAGTGTTGTTTGCACTCAAGCAAACACTCCAACGGAATGCCTGGCTTGCCAAGCGATTATTACCAATTGCTGTCGATAAAACTATGCACCCAGAAATGCCCAAGCAATGTCCAAATTGAATAAATGAACTTTTTTGTATGAACAAAATAAAATGAACAGTCATGAACATCATGACTGCTGATGTGTTCAAAAATGGAGCTTAATTTTTGGCTTTGTTGAAGAGAGTCTACAGATTATCACATGGGCGGTAAGGAAATAAAGCCATGAATGCTGGCGTCTCCTAACGTTTATAAGCATTGCAATGTACTCAGCGATTTCTAGCTGTGATGAACAGGCATTCAATAATGAGCGAGGAAAGTGAAAAAAAAAAGACCATCATTAAGAAATCGTTGCGGCCTGTTCCAAGTCAAGGCATGGCTGAGCAGGCCAAAAAACATGGTGGCTTCAGACCCCAGCGAAGTTACCCAGGAAACATCTTAATACCCCAGAGAGTGAGGTGGCTGAAGATCGCCTGATAAAGAATATAATTAAATAAAGCCATTAATTATCTTCAAAACAATCCTGCCTCACACCTTGCTCAACTTCACTCTGTGAAAACCAAAGCTTTTAGGATCATTGGTATCTCCCACGATGGAGTTGAGTCTTTGTGCCTCTCACTCTCTCAACGGAGGCAGGTCGGTGATCTATCTGTCTTCTACCGTCTCCTCTCAGCCTTGCCCCCCCCCCCCGCCCGCTCTATCTTGATCTGAACCCCCCCTATATTTCTTCAGGGCATTCAAGGTCCACCAAAACCCCCCTTCTGGTGAAACTGCCAAAATCAAGAATCAAAAATCACTGCTCATCTTCACTCTTTCATTCCTCTTTTTTTCCCACCTCTGGAACAAACTCGCACACTCTCTTGAATACAAATTCCTCCCTTCAGGTCTTCAAAACAGCTGTTCACCACCATCTCATATCTTCCCCCATCCAAAATCTTGATCTTTCCCACCCCATTAATCCACCCAAACCCCACTCCTTTCAAATCTCTGTTTTTCCTTCCTGAAAGTCCCTGTAGTACCATCTTGTTTACCCATGTACCCCACCCCATCCCTCTCCTTCCACAAATATCCTATCGTCTTTGTTCCCACTATTTTGTGCTTCCCTCTTCCACCCCTGTTGTCTCCTGCCTTGTTATATGTTTCTATGTATTAGCTCTTACACGAGCCTCGACTTCGTATACAACAAAAAGGGGTGTTTTAATGAACCCAAACACCCAATTTTCACTCATGCACTTCCTTGGAGTTCCCTTCGTATGCATGCAAAATTTCAGGCTGCTCGGTTTCATGGTTTTGGAGTTATGGAGGAGACACCCTCACACACACACACACACACCCACACACAACACAAAACAACATAAACACCATACAAAAACAAGCCTGGCGAGGGTCTGCAATCTCTGATTGCTGTTTTTTCTTGTGTTATAAATGTATTGTTGAAAGTTTCCTCCATTACAATGTAAAGCTGATATTCCTTTTCTGCAATAATTCTCATACTTATGGTTCAGCTTGCTCACATATCACATGCATGAAGGAGAAGGATTCTAAGATATCCAACCATCCATGGGACCATACTCCCATGGTCCCAATGGGACCAATACATTGGGACCATGTGCAGAGCGTTGGTGCTGCCTGAGCAGTCTCCTTGGCTATGGGCACAATCCTGGACAGGTCACCACTCTGACACAGGATACCAGCAAGCTGGCACTCATTTTGCTGACCTCGGAAAGATGACAGGCAGTCAACCCCACCTGGTATTAATTCAACAGTTGAGCGGGATTTGAACTCAGTATCTGAGGATCACAAGCCCACCACCCGAACCATTAAACCAACCCCAGGCATATTCTAAGATATGATGATGTATGTATGTACATATATATATATATATATATATATATATATATATATATATATAACAGTATACATACATACACAGTATATTAATATATATATATATATATATATTATTACAGTGGAAAATCATATCATGCTCACGGTGGGGTCCAAAGCAAAGAGGGCGTATAAATGATACAGCGCTATACTGATGCAGTGAAAAATATTTTTATTACATCCAAACCAGAGCCAAAAAACGTGGACATGTACGTCCGCAATCTTGGATTGTTTGGGGTTGATGACGAAGCGGTCAAGTTATTTTCTTTCTTTTTTTTAAACAAGAATAAAACACAGGAATTGAATGCATATAGAATATATTTTATTTTTTTATGTACAATCGAACATTACTTACAAAATAAAAAATACAAAATGTACATTATCACATAAATCGGTAAAATATTTTACGCTTCCTTAATCACAAAACGGATACGGAAATTATATCTTGAAGAATTCGGAATTTATTTCTTGAAGAATCGGTGATCTTGGTTGGTTTCATGGATGCTCTTGAGAGTCTTCGGGTGTCATCCAGAAGGATTTTAACCTGGTGTATCTTCAAACGAAGATTGGGGCATTCCTGCTCATCCAAGGACTCCAACCAACGAAGACCATCAAGGAAAGACTGTTCAGCTTTGGAGTGGAGAGGCTGGGGAGAGGTTCAACTGGTGCCTCTCTTCTTCCGACTCCTCTAGGGGTTCCTCTTCCTCTCCAGTGACAGCTATTCTTCTCTGAGCAGTTCTTCAGCCAGGTCTCTTTTCTTGATCAACCCAGGCCTGGAGAGCATCAAGAGCTGATGTGCCAGGGCGAGGTTGAGGGCCGTGATGGCAGACCTGCCACCTCCTCCTTGGAGAACCATTGAAGTCTTCTTCATTATCAGACTTGGGAGGACCTAGGCCTTTCCTCCAGCAGTTAATGATGGTGTCCTTGGTGACCTTCTCCCAGGCTAGCCCTGCAAACTCCATCGTCTTCTTAACGTCCATGGCCTTGAGGAAGACGGTCATCTCTTTCTGCTCCCTGGCCATAGCTTCGCATAATTGATCTTTGTAGAATAGCTTGAAACAGTTGATGACCCCCTGGTGCAAAGGCTGGATCTTGCTGGTTGTGTTCTTGGGCATAAAGGAAGCGAAGATCTTCCCATCCTTGGACTTTAAGATGTTTCCTGATGGATGAGATGGGACGTTGTCAATGAGGAGGATAGCTTTCTCTTCTTGCCAAGCTTTCTCAGGTGCTTCCGCACAGCAGGGCAGAACCTCTGGAAGAACCAGTCCTTGAAACAGGCTCCTGTCATCCAAACCTTCCTGGTGTTGGTGTAAATGCAGGAAGGAGGGATCTGTTGACATGGTGTAGACACCTGGGGTTTAGTGACTTCCCTATGACCAACGGGGTCATCTTCAGAGACCCTGACCTGTTGGCACAGAGAAGGAGGCTGACTTTGTCCTTTGGCTTCTTGTGTCCAGTCTTTCTTGATGGGTTGTCATCCAGGTCCATAGTTCTGTCGGAGGGGTCTTGTAGTACAGACCATTTCATCTGCATTGAAAACCTGGTCTTCTGTGAAGTTGTTGTCTTCGATTAGTTCATTGAAGACAGAGAGGTAGTTCTTGGCAGATTCAAGGTCTGCAGACTTGGCCTCTCCATGTGTTGGTTCATGTGGACCCCATGTCGATCCTGCCAGCGTTGCAGCCACCCCCTGGTTAAGCTGTAGTCAGCATCTTCACCTCTCTCTTCCTTGTGAAGATCCTTGTTGATCTTCTTGGCCTGATGAAGGAGGATGGTCCCTGAGATGGGTATGTCAAGCTCTCTAGACTTGCAGAACCAATTGAATAGTTCCTGGTCCAACTCCTGATCCCTCCCAAGCTTGACCCTCTTCCTCTTCATCCCTTCATTGGAGTTGACAGTGACGATGAAGCTCTTGATGTTCTCTTCATCCTTCAACCATCCTCTTAGAGTTGAACCGGCGATGCCTGTATCCTTGCTGATGCGTCGCTTGAGTTTCACCATTCCGTATCCGTTTAATTATGTGTAGCTTCTCCTCTATGGAATACACTTCTGCTTCGGCAATGGCGGCGCTGAACTGAACAGAGCAAACAAAACTAACAAATTTGAAGATTTCTCGGCTGGTAGGTGATGAAGATGTCGAAGAACTGGTACAGGAGATGCAACGGGAGCTTAGATTTAAGTGTTGACAACTCTTCCGAAAGGATGTGGGCGGTAGAGCACGCGAACATTAGTTAATCTTGTACAGTACAGTACTGTACTTACGTTGTGTACTGTGTTGTATGGTGTTAGAAGGAACATGAACGTGAGTTACAGGAGATACGGATGCTATGATGATTTGAATTGAATGATTTTGTTCATCTCAGCTTCGCCATTTATACGGGAAAGGTGCGAGAAGATGACAGCTCGTGAGTATTTTCACACCACATGTCAACTCAACACAGGGCGATGACAGCTTGAATTTTTTTCGCCACTTAGCGCTATTTTGGACTAACTTTGTCTCTATTTTCTCACTTTTTGCCTTTAAACATGAAATAGTAGTATTTTTTGGGTCCAAGGTGTATGAGCGTTATATCAGTACAAGCGCTATAACGCTTAGCGTTATATCGATTTTTCCACTGTATATATATATATATCTATATATATATATATATTATATATATATTAATATATTAATATATATATATATATATATATTGTGCGAATTCGCGCCCGCTGGCGTGCGAACGGCCACGTAACTCGAATCGCGGCACGTCGCCCACCGGACGGACAATTCAGTCGTGACCCTCTCGGAACAACGCCGGGAGCTAGTCACGGGTGGGGTTTAACCTCACCACGATCGTGCCAATTGCCCACCCGCGCAGGATAGGGTTGCTCGCCAAATTCGATCTACCTGAGTACCTGCGCGAATGGTCGACCGGGCGATCGTACCACGCCACAGGCCGACTCCGGACACGAACCGCTTAAGCAGTCCGTTCCGTTGCTACAGTGATAACCGAGCGGTGTTATCGTCGGCCTCGACGGTTCTGATTAATTACCGGGCGTATTAAACCCACTACGAACCCCTTACGTGATGCAGGATGGAGAGTCAACAAAGGGAAGGACGCAGCAAACGGGGAAACAGTTCAACAAGCAAGCATTTTTATTTCCCGGCACACGGAAAGCACGTATATACAGCCATACAGAATCAAAATGCACATAAAGCAAATGTAATACAACCGACTAACGCGTACACACGGCAACACTTATACAGTTTTACTTCACAGATTGCGCCAACACACATTTACACAAAAGCAAACGAAAAAAGCCACCCTCACAGACAAGGAGGCAGACAGGCCCATAGGCCAAATGTGCGCGTGACCTGGAGAGGCGGCCAGGTCCGCGAGACCGGGGAGGTCTTACCCGCGTCCTCGTGACGCGTTGGCGGGCAAGCCGCAAAATGGCCGCGCCCGCTGTGCCCGACTCCGTGCCCCTTGCGGTTTCGTTGGCACCACGTTTGGTGGGTGGGAAGCGGGCCCCCTTTTGCACCATCTCAGCGTGGGGGAAAGGGGAATTGTTGATGCCCTGGGGAGGGGAGTGGCTGGCTGGCTTGGGTCCCGCGACGAGACGAGCGATCCCCCACACCGCAACCTCGTCGCTGACCGCCGTCCTTCTTGCCTCGGACCCGAGCTCCCTGCTTTGCAGTCCACCGCGCGCACTCGACTCAACTCCGCCAACGCAACGCTCCTTGTCCCCAAGAGCAACCTCTCGACGACACTCTCCAAGCAACTCCAAAACCCAACTCTCTCTAATTCGCCTGCGCTCGCCTTTTTATAGCGGCAGGAGCAGCCAATATGCCAATTTTAGGATCAGAACACGATTGGAGCGGGCCACGCGCCCCCCCCCCGGTCAGCCATTGGTCGGGCGCAAATGGGCGTGAACACTCTCCCGATCCTAAAATTTGCATATACGGACTTCACATACACACGCTTGGAGGCGGGCCAAGCCGCCCTGCGCTCGCTAATTAGACGGAGGAAAGTGGGCGTGAAGCGTTTCTGATCCGAATTTTCCCCTCGGAAAGGCCGCCATTCGTGCTCGCGGCTCGGTGCGTTAGGCACCAATCGCCGAACAGGCCCGAGACAGCCCGACGTTCAGTGTTCACAGGTGGTGCGGGAATGGCCGTAGAAGCGATGATGTGGGATGAATTTGTGAAGGTAAAGGCGAAGGTGGTGGAGGGTCTTCTGTGGTGAGGGTTGGCGTTGTGTGTTGTCTGAGGGTTGGAGCGTGGTTGTAGTTGGTGACGATGGCTGGCGTGGTGGTTAAGGTGGTTGTTGTGTGATGGCGGTTGAGACGTGGTTGGTTCAAAATAACGACAGAAAAGAAATGGCTTAACTCAAAGCGTCGCAGCCCGGATGAATCACATAAATTCCCTCTATACAACGGGTTTGGCTAACTACACATGTACCTATCGAGATATCTCACCTACGGCCCTTTATGGTGTAAGGCGAATTTCCACAGCCGTAACAATATAATATATATATATATATATATATATATATATATATATTGGTGTTTATCTTGACGTGAGTAATAAGGACGTTAGGAGAAATGGGATTTGAATTGGGGTTCCAGCATCATGAGTTACGCTGCTCATATGGGAACACCGAAGAGGTGAACCCATTGATTGTAATTAATGGTAAAGATCAACAGTACCAAAGGTACGCAAGAATAATTGGACGTCTTTGGCAATAAGTCGTGAAGAAAACAAGTTAATATATTTTTTTTGAAAGAAGATAATTTTGTTGAAGGTACATTTCACAAAACGGAATTTTAAGTTTGAAGTAAGAAAAGGGAGGGCTCAGACCGTATGTACCTCTTCCTCACCTATCATGAAATACCTGTGCACGATGATATGATTTTGTAATTGCAGAGTTAAAGGAATGCCTTGGCATAATATCCTGCAGTGCCTTTGATTACAGAAGTTAACTATAGCTGGGCCGTCATCTCACTGTGTTATGTTAGCATTGGGATCATGATACTTGTCACTGTACCCCGACAACATGAATGTTAACATTAGGTTTCTGTCTGACGTGCCAGTGATGGAACAAGTAATCAGAAAACAATGGCTGACATTATGAGATGGGTAATTGTGATAGATCTGCAAAGCACAATTCCAAGGAAGGTGGAGTTTAATGATGAGGCGAATTTGCAAAAGACAGGGTGTCTATATATTTTGAGATCACAAAGATGCATTTCAGATATTGCAAAGGACTGAGTATGATATATTGTGTGGTATCCCAGAGTATCAATAAATTGTTGGCCATTTCATTGAAATGTTTTTTTTTTTTTGAAAAGGTGGACGTTTTCTGCAATTTTTGTAAATGGTCAGAATTCACTTGGGCTGGCAGGATGTCCTGGAGGTACGTACACTCGCCTCTAAACTGTCTAGCCTGGCTTCGAATCTTGCCCAAGTACAAACTGTCATCCTGGCGTTTCACAGGTAGGATGATTCACCAATGTGTGTGCTGTCTCTCTGATGGACATCAAACTGGGCGTCTCCTCTGCCGGCATTAGTTGGTGGACGTTAAAGATGTCAGTGTCCTTCGCCAAGAGTAGGCAAAGTTTTGCCAGCATCCTGAACAAATTACAAATTCCTGCTCTACCCCACAAGGGGCACTTCATCAATAGCAAAGGTACACCTCCAGCAAATGATGCTATCAGAAGCCATGTACTGCATATGGAAGAAAAGGTGGAGGAAAAGATTAGGAAAAAAATTAATCTGGTACACAAATGGACTTATGGGTAGGTGAGAGGGGTAAGTTGAGCCACTTACTGGATTTTCCTCACTGCATGTTTCCTCTTCATCTAAAACTGCTTTTTCCTTATATAAACAAGCAAAGTATGTGACTTGTTATGAATAGATGGTGCCACCTTTCAGCTCTCTCCTTCCTGGCATTTCCAGTAGGGGGTGGCTCAACATACCCCCCTCTACCCAACTGTATCATATATCTGGAATCAGTAAAAACAGCCAGAACAGAAGATAATAAAACAGCGAGAATACAGTGGAAAGTGAGGAAATGCACACCAACGCAAGTGGGACACTTGGGGGAAGATTAGGCAAAAGGAAGAATGAGAGACTCAGGGGAGAGGGAGAAGAGAGCTGGAAGACACAGGAGGTAAACAAGCTGGATACAGGTTCAAGCACAAGTGAGGGGCTGACAGAACAGAAAGGGAAAAATCGGGGATGAAAAAGCAATGGAACAACATAATGAACAGAAAGGTCGGTGTAAGGAGAAGGGAGAAAACACAATAACCTGTGTGGAAGAGGTGGGCTTCGGGAGGGTTAATGAAGGTCGAAAATATCATGAGTATGGATTGGAAATTACCAGAGGGAGAGGTGAACAGCCATTTTGAATCCTTGGAAGGAAGAATGAAGTTAAACAGAATAACAAACATGGTTGTTCCACAGGTGAAATAAAAGAGGAACAAATGAGTGGAGCTGAGCAGTGAACCTAAATATTGGGAATTTCACCAGAGGTGGGTTACTGTTAGAATGTGTGTGCCCTGAAAAATCCTGGAGGGGATGTGGGGGGGGGGGGGTGGAAAGAGACAGACACAGATAGGGAAGAGAGTGCAAACCCCGAAAGAGATGCCACCAACCACCATCTATGTGATGGGAGCAACATGCCCAGACATTCAGCTTCATCGAGGGGAATTCCAATTTGAGGGCATTCAATGCCATGGCATCATCACATTAAAGATGTGATGCCATTGACACCAGCTCAAATGGGACAGCAGCCATCCATAATTGCTGCAGGTAAAGACCTTGTAGATTGTTAGAAGATTGGATTTTCCAAGGTAGGACTGCAAGAAGGAGGATTACCCAGTCGGCGGTTTGATTTGGAGGCCAACTCCAATATGTGGTTTGCCGAAGAGAAATCACGGTTGATGGTGAGCCCAAACTGGTGATATTGTGGGAAGTATACAGGAGAGATTGCCAGACGAAGCTTCCGGAGAGACATAGTGAGAGTGTGAGATTTGTCGTGGTTGCACGACATTTTCCAAGTGTTAGACCAACTCCTAATTCTATCAAGGTCTGCAGAGAGGAAAGAAGCTGTTAATGCCTTTCTGAAGGATGAACGATGCTAGGCAAAAGGTGAGGTCATCAGCGGCAGGTGTACCAATTAATGATCCCCCCCCCCCAAAAAATAACAAGTGGAAAACGGATTTTACAAAACAGCACTGGAAAATATTTCTGTATTTATTTTAAACATCAAAATTATATACTGTACATGTTAAGTGAATTGACACTTCAGCACATTAACATTCAGTAATATGCAATGAGAATCAAGGTTCTGAATAAAAAAAATAATCAAGAGGTAAATTAGTCAATTACAATGAACAGGCCTAAATTGTTCAGACAGCCTGGAGCGAAAAATTGCCACCGAACTTAAATTCTGTCTCTGATATTTTTACTGAAGAAATTGTCTTTAAACATAAATATTCTGTCTCACTGTACTTGGTGCACTCCTGGAGCTGTTGGTTGAAAGATGCAGAAGACCATAACACAACTGAGTGTTGATGGCTTTACAGGGCCGAGGATATCCCTAGCAGCCCTGAGCACTTCTTCTCAAGATCCTCTTGATATGTGATGTGACACATGGCACCAATAATTACTGCTTACCAACCTGGAAAGGAAAGAAAACCGTATCATTTTGTGGGCCATCCTATTTGAACCAAATATACTCAAAGGAACGGATACTATGAGCTGAGACATCCTGTCCCATCTGGTAACATATATGAACCGGTGAAATGCCAATAATGGTGAATAATTACTGAATAAGAAATAAGAAGAGGATAGAAATGCAGAAGATCAGGATGCAAGAAAAATATGTCTGCTACTAAGGCTGCAAGCTAGAAAATTCTCCTGGAAAACACTGAAGCTTCGGAAAAAGTAACGAGTTTTAATTTTGAAGCAAACAATTAAGTTTCAAAAATCACAACAGCAACACAAAGGCGAAAATAAGAGGATAGCAGAACAGCGTACTTGGAAGCATATCAAGCTGTCCATGTCTGCTGTAAATTCTGGTAGAGTTGCATCCAAACAAAATTGCAGTTCTAATGTGGTGCCATTACGAAGCGATAAATTGTAGAGTGCATAGGTCTTTGAGGGAAACAATGATGCATTTTGCAATGATTTGAGCATGACAAAGGTCCCATCACGTTTTTTTGTATAGAGTTGAAGCTCATGAAAGAGCTAGAACACTGAATGAAATAGGATGGAACAGAACAAAAGGAAGAGTAGAGAGAGGGGAAACACCAACAGCAAGGTTGAAGGACAAAATAGAGGGAGACTTGCACAAATAACAGGTGTGGGGAGGAATGAGTGACAGGAGAGGATGTATCGGGTGGACAAGATGGAAACAGAAGCAAACTCTCAGGAAGGTAAAACTGGAAATTTGGAAGGAGGTGGGCTTGGGGGGGGGGGGAGATAGTGGTTTTGGATGGGGGTCTGAACAGCAATAGATGATCTGAACAGCTGTCTTGAAGACTTGGAGGGAAGAATGAGATTGGAAAGAATGTGGAAATTGGTTCCACAGGTGAGGATAAAGAGGAACAAATAAGCAGCGGTGAACAGTGATTCTGGGGGTTTCACCAGATTGGGATTGATTGTGGACTGCGTCACCCTGAAGAAACCTGGGGGGGGGGGGACATGGAAAGAGCAGAGGGTGCAAGGCCAGAAAGGAGGCGGTGGAAGACAGAGAGTCCACTAATCTGTCTGCGATGGGAAAGTGTTAGGCCCATAGACTCAGAATCGCAGGAGATTCCATTAATCTTGGAAGACCTTGGTTTCTATGGCATCAAGCTGAGAAAGGTGTGAGGCATGGGCACCAGCCCAGAAGGGAGAGCAGTACATAAAGCTGTGGATGAAGGCCTTATGTTGGTGGATAGGAGTTCAAGTGTGCCAAGGAAGGACTTTGACGATGCAGGATGCCAAGTCGGCAAATGGCTTTTGAGGCCAACTTTGAAATGTGGTTTGCCCAAAAAAGGTCATGGCTGATATTGCGATTATGAGTTGAAGTGACTGAACTTCCTGAAAATGATTGTTAAGAAAATAGAAGGGAGGGTTTTGATAGAGTTTTGTCAGGATTGAAAGACACATTCCAAGTGTTTGACCAGCACATGATTTTGTCAAGGTCTGAAGAGAGGGAAGAGGCTACTGCCTATCTCTCTGAAGGATGAGGGATGTTACAGCAGATGGTGGAGTCATCATCAAGTAGATAAAGGGACAAATTTCCCAGAGTTGGAGAGATCTTTGATGAAGATTAGGAATAGGACTGTGCCCAGAACACTGCTTTGGACCATTCTTGTCTTAACAGTGAGAGGAAATGAAAGGATTTTTTGACAGCCACATGATGACTACGAGAGTAGAGGAAGTCAGTAAGCCATGTGTGAAGTTTGGCCTTGGATGCCATAGGTAGAGAGCTTGGAGAGCGAGGTTGGATGCCAGACTGTATCGAAAGCTCGAGATATGTCTAGAGAGCAGACGGCCCTGAACTCATGTCTGACATTGAGGGTCTCCATCCACTGTTGGGAGAGTGGAAGCGGCATGTCAAAGGTAGAGTGACCAGGTCTGAATCTGAATAGATGATCTGAAATGAGGCTGTTAGAGAAAAGGAATGATTTCATATCAACTCTCATGATGGATTTCACAGCCTTGCTGATGTTTGGAAGTGAGCTAATAGATCGGTATTTAAGGGCATCAGTTTTTGCACCTTTTTATGCAATGCAATGATGATGGCTGATTTCCAAGCAGTTTGAAGATGACCTTGCACAAATTATAGGGTGAAAAGGGCAGAGAAAGGATATGCAAGAGCAGCAGAGCAGGCTTTTTTGACACGTGAGCTGATGCCGTCCGGTCCAGTTGCAGAATCAGAGTTGAGGGTTGCCAGAACCTTCTCCACCTTCTTAGGTGCAAAAGACAGAATCCAGGAGCAGTTGCGTATGGATGAGGAGGGTGGGTACAGAGAGTGAGGGGTTGGGGACACAAGATTTGGAAGCAAACACAGAATTGAGGTATTCAGCCTTCTCACGAGTGAAGTCAGCTGTGGTGCCTTTTGAATTGAGGGTATGGATGTAGGGGAAGCATACTCCGGAGACAGACTTAACAAGACACCATCAAGTTTTGGAGGGAGACAAGTTTGAAAGTTCAATCTTTAAGTTGGACAGATGGTGTTTTCTGGCTCTCCTGGGAGTGGACACATATTTGTTCTGGGCTTTGTGGAATGAGCTGAGATTGCCTAACGTTTGTTCGCAAGAGTGAACATTTCGGCAAGGAGCATTTGTATAAACCCTAGCAACATAATTTATTTAAAGGAATGTAGATGTCCATGAATGTATATGGGATGCAGATGGACCCAAGTTAAAATATAGTAGCGCAGGTGGAGTGAAGGAATAAACCAAGGCAAGTAAATAGTTAGTAGAATAGCAATCTGACATACAGTTAATGTGAGCCAAATCGCCTGTTCTCGTCTCTCAAGGTTTTGCATTACAATGATGTACACATCTTTTTTGATATCCTTGAAAGAGAAAAAACATCAAGAAGTGCGAAATTAATAAAAACTCCCCAGAATTACCTCTTTTAGTTCATGGTCGCGGCATTGTACTGCCTTGTGGAGATGTCTCTTTATATTGATGACCGACCCTATTTAGTTGTGGCTTTTTGCCTCAATCGTTATAATGCAACTGATGACATTTTAGGGTGCCCTAAATTATTGCATATGCTAACATAATGATGGCAGGCCTTTCCATTCTTAATTGGTTTACAGAGCCTTGCAAATAAAAAATAACCTCACTGTCATCCAAGACTTATTTATGGTGGATTGTCCAACCATTTACATAATGAAGACAGGATAAATTAATAAATAAGTAAGCAGACAAACAAACAAACAAACAATAAATAAATCCAGACCAGTAGCAGTTGCTTGTTAGAAAAGCATCTGCCTCCAACATTCTTGGATGCAATCCACCTGATTGACCTTACTCACACTAGCGGTACCTGAAAACCTCAGTAAGCTTATTCCTAGAAAATTTGAACTCTGCTGTCTGGGCACTAAAAAGGGTCATGTTCTGGGGTCATCTGTATTTACCACTTGTGCGTACATGTATAGCAGCTGCACTGAGCCTGAGAATAATAATGATTTTCTGCTACCAACTGCCACATCCAGACGAAGCACCAGCAAGTCTCACATGAACAAAGGTACCTTGTTGGCTGTCGCCTGTTCACAAAACAAACAGATTCACAAATTGGTCACACATTCTCCCAGTGCTCTTTTTATGAGCTTTGAAAACGTAAACAAAAAACAATTGATGAAAGCATAAGCTTTCAAGCGAGGCCCTAGATAATGTGTAGAGGGTTCTCAACTCATGAATCCAAAGTTAAGATTGCCAAAGAAAACTGAACCTTGATTGTTGTGAAGCACTTTTGAGCTCTGAGCTGGTAAAGTAAAGATTGCCCAGGTGAATCCTACTCCAATGAGAAAATGTTCCTAAGGTGTACGGCACCTTTCTTCTCCGTGGTTCGTTCTGTTGGTATTTTGGAGTGAAAATGATGCAATGTTTGTATTTGCAAGACCACTGATATTTTTGAGGTTCAGTATAAAGTTGAAGAAGAAATATGAAATCTTTCTCTCTGACTCTCACTCAGTCTTTCTTTCTCACTCTTTCTCTGTGCGGACATCAGTTTGACACAACGTGTAAACTCAGGCTCTTTGCTCATTAGTACCGTGCCATTTGTCACTGCTTGCACTCCAAAAGTCTTCTCATTGGACTTTGCTTTGTGGCACGAGCCTGCTCTCTACACCAATCACGGCGTTTTAAAGACATAATGAGGCAGAGATCGCTATGACCTTTTGCCTGTAAATAGATGCCTCGACTTTTAACCCTTCTCAGCTGTCTCAGAAATGGGTTTGAGATAATTAGGTTTTCCCCGAGCAAGTTAATGCGGAGCAGTCCAGGGCGGAACATTCTTAGTAATTTATCTTAAATCACTGAGCAGTCGTAGGAGTGATGGTTTAATAGTTAGCACATTACATTACAATGCCAATTATGTCCGGGTCGAAGAATTCAGGTTCGCGTCATGTCGTATTAAGGGAGGAAAAAGAACGACTAAAGTAGCATGTATCTAACCAAAGCACCACAATGTTTCATACAAAAAAAGAGATTCTCCATTGATATTCTAAGGGTACCATGAAGATTGCCCTGATGGTTTGGAAACAAATTGATTTCTCATAACAATGTCATTTACAGAAATGTGGGGTTTTTGACAGTTGTATAGGGAGCAGCTTTGCAGAAAGAACGTTGTTTCTGTATAACAGCAAAGAATAGGTCGAGACAGGTCTTGAATGTACAGCGGACTCTCTCTAGTTCAAATACCATATATGTATGCCAGAGATCATTCGAACTGGTGAGAAATATTTATGTTCATTTCCCCTGGTGAGGCAAACTTATCCCCCCCCCCCCCCCCCCCCCCCCCTCCCCATAACCATACACCATACTCTGGGGCAGAGTAGTGCTTTACCAAAACAGTTTTAAGGTGAAGAATATTCTGGGTTATTTGCCATTGCCTAACCTGCTGAGCAGCCATGGAATATTAACCCACACTGCCAAGGCTATTACAACAACGCCTTCTACCCACTAAGCCATTGAGCCGCTCTAAAACATTACAAATACTTTGGATAAAATATCCACTCTAATTCAGTATGCAGGCCATGACAAGTATTTCATATAGAGTACGACATTGCAAGCATTGAAAAAAAGGTTTCTGTACAAACACAATGTGTACACACGAGGTCTAATATACCACAAAACTATATCACAGTGCTCACAGTACTTCACATACCTGTCTGGACCTCATTGAAACTCATGTGGAGAAGTTCCCTGGAGAGCACGAGGGAATGATGAAAGAAACTGCTCAAAACAACTCTTAAAACTTCTTGTCTATCGACCCAGATTTGTTTTGTTTATTTCAGCAGATTCAATACAGCTGCATCATAAAATTATGGCATGTGCTGAAAGTGCAGAAACACACAAGGTGAATCTGGGTTAATGGACAGGGAGTAAATTAGGCTGGGAGATTCCGTAGCGGAAATCCCCTTTGGACGCCTCCATCTTGAGCTGGAATTACGGGATGGTTCCAGAAGTCCAAATGACTATCTCAGGGAAGGGTGCACCACAATCCCGATGGTCCCCAGTGTCTCAGTTGCTGCAATAACAACTGAAACACCAACCCTTCTAATCATTAATTTACCGTGGAGCGATGGTCAACCTTGTGTACTGGATGTGCATCAACCAATGAATGGAGCCAGTCGGGTTTCAAAAATATAAACTGCTTCTATGAACAAGTCACGAGGTATAATCCTTACTATAACTTGTGGACCAGTGTGTTTGTTTGTTTGTTTGTTGCCATACTCCTCCTCCAGTTCTGGGTCGATTACATCCAGACTTGCTACATAAGATCAGCATGACCCTAATTAGTGTATAGGGGTGTTTTTATCTTTGCCGGTGGGCTTGGGGGCAGGGGGTGGAGGGGGGGGTGTCAATTATACTCAGTGTCCTGAATATTTATCCTATGACTGTTTGGAAGAAAAAAAACCACATCCATTCACCTATGCTACTTCACTATAGATTTGCTCTGCTGGGATATAAAATTGAGCACAATAAAAGGAAAAAGAGATATGTTTACCGACAAAAATGATGGCAATGGACCTTATGAAGATGAAGATCCTGCCATCATGGAGAATTATGATGGATAGACATGCTACAAGCTATGGAGATATTGCCTGGAGAGTGCTATATATTTTTATTAGTCCACATGAGATGTCTAAACGCCAAGAGAATTACACAGTACATTGAAAATTCCTTACATATGTTGGGGACTGGCAGGATGCTAGGATCTAGTTTTGTATACTCGCCTCTAAGTCATCTAGCCTGTTTTGAATCCAGACCGAGCCATAAACTGTCATTCTTATTCTGTTGTTTACAAGCGAGGTGATCCATCAATGTGTACCGTCCCTCGGATGACGTGAAACTGGGCATCCCATCTTCCTGCATTAGTTTGTGGGCATTAAAGATCCCACTGTATTCCCTGTGAAGAGTATGCGAGCTATTGCTGGCACCTCTGAAAAATTAAAAATTCCTGCCCTTGACTTCCCGAATCAGAGGGGTGACCCAACCAGGATTGTTCCCTACTAACTGCTTCGGCAGCACCAATGCTCTGTATAGAGGCATGTACATGATGATGTGGAGACATTTCATGGTTAAACACTGAGATTATATGGGGGGGGGGGGGGGAAATGACACTTGCAATTGCTCACATTAGTTCGGCCCGTTTTTGTCCTTATTCCTTATGTTTCATGTCCCTTTTGTTTTTCATGTACATTTCTCCAAGTATGAGGGAAAAAAAAATCAGTTATAATGACATGCTCCATTGACTAGTTACATCTATTGACTATCACCAGGAGTAAAGCTCCAAACTGCTTCCATGGATACTCTCAGCACTGTTAAAATCCCAGTATATGTGCAAATTGCCAGATCTGACTTCATTATGGGAGAAGCTATAGCTTTAAGGGCAGGGAGCAGTCCCTCCTTGTTCTTCCCTCCCAGAGAGTATGCTGAGCCACAGCTCTTGGTGAGAATCCAACGTCAAATGGCTGGAAACGAGGTAAAAAGACTCACAATCTTAAAGCAATGGTAGAACTGACTTGGGACATCGGATCTGCATAAAGACCCTGCTGAAGTATTCATGGACAAGCAGATTAAGCAGAAGGACACGGGGCACAGAGGGCGCAGAAGATGAGGGCCCGGGTGTGGAGACTCACTGCAACCACAAAAGTTATACATAGGGGTGTGAATCGATGACGCTGGGTGAACTCCGCCAATGCTGAGACCCATAAGTGGCCTTATCGTCACTGCATGCTTTGTGCTTCCGCTTGCCTGGTAGTTGAGCAGTTTTAGCACCTAGCATTTTGATGTATCTGGAGCAACTCTGAATTGAACTTCGTTTGTCTCATCTGTTTTGATGTCTCTGCCTGTCTGGCATTCAGACCACATGTGAACATTTTGTGGTCAAAAGCTAGATGAAGAATGGTAGTCCGCTTCCTTTTTGGGGTGTCCACCTTTTTTTTTATTTTTTTGCGTTCTGTGTTACAAAACCTATGGACAAAGTTATTCGTAGATTTATAATCATATGTATTGCTTCGGTAATAAAACAACCTGTGTGATTCCAAATATTTTAAATGCAAGTTCACATGCTTATGTATTGGTGGATGATTGACTATGATGTGGGCCCTTCATTACTAGAACTAGCAGAGTACCCATCCTATGGGTGATCTTGTTCCAAGCATGCAACATGTCTTCTGACACATACCTCTATTTTGGCGGTGTGTCGGCAACTGACAGATGCCTCAATCGCTCCCGGAAAATAAAATAAAAACTCGAGTTTCGTGCATGAAGCTAAAACATACCTACTGCTTATATTTTCAAAACACCTCACTGCACAAGAAAACGGGGACAGGAATACTGTACCGTCAGACCCCGACATTTGTGGTGGTTACGTTCCTGAAAAAATGCCGCGAATTCGAATCTGTGAATGTTGGAGCATTGTTTCAATGGGAAAATTTGGACAGGTCTCAGCGTTCATGATTTATGAGAAAATCTTTAATCCATGAAAAACTTCGAATACCGGCACGTGAAAAACCACGAATACATGTGCGAAAAACCACAAATACGTGCACGAAAAAACAGCGAATACATGTGGAAAAACCACAAATACATGCACAAAAACCAGCTAATAATGCGGCGAGAAAACCACAAATACATGCACAAAAACCAGCTAATATGCAGGAGAAAAACCACAAATACGTGCCACAAAAACCAGCTAATATTCATGAGAAAAACCACGAATACATGCACAAAAACCAGCTAATATTCACGAGAAAAACCACGAATACATGTTCGAAAAACCGCAAATACGTGCACAAAAACCAGCTAATATTCACGAGAAAAACACGAATACATGTTCGAAAAACTACAATACGTGCACGAAAAAACAGGGAATACATGTTCGAAAAACCACAAATACATGCACAAAAACCAGCTAATATGCAGAAGAAAAAACCACAAATCGTGCACAAAAACCAGCTAATATTCACGAGAAAAACCACGAATACATGTTCGAAAAACTACAAATACGTGCACGAAAAAACAGGGAATACATGTTTCGAAAAACACCAAATACATGCACAAAAACCAGCTAATATCGGCGAGAAAAACCGCAAATACATGCACAAAAACCAGCTAATATGCACGAGAAAAACCACAAATACGTGCACAAAAAACCAGCTAATATTCACGAGAAAAACCACGAATACATGTCGAAAAACTACAAATACGTGCACGAAAAAACAGGGAATACATGTTCGAAAAACCACAAATACATGCACAAAAACCAGCTAATATGCACGAGAAAAACCACGAATACAATGTTCGAAAAACCACAAATACGTGCACGAAAAACAGCGAATACATGTGCGAAAAACCACAAATACATGCACAACAACCAGCTAATATGCACGAGAAAAACCGCGAATACATGTGCAAAAACCACAAATACATGCACAACAACCAGCTAATATACACGAGAAAACGCGAATACATGTGCGAAACACCACAAATATGTGCACGAAAAAACAGCGGATACGCACGTGAAAAAACCGCGAATACATGGGCGAAAAATCACAAATAATGCACAAAACCAGCTAATATGCACGAGAAAAACCGCGAATACATGTGCGAAACAACACAAATACGTGCACGAAAAACAGCGATACGCACGTAAAAACCACGAATACATGGGCGAAAAAAACCACACATGCCACAAAAACCAGCTAATATGCACGAGAAAAACCGCGAATACAAAGTGCGAAAAACCACAAATACATGCACAAAGATCAGCTGATATACACGAGAAAAAACCGCGAATAAATGGGCGAAAACCACAAATATGTGCACAAAAAACAGCTAATATGCACGAAAAAACCGCGAATATATGTGAGAAAAAACCACAAATACATGCACAAAGACCAGCTAATATGCACGAGAAAAACCGCAAATACATGTGCGAAAAACCACAAATGCATGCACAGAAAACAGCGAATACGCACATGAAAAACGCGAATATATTGGCGAAAAACCACAAATACGTGCACAAAAACCAGCTAATATGCACGAGAAAAACCGCGAATATATGTGAGAAAACCACAAATACATGCACAAAAACCAGCTAATATACACGAGAAAAACCGCAAATACATGTGCGAAAAACCACAAATGCATGCACGAAAAACAGCGAATACGCACATGAAAAACCGCGAATATATTGGCGAAAAACACAAAATACGTGCACGAAAAACAGCGAATACACACGTGAAAAACCGCGAATATATTTGCGAAAAACCACAAATGCTGCACGAAAAACAGCGAATACGCACGTGAAAAACCGCGATTATATGGGCGAAAAACCACAAATACATGCACGAAAAACAGCGAATACGCACATGAAAAACCGCGAATATATTGGCGAAAAACCACAAATACGTGCACGAAAAACAGGAATACGCACGTGAAAAACCGCGAATATATTTGAGAAAAACCACAAATGCATGCACGAAAAACAGCGAATACACATGCGAAAACAACGTGAATATATTTGCGAAAAACCACAAATACGTGCACGGAAAACAGCGAATACACATTCGAAAAAACCGTGAATATATTTGGAGAAAAACCACAAATGCATGCACGAAAAACAGCGAATACATGTGCGAAAAACCGTGAATACATGTGCGAAAAACCACAAATACGTGAACGGAAAACAGCTGATAGGCACGCGAAAAACCGCGAATGCTTGTGCGAAAAACCACAAATACGTGCACGAAAAATCATTCTTCCGGTTCGGGTTTGGAGCATTGGCAGGTCTCCTTGGGGGGTCCCTGCTGACGATCTTAAAGTTAAGTTTTCGGTCGTTATCGTTCCCGTTTTAACGTTATTTTCTCACCTACATGTTACTGTGTGTTCCTAGTTCGGTTTTGTCAAAAATCGTGCTATTTTGTGAGATTCCGTAGAACTTGTCTTACCGGGTGCTTGAGGCCTATCCTTGAGGCTTGGGCCTATCCTTGAGGCTTGAGGCCTACCCTTTGTTCCCCTCGGTGTACGATCGTGTTTATTTTCTTTTTCTCCCCATTATCTTCAATTTCTATCTTTCCCACTTTCTTAACGTCCCCCATCCCAACTAATCACTCTATTTCTTATCTTTAAAAAAACCCCCCAAAAACCGCTACCTTTCTCCGATTCTTCTTCCTCTTTCTTCTTCCTCCTCTCTTTTTCCTCGATTTTTCTACAACACTTCCATGACCTAATCTGTTGAAAACTCTCTCAAACATTAATAATAACTAGCATAACCCGCGCTCTGCGCGACATGTTGGGGGTGGTGTGTTTGAGAAAGGAACTGATGCAGAGTATCAGTAGTAATTTTACTTTAATTCAGTAAGTGGAATACGATTTCACTGTTTCAGAACCATTTTATTAACTTTTTTTTGTACCATGCACTCATATTGTCTTTGAGATAATGTAAGCCGAATATCACGTTACTCGAGCGCAGAACAAAGTTGAGATAGCGCGACACGAAACCACAAACTCGGAAATAATATAAGATAACAAAAACAATCTCTTATAATGCTTCATCTTCCCCTTTCACACGTGTTACTCTTTACTGTATCAGAATGCACTACTCTTCTGCTATTTAAACAGACTGCTCTCAATTCGACCTTTCCTTCATACCTTGCCTAAAAAATCCAACTGTTACAGCGTTTCTTCTCTCCGTTCTCTGGATTTGCCTTTATTGCATCCATCAAGAATTGTGTTTAATCGCATAACTGACATAAAACTTAAAAAAACCCCAGTTGTCTATGAATGTTCGCTTTCCATAAACCATTCTTTTTTTCCAACTTCAGTGCCAACTCACTCCTCTCACCCTCACTCTCACTCTCAAATCAACCATCCCACTCTTCTCCCTCCAAGCCTCCTCTCACCTCTCTCAAAAACTCCCCCCTCACCTTTCTCCCACCACTCATCCCCCTCACTCATCCTTCCCAAAGTTGCCCCCCCCTCCATCCACAAAGCTGCCTCCTTCCACTGCCCTCTCACCTCCATCTCTTCACTCCACCTCCTCAAATCCTCAACTGTCTCTTCCCCCTCTCTTGTCCCCCTCTCCCCCAGCACCACAGAGCCTTTCTCCTCCTCATTCGGCCCCCTCCCTGAGCTATTCTGCAATCCCCCACACTCCTTCAACAACACTCCTTCCTCCCCCCCTCGTCCCTTGTCCTACCCCCCTCCCCCCCCCACCCCCTGCACCCAAAGCTCCTCCCCTACGTCTTCATTAAAAGTATGGACCTCAACTATCCGGGCCTTCGCTCAAACCTTTCAGATCTTTCCATACAGGTTGCCACTGACAAACCAGACATAATCTGCCTAACAGAAACTTTCCTCCCCCAAGATGTGTCTGACTCCCAAGTATCTCTCCCTGGTTACTCCCTCCTCCGGTTTGACAGACCTGAGCCTCGTCCTGTGGAGGAGTTGCTCTCTTCATCAAAGACTCTATTCCTCGCTCTCCATGCACTGCCCTCACTCCCCCACACCCAGGAATATCTCTGGCTACGGCTCCCCTCAACTCCCACCTCATGTTTATATGTGTACTGTACCGTCCACCTAACAGTGATGACTCCATCTTCACCTCACTATCTGAAAACATGGACCAACTTCTATCTTCTCATCCAAACTCTCTCTTCCTCATATGTGGCGACTTCAATTGTCATCATGCCAGTTGGCTAGGTGTGGGTACCTCTCTCACCTGTCATGGCACCTCAGCAAAAGCTTTCTGCGACTCATTGGGACTGACTCAATCGGTTGACTTCCCTACCCGGATCTCAACCAATGATACTCCATCTCTTCTGGATCTGATTTTGACAAATTTCCCTGACAATATCTGCTGCTTCCTCCGCTCCAATGCGTTCTTCTGACCACGTCCTTGTCAAAGTGGACATCTCTCTGGCTATTATCAGAGAACCACCTCACCGCCGTCGAGTCTGGCATTTCACTCAAGCCGACTGCGAGGGTCTCCAAGCAGCCCTTAAACTTATAGACTGGTCTCCTATCTCTGCTTTCTCCAACATCAACTCATCCTGGGAATTCTTTCAAAGAAACTTGTTCTCCCTCATGCACAGATTTATCCCCTCTCGTCTTCAGTTGTCCTACCCTTCCTCCCGCCCTTGGTTCACTGAAGCTTGTGGTGAGGCAGTTGTCCTGAAACAACTTGCCTTTGCCTCATGGAAAGCAAACCCAACTGAGGGCAATCTCAGTTCCTTCCATAAAGCTCGGAACAAGTGTGTGTCTACCCTCAGAGAAGCCAGAAAACAACATCTTTCTCATCTCAAGTCTGAACTCTCAAACCTCTCTCCCTCCTCAAAATCCTGGTGGCGTCTAATCAAATCTGTTCTGGTGTATGTTCCCCCTCCATCCCCTCCCTTACCTCAAATGGCAGCACTGCTGATACCGCACGTGAAAAAGCTGAATGCCTAAACTCAGTGTTTGCAGCTAAATCTTGTGTCCAAAACCCATCACTTTCTCTACCCACCTTACCCAGTCGCACCCAACTGTCCCTGGACTCTGTGTCCTTTTCTCCTGACAAGGTGGAGAGCTTGCTGTCAAACCTCGACTCAGATTCTGCAACCGGTCCAGACGGCATCAGCCCACGTGTCCTCAAACCTGCTCTTCTGCTTCTGCTCACCCTCTCTCTGTTCTATTCACCCTCTCATTTGCTCAAGGCCATCTGCCATTTGCTTGGAAATTAGCAAACATCACTGCCCTGCACAAAAGGTGCAAAAACAGATCCCTGCAACTACAGACCAATCAGCCTTCTCCCAATCATCAGCAAGGTTATGGAATCCATCACGCTTCAGACATCAAATCCTTCCTCTTCTCCAATGGCTTGATTTCTGATGATCAATTTTGTTTCAGACCAGGTCACTCTACCCTGGATATGCTGCTTTGCTCTCCAACAATGGATGGAAGCCCTCAATTGCAGACAGGAAATCCGAGCCGTATCCCTGGACATATCACGTGCTTTTGACACAGTCTGGCACCCTGCCCTGCTCACCAACTCTCTTTCTATGTATCCATGGCCATCTCCACTCATGGCTTGCAGACTTCCTCTCCTGTCGCAGTCAACGTGTGGCTCTAAATGGAGTTCTTTCATCCCCTCTTCCTGTCCAGGCTGGAGTTCCTCAAGGTAGCGTTCTGGGCCCTGTTCTTTTTCTGGTTTTCATCAATGATCTCTCCGACTCTCTGGAAAATCCTCTATATCTCTTTGCTGATGACTCCACCCTCTGCCGTACCATTGGTCCTCACTCAGACCGGCAAGCAGCAGCTTCTTCGCTCACTGCTGATCTGGATAAAATCACAAACTGGTCCAACACGTGGAACATGTCTTTCAATCCGGACAAATCTCACACTCTCACTATGTCTCTTCGAAAGGACCGTTTAGAAAACCCCCCCATCCACTTTCTCAACAATCCTCTGGAAAAGTCCTTTCTTTCAAGCTTCTGGGTCTCACTATCTGCCATGACCTTTCCTGGAAAGCCATATTTCAAACCTCTCCTCCAAAGCCAGTCGCCGACTGGGAATCCTCCGTCGTGCAAGGTCCTTCCTCGGCCCACCTGAGCTCCTGACCACTTACAAAGCTTTTGTCCGCAGCCTGATGGAGTATGCTCTCCCCTCTGCGGCGTGCTCCTGCCTCCCACCTTTCTCGGCTTCACGCTGTAGAAACCAAGGCATTTCGGATCATTGGCGTTTCCGCAATGAGGCTGAGTCTTTGGGCCTCTCACTCTCTCACCGTAGGCAGGTCGGTGGTCTTTCTGTCTTTCTACCGTCTCCTCTCCAGCCTCGCCCCCCCCCCCCCCCACCTGCTCTCTCTGCGATTTGTCCCCACCACATTTCCGCAGGGCGCTCAAGGTCCGCCAACAACCCCTTCTGGTAAAACTACCAAAATCACGAATCACTGCTCACCTTCACTCTTTCATTCCTCTTTTTTCCCGCCTTTGGAATAAACTCCCTCACTCTATTCATTCCCATTCTTCCCTCCAGGCCTTCAAAACAGCTGTTCACCACCACCTCTTATCATCCCCATCCAAATCCTTGATCTTTTCTACCCCCGATAATCCACCCAAGCCCACCTCCTTCAAATTCCCTCTTTCCTTCCTGAAAGTCTCTGTAATGTCCATCTTATATTCCCCATGTTCCCCATCCCATCCCTCTCCCTTCCACAGATCTCCAAATGTCTCTGTTCCCCACTATTTTGTCCTTCCCACTCCCTCCCTCCTGTCTCATCCCCCCTTGATGTGCGTTGTGTGTTAGCTCTCATACGAGCCTCGACAAGGTATAACAAAAAACAAAAAACCAGCAAATATGCACACGAAAACCGCGAATACATGTGCAAAAAAACCGTGAATAGGCCACAAAAACGCATATACACCCACGAAAAAAACTGCGAAAATGCGAAAAAAAAAAAATTAAAACCTGGAATACATGAAGCACAAGGCTGCAAATGTTGAAGCAGGTCACATTTTTATGAACCGTAAATATGCGGGTCCGCGAATGTCGGGTCCGACAGTACTACAGAGAGGGAGGACTTGTAATTCCCCTTTCCCCTGGAGCAGCACTACACAATACACATTTACATAGAAAATTCGCCCC
>CM068960.1:72311948-72324643 GCA_035128595.1 Eptatretus atami | reverse complement strand
AGCGCCCTGCGGAAATGTGGTGGGGACAAATCGCAGAGAGAGCAGGTGGGGGGGGGGGGGGGGCGAGGCTGGAGAGGAGACGGTAGAAGACAGAAAGACCACCGACCTGCCTACGGTGAGAGAGTGAGAGGCCCAAAGACTCAGCCTCATTGCGGGAAACGCCAATGATCCGAAATGCCTTGGTTTCTACAGCGTGAAGCCGAGAAAGGTGGGAGGCAGGAGCACCAGCCCAGAGGGGAGAGCATACTCCATCAGGCTGCGGACAAAAGCTTTGTAAGTGGTCAGGAGCTCAGGTGGGCCGAGGAAGGACCTTGCACGACGGAGGATTCCCAGTCGGCGACTGGCTTTGGAGGGAGGTTTGAAATATGGCTTTCCAGGAAAGGTCATGGCAGATAGTGAGACCCAGAAGCTTGAAAGAAAGGACTTCTTCCAGAGGATTGTTGAGAAAGTGGATGGGGGGTTTTTAAACGGTCCTTTCGAAGAGACATAGTGAGAGTGTGAGATTTGTCCGGATTGAAAGACATGTTCCACGTGTTGGACCAGTTTGTGATTTTATCCAGATCAGCAGTGAGCGAAGAAGCTGCTGCTTGCCGGTCTGAGTGAGGACCAATGGTACGGCAGAGGGTGGAGTCATCAGCAAAGAGATATAGAGGATTTTCCAGAGAGTCGGAGAGATCATTGATGAAAACCAGAAAAAGAACAGGGCCCAGAACGCTACCTTGAGGAACTCCAGCCTGGACAGGAAGAGGGGGATGAAAGAACTCCATTTAGGGCCACACGTTGACTGCGACAGGAGAGGAAGTCTGCAAGCCATGAGTGGAGATGGCCTGGATACATAGGAAGAGAGTTTGGTGAGCAGGGCAGGGTGCCAGACTGTGTCAAAAGCACGTGATATGTCCAGGGTACGGCTCGGATTTCCTGTCTGCAATTGAGGGCTTCCATCCATTGTTGGGAGCAGAAGCAGCATATCCAGGGTAGAGTGACCTGGTCTGAAACAAAATTGATCATCAGAAATCAAGCCATTGGAGAAGAGGAAGGATTTGATGTCTGAAGCGATGATGGATTCCATAACCTTGCTGATGATTGGGAGAAGGCTGATTGGTCTGTAGTTGCAGGGATCTGTTTTTGCACCTTTTTGTGCAGGGCAGTGATGTTTGCTAATTTCCAAGCAATGGCAGATGGCCTTGAGCAAATGAGAGGGTGAATAGAACAGAGAGAGGGTGAGCAGAGCAGAAGAGCAGGCTTTGAGGACACGTGGGCTGATGCCGTCTGGACCGGTTGCAGAATCTGAGTCGAGGTTTGACAGCAAGCTCTCCACCTTGTCAGGAGAAAAGGACACAGAGTCCAGGGACAGTTGGGTGCGACTGGGTAAGGTGGGTAGAGAAAGTGATGGGTTTTGGACACAAGATTTAGCTGCAAACACTGAGTTTAGGCATTCAGCTTTTTCACGTGCGGTATCAGCAGTGCTGCCATTTGAGGTAAGGGAGGGGATGGAGGGGAACATACACCAGAAACAGATTTGATTAGACGCCACCAGGATTTTGAGGAGGGAGAGAGGTTTGAGAGTTCAGACTTGAGATGAGAAGAATGTTGTTTTCTGGCTCTCCTGAGGGTAGACACACACTTGTTCCGAGCTTTATGGAAGGAACTGAGATTGCCCTCAGTTGGGTTTGCTTTCCATGAGGAAAGGCAAGTTGTTTCAGGACAACTGCCTCACCACAAGCTTCAGTGAACCAAGGGCGGGAGGAAGGGTAGGACAACTGAAGACGAGAGGGGATAAATCTGTGCATGAGGAGGAACAAGTTTCTTTGAAAGAATTCCCAGGATGAGTTGATGTTGGAGAAAGCAGAGATAGGAGACCAGTCTATAAGTTTAAGGCTGCTTGGAGACCCTGCCAGTCGGCTTGAGTGAAATGCCAGACTCGACGGCGGTGAGGTGGTTCTCTGATAATAGCCAGAGAGATGTCCACTTTGACAAGGACGTGGTCAGAAGAACCGATTGGAGCGGAGGAAGAGCAGCAGATATTGTCAGGGAAATTTGTCAAAATCAGATCCAGAAGAGATGGAGTATCATTGGTTGAGATCCGGGTAGGGAAGTCAACCGATTGAGTCAGTCCCAATGAGTCGCAGAAAGCTTTTGCTGAGGTGCCATGACAGGTGAGAGAGGTACCCACACCTAGCCAACTGGCATGATGACAATTGAAGTCGCCACATATGAGGAAGAGAGAGTTTGGATGAGAAGATAGAAGTTGGTCCATGTTTTCAGATAGTGAGGTGTAGATGGAGTCATCACTGTTAGGTGGACGGTACAGTACACATATAAACATGAGGTGGGAGTTGAGGGAAGCCGTAGCCAGAGATATTCCTGGGGTGTGGGGAGTGAGGCAGTGCATGGAGAGCGAGGAATAGAGTCTTTGATGAAGAGAGCAACTCCTCCACCAGGACGAGGCTCAGGTCTGTCAAACCGGAGGAGGGAGTAACCAGGGAGAGATACTTGGGAGTCAGACACATCTTGGGGGAGGAAAGTTTCTGTTAGGCAGATTATGTCTGGTTTGTCAGTGGCAACCTGTATGGAAAGATCTGAAAGGTTTGAGCAAGGCCCGGATATTTGAGGTCCATACTTTTAATGAAGACGTAGGGGGAGGAGGCTTTGGGTGCAGGGGGTGGGGGGGGAGGGGGGTAGGACAAGGGACGAGGGGGGAGGTAAGGAGTGTTGTTGAAGGAGTGTGGGGGATTGCAGAATAGCTCAGGGAGGGGGCCGAATGAGGAGGAGAAAAGGCTCTGTGGTGCTGGGGGAGAGGGGACAAGAGAGGGGGAAGAGGCAGTTGAGGATTTGAGGAGGTGGAGTGAAGAGATGGAGGTGAGAGGGCAGTGGAAGGAGGCAGCTTTGTGTGGAGGGGGGGGCAACTTTGGGAAGGATGAGTGAGGGGGATGAGTGGTGGGAGAAAGGTGAGGGGGAGTTTTTGAGAGAGGTGAGAGGGAGGCTTGGAGGGAGAAGAGTGGGATGGTTGATTTGAGAGTGAGAGTGAGGGGTGAGAGGAGTGAGTTGGCACTGAAGTTGGAAAAAAAGAATGGTATGGAAAGCGAACATTCATAGCAAACTGGGGTTTTTTTAAGTTTTATGTCAGTTATGCGATTAACACAATTCTTGATGGATGCAATAAAGGCAATCCAGAGAACGGAGAGAAGAAACGCTGTAACAGTTGGATTTTTTAGGCAAGGTATGAAGGAAAGGTCGAATTGAGAGCAGTCTGTTTAAATAGCAGAAGAGTAGTGCATTCTGATACAGTAAAGAGTACCACACGTGTGAAAGGGGAAGATGAAGCATTATAAGAGATTGTTTTTGTTATCTTATATATTATTTCCGAGTTTGTGGTTTCGTGTCGCGCTATCTTCAACTTTGTTCTGCGCTCGAGTAACGTGATATTCGGCTTACATTATCTCAAAGACCATATGAGGTGCATGGTACAAAAAAAAGTTAATAAAATGGTTCTGAACAGTGAAATCGTATTCCACTTACTGCATTAAAGTAAAATTACTACTGATACTCTGCATCAGTTCCTTTCTCAAACACACCCACCCCCAACATGTCGCGCAGAGCGCGGGTTATGCTAGTTATTATTAATGTTTGAGAGAGTTTTCAACAGATTAGGTCATGGAAGTGTTGTAGAAAAAATCGAGGAAAAGAAGAGGAGGAGAAGAAAGAAGAGAGAGAGAAGAGAATCGGAGAAAGGTAGCGGTTTTTTGGGGGGTTTTTTAAAGATAAGAAATAGAGTGATTAGTTGGGATGGGGACGTTAAGAAAGTGGGAAAGATAGAAATTGAGAATAATGGGGAGAAAAAAAGAAATAAACACGATCGTACACCGAGGGGAACAAAGGGTAGGCCTCAAGCCTCAAGGATAGGCCCCAAGCCTCAAGGATAGGCCTCAAGCACCCGGTAAGACAAGTTCTACGAATCTCACAAAATAGCACGATTTTTGAAACAAAACCAACTAGGAACACACAGTAACATGTAGGTGAGAAAATAAACCGTTAAAACGGGACAGATAACGACCGAAAACTTAACTTTAAGATCGTCAGCAGGGAGCCCCAAGGAGACCTGCCAATGCTCCAAACCAGAACCGGAAGAATGATTTTTGTGCACGTATTTGTGGTTTTTCGCACAGCATTCGCGGTTTTTCGCGTGCCTATAGCTGTTTTCCGTTCACGTATTGTTGGTTTTTCGCACATGTATTCACGGTTTTTCGCACATGTCATTCGCATGTATTCGCTGTTTTTCGTGCATGCATTTGTGGTTTTTCGCAAATATATTCACGGTTTTTCGCATGTGTATTCGCTGTTTTCCGTGCACGTATTTGTGTTTTTCGCAAATATATTCACGGTTTTCGCATGTGTATTCGCTGTTTTTCGTGCATGCATTTGTGGTTTTTCCAAATATATCGCGGTTTTTCACGTGCGTATTCGCTGTTTTTCGTGCACGTATTTGTGGTTTTTCGCCAATATATTCGCGGTTTTTCATGTGCGTATTCGTGTTTTTCGTGCATGTATTTGTGGTTTTTCGCCCATATAATCGCGGTTTTTCACGTGTGTATTCGCTGTTTTTCGTGCACGCATTTGTGGTTTTTCGCAAATATATTCGCGGTTTTTCACGTGTGTATTCGCTGTTTTTCGTGCACGTATTTGTGGTTTTTCGCCAATATATTCGCGGTTTTTCATGTGGTATTCGCTGTTTTTCGTGCATGCATTTGTGGTTTTTCGCACATGTATTTGCGGTTTTTCTCGTGTATATTAGCTGGTTTTTGTGCATGTATTTGTGTTTTTCTCACATATATTCGCGGTTTTTCTCGTGCATATTAGCTGGTTTTTGTGCACGTATTTGTGGTTTTTCGCCAATATATTCGCGGTTTTTCATGTGCGTATTCGCTGTTTTTCGTGCATGCATTTGTGGTTTTCGCACATGTATTTGCGGTTTTTCTCGTGCATATTAGCTGGTCTTTGTGCATGTATTTGTGGTTTTTCTCACATATATTTCGCGGTTTTTCTCGTGCATATTAGCTGGTTTTTGTGCACATATTTGTGTTTTCGCCCATGTATTCCGTTTTCACGTGCGTACGCTGTTTTTCTGCCTATTTGTGTTTTGCACATTATTCGCGGTTTTTCTCGTGTATATCAGCTGATCTTTGTGCATGTATTTGTGGTTTTTCTCACATAGTATTCGCGGTTTTTCTCGTGCATATTAGCTGGTTTTTGTGCACGTATTTGTGTTTTTCGCCCATGTATTCGCGGTTTTTCACGTGCGTATCGCTGTTTTTTCGTGCACTATTTGTGGTGTTTCGCACATGTATTCGCGGTTTTTCTCGTGTATATAGCTGTTTTGTGCATGTATTTGTGTGTTTCGCCATGTATTCCGGTTTTCTCGTGCATATTAGCTGGTTTTGTGCATGTTTTGTGTTTTTCGCCCATGTATTCGTGGTTTTTCACGTGCGTATCCGCTGTTTTTCGTGCACTATTTGTGGTGTTTCGCACATGTATTCGCGGTTTTTCTCGTGCATATTAGCTGGTTTTTGGCATGTTTGTGTTTTTCGCATGTATTCGCGGTTTTCACGTCGTATGCTGTTTCGTGCACATATTTGTGGTGTTTCGCACATGTATTCGCGGTTTTTCTCGTGTATATTAGCTGGTTGTTGTGCATGTATTTGTGGTTTTTCGCACATGTATTCGCGGTTTTCTCGTGCATATTAGCTGGTTGTTGTGCATGTATTTGTGGTTTTTCGCACATGTATTCGCGTTTTTTCGTGCACGTATTTGTGGTTTTTCGAACATGTATTCGTGGTTTTTTCTCGTGCATATTAGCTGGTTTTTGTGCATGTATTTGTGGTTTTTCGAACATGTATTCCCTGTTTTTCGTGCACGTATTTGTAGTTTTTCGAACATGTATTCGTGGTTTTTCTCGTGAATATTAGCTGGTTTTTGTGCACGTATTTGTAGTTTTTCTCGTGCATATTAGCTGGTTTTTGTGCATGTATTTGCGGTTTTTCTCGCCGCATATTAGCTGGTTTTGTGCATGTATTTGTGGTTTTTCGAACATGTATTCCCTGTTTTTCGTGCACGTATTTGTGGTTTTTCGAACATGTATTCGTGGTTTTTCTCGTGCATATTAGCTGGTTTTTGTGCATGTATTTGTGGTTTTTCGAACATGTTATCCCTGTTTTTCGTGCACGTATTTGTAGTTTTTCGAACATGTATTCGTGGTTTTTCTCATGAATATTGCTGGTTTTTGTGCACGTATTTTGTGGTTTTTCTCGTGCATATTAGCTGGTTTTTGTGCATGTATTGTCGGTTTTCTCGCCGCATATTAGCTGGTTTTTGTGCATGTATTTGTGGTTTTTCGACATGTATTCCCTGTTTTCGTGCACGTATTTGTAGTTTTTCGACATGTATTCGTGGTTTTTCTCCGTGAATATTAGCTGGTTTTTGTGCATGTATTTGTGTGGTTTTCGAACATGTATTCCCTGTTTTTCGTGCACGTATTTGTAGTTTTTCGAACATGTATTCGTGGTTTTTCTCGTGCATATTAGCTGGTTTTTGTGCATGTATTTGTGGTTTTTCGAACATGTATTCCCTGTTTTTTCGTGCACGTATTTGTAGTTTTTTCGAACATGATTCGTGGTTTTTCTCATGAATATTGGCTGGTTTTTGTGCACGTATTTGTGGTTTTTCTTCGTGCATAATTAGCTGGTTTTTGTGCATGTATTTGCGGTTTTTCTCGCCGCATATTAGCTGGTTTTTGTGCATGTATTTGTGGTTTTTCGAACATGTATTCCCTGTTTTCGTGCACGTATTTTTGTAGTTTTTCGAACATGTATTCGTGGCGGGTTTTTCGTGAATATTAGGCTGGTTTTGTGGATGTATGCGTTATTTGCGGTTTTTCGAACATGTATTCGTGGTTTTTCTCGTGAATATTAGCTGGTTTTTGTGCATGTATTCGTGGTTTTTCTCATGAATATTAGCTGGTTTTTGTGCACGTATTTGTGGTTTTTCTCCTGCATATTAGCTGGTTTTTGTGCATGTATTTGTGGTTTTTCTCGCCGCATATTAGCTGGTTTTTGTGCATGTATTTGTGGTTTTTCGCACATGTATTCGCTGTTTTTCGTGCACGTATTTGTGGTTTTTCGCACATGTATTCGTGGTTTTTCACGTGCGTATTCGAAGTTTTTCATGGAATTAAAGATTTTCCCTCATAAATCATGAACCGCTGAGAACCTGTCCCAAATTTTCCCATTGAAACAATGCTCCAACATTCACAGATTCGACATTCGCGGCATTTTTCAGGAACGTAACCACCACAAATGTCGGGGTCTGACGGTACAGTATTCCTGTCCCCACGTTTTCTTGTGCAGTGAGGTGTTTTGAAATATAAGCAGTAGGTATGTTTTAGCTTCATGCACGAAACTCGAGTTTTTATTTTATTTTCGGGAGCGATTGAGGCATCTGTCAGTTGCCGACACACCGCCAAAATAGAGGTATGTGTCAGAAGAACATGTTGCATGCTTGGAACAAGATCACCCATAGGATGGGTACTCTGCTAGTTCTAGTAATGAAGGGTACCCACATCAATAGTCAATCATCCACCAATACATAAGCATGTGACACTTGCATTTAAAATATTTGGAATCACACAGGTTGTTTATTACCGAAGCAATACATATGATTATAAATCTACGAAATAACTTTGTCCATAGGTTTGTAAACACAGAACGCAAAAAAAAATAAAAAAAAGTGGACACCCAAAAAGGAAGCGGACTACCATTCTTCATCTAGCTTTTGACCACAAAATGTTCACATGTGGTCTGAATGCCAGACAGGCAGAGACATCAAAACAGATGAGACAAACGAAGTTCAATTCAGAGTTGCTCCAGATACATCAAAATGCTAGGTGCTAAACAATGCTCAACCACCAGGCAAGCGGAAGCACAAAGCATGCAGTGACGATAAGGCCACTTATGGGTCTCAGCATTGGCGGAGTTCACCCAGCGTCATCGATTCACACCCCTATGTATAACTTTTGGTGGTTGCAGTGAGTCTCCACACCCCGGGCCCTCATCTTCTGCGCCCCTCTGTGCCCCGTGTCCTTCTGCTTAATCTGCTTGTCCATGAATACTTCAGCAGGGTCTTTATAGCAGATCCGATGTCCCAAGTCAGTTCTACCATTGCTTTAAGATTGTGAGTCTTTTTACCTCGTTTCCAGCCATTTGACGTTGGATTCTCACCAAGAGCTGTGGCTCAGCATACTCTCTGGGAGGGAAGAACAAGGAGGGACTGCTCCCTGCCCTTAAAGCTATAGCTTCTCCCATAATGAAGTCAGATCTGGCCAATTTGCACATATACTGGGATTTTAACAGTGCTGAGAGTATCCATGGAAGCAGTTTGGAGCTTTACTCCTGGTGATAGTCAATAGATGTAACTAGTCAATGGAGCATGTCATTATCACTGATTTTTTTTTCCCTCATACTTGGAGAAATGTACATGAAAAACAAAAGGGACATGAAAACATAAGGAATAAGGACAAAAACCGAGCCCGAATAACTAATGTGAGCAATTGCAAGTGTCATTTCCCCCGCCCCACCCCCCCCATAATAAATCTCAGCTGTTTTTAACCATGAAATGTCTCCACATCATCATGTACATGCCCTATACAGAGCATTGGTGCTGCCGAAGCAGTTAGTAGGGAACAATCCTGGTTGGGTCACCACTCTGATTCGGGAAGTCAGGGCAGGAATTTTTAATTTATTCAGGGTGCCAGCAATAGCTCGCATACTCTTCACAGGGAATACAGTGGGATCTTTAATGCCCACAAACTAATGCAGGAAGATGGGATGCCCAGTTTCACGTCCATCCGAGGGACGGTACACATTGATGGATCACCTCGCTTGTGAAACAACAGAATAAGAATGACAGTTTATGGCTCGGTCTGGATTCAAACACAGGCTAGATGACTTAGAGGCGAGTATACAAAACTAGAGCTCTAGGTCATCCTGCCAGCCGAGTCCCCACATATGTAAGGAATTTTCAATGTACTGTGTAATTCTCTTGGCGTTTAGACATCTCATGTGGACTAATAAAAAATAATATAGCACTCTACCAGGCAATATCTCCATAGCTCGTAGCATGTCTATCCATCATAATTCTCCATGATGGCAGGATCTTCATCTTCATAAGGTCCATTGCCATCATTTTTGTCGGTAAACATATCTCTTTTTCCTTTTATTGTGCTCAATTTTATATCCCAGCAGAGCCAAATCTATAGTGAAGTAGCATAGGTGAATGGATGTGGTTTTTTTTCTTCCAAACAGTCATAGGATACAATATTCAGGATAACTGAGTATAATTGACACTTAAAAAAAAAAAGTAGCAATTAAAAACCGGTCTATTTGAATTGGTCGCATTTAGAATGGTGCGAATCATGTAAGGCAATCCAAGTTGCTGGATTCAAATGTACCAGGCAAGCAGATACAGCAGAACAGTGAACCGTATTGATGTATAGGATTGTAGAGGGATATCTACATATTGTGATTAAACAATGATGGCAGAACTTTCGATTGACTCCCCACACCCACTACCCACCATTCTGATATACCCCTTTGATCCCATGACCCTTCCCTTTACTCATATCCTCTCTCAATCTCCTGTAGGTTTTCTCTTTGCAACTCTCCAACACTAACCTCATTTTTCTTCCATATTTCCCCCAATCTCTTCCCTTTCCCCAAATCCTTTTTTCAACCTATCCAGCTCTCGCCTCACCCCCCACCCAACTCTTGCTGCATTGAAATCCTTTTTTTTTAATGACTTTATCAGTTGTTGAATAAAACGAAATGCAGTGTCGAGATTTTTTTCCTCTGAAATAGTCTTCTCAAACAACAATGTTGACTTACCAGATTGACACCAAGCTGGAGATCATCTTTTACACATGTGGCATGTCAAGCAGAATGGATGCCAAACTATGGTCAATTTTGATCATTTTTGTTGCCGTATATCTTCTTCTTTTGGATGCAGCACAAGGTTATAGTGTAGCATTACTGTCTGAGGGCCCTCTGTAGGGAAGGAATTTGTAATTTGTTCATGGTGCCTGCAATAGCTCACCTACTCTTCATGAAGAACACCGTGGGATCTTTAACTTCCACCAACGATTGCTGGCAAACGGGACACCCAGTTTAACTTCAATCCGAGGGACGGCACACACATTGATGAATAGCCCCGCCTGCAAAACACCAGGATGACAGTTTACAGCTGGGATGAGATTCCGTCCCAGGCTAGAGACAGCTCAGAGTTGAGTGTGCGTACCTCTCGACGACCCTACCAGCCTGTTGCTGTATTCTTCACGACGCTTTTCTGACCATGAATTATTAACTATCATAACTGCTTAACGCTTGCCATCATCATCATGCAGCAATGATGCATCGGGTTTAAAACAGCCAAAGGTCTATAATGAAGCATGGGATTCTGAACACGTGTAAGGAAAATTGAAAAAGGTCAGGAAATGGGGATTGTAATAAATGACAGATTTATTTGCTGTTGCTGTAATCTATGTGTTGGTCTTGTGTGCAGAAAAGGATGTATTGAGGATGGATTGATGGATGAGCACTTGTTCCCTCACATAGTCTGATGATGGATCGGTAGGACGTGGCTGAATGGGATCTCTGATGGATGTATGGCTAAAAAGATAGATAGCTAGTTCAACGGGATACATTGATGAGTGATGGACACACATATGAAGGAACAGATGCAAGACTAGATGAGGCGAGGGGAAAGAGAGACAGGTGGATGGATTTGTGGATTGCAGACAAGATGATGGATGATGATTGGAACTCGGTGGCAAGGCAACGCATCAGCTGATGTTTATCAGACTGGCTCCGCTATTTTTTAGTTGGCCCATAAAGACCGTTTGGTCTGAGCCTTGACATCGCTTGTTCTGGGAGGCTCGGGATGGATGGCGGAGGGCCCGAGAAGGCCTGCTTGAGTGGGATTTATTGGTCAGCTCGCCATCGCAGCTGGCCTGTTCTGCAACACGCACGGGCCCAATCGATTTTTGCTCAACAACCCCCCCACCCTCCAACCCCCAGCCTTTGTGGGGATATCTCGATTTGTTTGTGTTACTACGAAGAAGGATGGACGTTTCTCCCGGTTGGAAAGCCATGTCTGTAAACCTTTCTAGCCTTCCAGCTGAATGCCACTTCCCCGAACCCTGAACAAGGTTCAGCATAGAACTATAACCTGTGCTATGAACGAATGTGTAAAGTAAGCTCGCTATGATACTAAACCCTTTGCTTTAAAGTGACCGCTTCCATTGTATTGCAGCAATTTTGTTATTTTATAACATTAACCAAATTCAACTTCTCATATAAATGCAACTTATGTGACCTTGTTGAATATCTTGCTTTATAGACCTTCTTAGCATGGATGTAAATTTTATAGTTTGATCACAGTGATTATTTTTATACATATATCAAACCTTATGGAGGAAATGGACAATAAAGGGAGAGAGGTCACTTCATTGACAATGGAACAGAGAGGAACAGGCACACAAAAGGCACAGAGAAATGGCAAAGAATAGACAAGCAGGCTAGACAAGAGCATACACACAGACAGGCAGCACAATAGGGTATGAGTGCAGGGCACACAGACAAGGTAAATGCAGACAGAGAAGCTAAAGGTTGACAGTAACGAAAGGTCAGTTATAAGAATAGAAAAGACCATAAGAATGTCCAGTGCCTTCAGAAAGTATTCACACCCCTCGACTTTTACACATGTTGTTGGGTTACAGCCTGAATTTAAAATGGATCAAATTTAATGTTTTTTTGTCACCGATATACACAAAATACCCCATAATGACAAAGTGAAAACATGTTTTTAGAAATTTTTACAAATTTATTGAAAATGAAAAACAGAAATATCTTGCATCAAGAAGTATTCAACCCCCTGAGTCAAAACTTTGAAGAAGCACCTTTGGCAGTGATTTCAGATTTGAATCTTCTTGGGTATGTCTGTATCAGCTTTACACATCTGAATTTGGGGATTTTCTCCCATTCTTCCTTGCAGATTTGCTCAAGTTCTGTCAAGTTGGATATGGAGTGTTGGTGAACAGCAATCTTCAAGTCTTTCCACAGATTCTCAATGGGATTCAAGTCTGGGCTTTGGCTGGGCCATTGAAGGACTATCACATTCTTGTTCTGAAGCCATTCCAGTGTTGCTCTCACTGTATGCTTGGAGTCATTGTCCTGTTGAAACGGAGATCTTTGCCGCAGTCTGAGGTCTTTTGCACTCTGAAGCAGATTCTCTCAAGGATTTGCCCATATTTGGCTCCATTCATTGTTCCCTCTTTCCTTACAAGTGTCCCAGTCCCTGCCACTGAAAAGCATCCCCATAACATGATGCTGCCACCACCATGCTTCACGGTGGGGATGATCTCTGATGGATGATGAGCTGTGCTGCAACGCTTTGCATTCAGGCCAAAGAGTTCAGTTTTCATCTCATCAGACCACAGAATCTATTGCCTCTTGCTCTCAGAATCTTTCACGTCCCTTTTTGCAAACTCCAGGCGTGCTGTCATGTTCCTTTTTCTCAGGAGTGGCGTCCGTTTAGCCACTCTCCCATAAAACCGAGATTTGTGAAGTGCTGCAGAGATTGTTGTCCTTCTA
>CM068960.1:72279472-72297066 GCA_035128595.1 Eptatretus atami | reverse complement strand
GACAATGTCGTTGATATTGCACATGAACAGCCATGACGATGATCAAGATAGAAGAGGATCGGCAGTTTTGAAGGTCAGCGTGAAAAAGGACAACATGGTTCGATTGCAGGAATTGACGTGAAACTCGCAAAGCAAGAAGAGAGAGCACTGGCGAGATCAGCAGCAGTTGCAGTGCGTGAGGAAACATCATGCAAGCTCAGCAGCAGTGACAGATGTTGTAGTGCTTCATTCATCATATGAGGGAACAGCATTATCTGCAGATAGCTCAGAAGAAGAACCAAAGAAACCTTCAACATCTTCTGGATCACGGCGGCGGAAAAAGGGAAAAATCTCTGTAGTTACACGTGAAGTTGCAGCAGCGCTAGATCGCACCAAAACCAGCAGCAGGAATGCTACTTATATTTTCTGCCATGGCTACGTCCGATCAGTTACAGCACCAGTTAGTGAACTGATGATCAGTCCTTCTTCAGTCCAACGAGCAAGAAAGTTCAACGTGCAGCTCTAGCAGCGAGATTCGTGAATCTTTTCACCACTCGTTCCACTAACATTGCACTGGATGACAAGATAATGCCCAATTACACAGGAACTGAACAACTGTCTGTGGATCGACTTCCTATTATGGTGTCTGCAAGGAGGTAACCAAGCTTCTTGCCATCCCCAAGCTATATATTCCGGCACTGCTGCCATTATGCAGAGGCCTGTATGGCTGAGATAAGGAGCTGTGGAACTGGGAGAACAGAATTGTGCCTTATGTTTGGACACAACAGCAAGTAATACAGGTATAAGGGCAGCGTTTGCATAAACTCGAAACGAGTTAGGAAAGGATCTTCTGAACCTTGCCTGTCGACATCACGTGTCTGAAATTGTTTTGGAAAAGGTTTTTTCACTGTATGATGTTTTTAGGTCTCCAAAAATCGAAACCTTCAGTCATTTCGTGATTTCTGGCCAAACATTGATCAATCAAAGTATCGCACAGCTTTGGATGATGTAGATGCATCAGAGCATGTAGATGTTATTCGAGAAAGTATCATCACCTTTGCCATGCAGCAACTGAATACAAGCACCCAGAGATGACTACGAAGAGCTCTTGCAGTTAACAGTCATCTTCCTAGGAGCTACTCCACCAAGAGAATTAGGTTCAGTACCCAGGGGCAGTTCACCTGCGCGTTGGATGGCACGTGCCATTTTGCCATCAAGATGTGGCTTTTCAGAGATCAGTTCACATCCAACAGCGCCAGAGCACAACGAGGGCATCTGTACAATCCCACTCTCGCATGGTGTGGAAGCACTTACTTCGAGTGTCACTTTTTGTGACTACAACCTATGTTAAATACTGGTTCACCTGTCCATCAGCCGGCGAAGCACAAGGAATGATCTTCAATTCTTGAAGGCACTGCATAGCTACCCAGACAAGGAAGTCTCAAATGCTGCTTTGACTGCATTTTCCAGACACCTGTGGTATTTGTTCGGAGACCTTGATTGGCCTCAGCCTTTTCTGTGACTCCGTCACTGTCGATGAAAAGCGCTGCATGGTCCACAACATGCACAATAACCAGGGATCTGATGAACCCCCAAAAGGCTTCCTCCATAAAAGATCCATCTACTATGGCACTACCCGACTTCGTTACCACTTCCACCATACAAGCTGCTCCAGATTCTGGGACTGGATGAAACCTTTCTTGAAGAAGACCCACAACAATGGGAGGCAAACAAATCATACAATGAGCAACAAATATCATTTCTGCCCGACGAGTGACAAATGATTTGGCAGAGAGAGGAGTCGCTCTTATGCAGTCCTTCAATGAAGCCCTGGTCCGCAATGAGAAGAAAAAACAATTTGTACTACAAATGGCGAGTACCACAAAACAAATTTCCAAAATCAGTGAAGGCCACTGAAGGGGAATGATAACTTTGATCAGTGATTGTTTTTATATCATTTTGAACAGGGACTGTTCCTTTTGAAGCCGTGGTCCGCAATGAGGAAGAAAAACAATTTGTACTACAAATGCTCGAGTACCACAGAAACAAATTCCTGAAATCAGTGAAGGCCACTGAAGTGAAGGGAATTGATAACTTTAATCAGTGATGTTTTTTATTTGTTTTATATCATTTTGTACAGTGACTGTCCTTTGTGTGTTTTATATCATTGTTTGGATGTTTTATTGAATTAAAATAAGCTACAATATCGCGCATTTTGCTATATGTAGTAAATCTTTCTGGGCTTGAGCAAGTTCTAAATATACTCTGATTTCGTATAAATGGCATATATCATTTTTTTTCTCAAGTGGCACACAATGGCAACCTGGCGCAGTATTAATTTCAAACTTCAAAATTTAGACACACCCTAATTAATATATGTATACACACAATATATACATACATATAAATATACACATATACATATACGTTAGGGTGGTCCAAAAAAGTCGAAAAAAATAGAATGTTGCTCCACAAGCTTAAAATTATTCTAATATGATCCAATAACGCACATAATTTTTTAGCTTGATCGGAGTGATTTAGAGGTCGCTCCATATGACGACTTTTAGTCTCATGACTTGAATAAATTAGGTATGGTCAGGTACGATTACGGTACTTCTGGATGTCGAGGTGGAAATGGGTGCATTTTCGAACTCTGTGGGTCGATTTACTCTAAGAAATGACTGCACCGACATTGAATTCACTACCATTTCGAAAATATGACCTAAAACAAGATTTATCATTACTGGAGTTGAGTAACTAATCCTACTCATTTCGATATTTTCTAATCTATAATTAATTTGTTGTCCTCTAAACATTTCTTAGAGTAAATCGACCCCACTGAGTTTGAAAATGCAGTCCATTTTCACCAAGGAAGTTCAGAAGTGTACGGATTAGCATCTCACCATACCCTAATTTAAATTAATAATAACTAAATAAACAACTAACATATTTTTCGTGAATCATTGAATCGAAAACACTGGATGTTGGGCCGGCTAGAAATAAGTTCAGGCGGGAGTGGAGACAGCAATAGAGGCGAGATGATAGTGGTATTTGGTAAATGAAACGAAATATTCAAATAGTTTCTAATTCCATTGATTGAAAAATTAGGGTATGGTGAGATGCGAATCCGTACACTTATGAACTTCCTTGGTGAAAATGGACTGCATTTTCAAACTCAGTGGGGTCGATTTACTCTAAAAATGTTTAGACGGACAACAAATTAATTATAGATTAGAAAATATCGAAATGAGTAGGATTAGTTACTCAACTCCAGTAATGATAAATCTTGTTTTAGGTCATATTTTCGAAATGGTAGTGAATTCAATGTCGGTGTAGTCATTTCTTAGAGTAAATCGCCCATAGAGTTCGAAAATGCACTCCATTCCCACCTCGGATATCCAGAAGTACCGTAATCGTACCTGACCATACCCTAATTTAACCAACTCATGAAACTAAAAGTCGTCATATGGAGCGACCTCTAAATCACCTCCGATCAACTGAAATTTTTTTATGCGCATTATTGAATCATAGTGGAATAATTTAAGGCTTGTGGAGACAACATCTGAATTATTTTATTTTTTTTTGCTGTTTTTGGACCACCCTAATATACGTATACATATACATACATATATATATATATATATCTACACACATACAGTATGTATACAAGCCGGTAGCGCGACGAGGGATTCGCTAGGATCGAAGCGCTGGATACGATGCTTTGCATTCTGACTGATCCACCGACGAAATTCATTGCCAAGACGTATTGGTTCACATACAATTGTTCCTCTGCCTGGCAAGATTTTTCTTTTGCGTATTTGCCAACTGGCACTCCTCATAAAAAATGACGGTAAATAGACACCCTATTTTTGAAGACTACCATTTGAAAAATAATCAGTTTGCTAGTTTGTGATGTGGGGCCTCGCGTTGCAGACAACACACACCACACAACACACACACACACACACGGAAAACCCGATAAACTTTCTCCAATGCTCTTGTTTGACCACACCACCTGAGCCACACAATATTTTTCATAAGCCACGCCCACTTTCCATAAGCCCACGCCCACTTTCCTACGCCACTCCCACTTTTCATCAACCACGTCCACTTTCCCTAAGCCTCATAAAAAATGACGGTAAATAGACACCCGATTTTTGAAGGACTACCATTTGAAAATAAAACCTCAATCAAAAATCGGCTCAAGTAAAATTTTCTAAATATCTCGAAGTGTTTAATTCCGAAGTCTCGTTTCTCTACATTCAAAACTGAAGGACAAGTATTGAAAATACTGTACGCGGTTTTTCGCGCCGCTGCACAGCAACGTGGTTGCTAGGCAACGAAATTCAAACGCGCACATCCCAGTATATATTCCACATGTTGGCAAAGTTTCATTGAAATCGGTTTGCTGGTTCGTGCTGTGGAGCCTCGCGTTGCAGACACACAACCACACACACACACACACACACACACACACACACCACACACACACACACACACACACACAAAACCCGACAATAAGGATATCTAGCATATTATAGCGAATCCAATATATATACATATAAACACATCGGACGCACTCGTGACTGTTATGGAGAGCATCGCCGCTGCGGATTATGTCTCGCATGGTAGAACTGCATGATCCGCAAAGAACAACCATCCGTCTGCCACCCAGATGATTGCTCTCACGAATACAAACCATTCAACCAGAAGGCGTGTGACGTGATTGGTGGGTAAATCGAAACATGTGGAGTGTGACGAGCACTCCCCTGATCTCCATCCAACATAGTCCTACTCCAAAGCGTCACCGCCAACCCAGAAGCCTCGGCCCGGGGACTCTGTCAAACAGACAAAGATTAGATGGTCAACATCAGTTAAACATCAAAGGGAGCCACTGATCCAGATTTTGGGCTTGTTTGCCCTCATCAGGGCGGCATACCGATTTATATCTAACCAATGATGACCACATTCGTTGGTTTAAACAGTCAGACTATGTCCATTCGAGATGGGGGAGTGCTCATTACACTTCCACATGTTTTGATATATATATATATATATATAATTATATATACATATACATATATTAGCAAATACAACCCATCTCCATTTCACTTTTTGAAACCCGCATATGTAGATACCAATCAACGACGTGAAACCCACCCACATGTAGAGATTGCAGACAACAGCAACTTGCACGTACACACATGCGCACGCACACACACAAACACACACTCATATTGAGGTGGATACTACTTTGAGACCTGGAAAGGCTCCGTTCAACTTTCTGGAACCCATATATATGGAGATTACAACCAACAAAAACAACAACACACACACACAAACACACAAACAAACACACACTCATATGGAGGTGGATACTTTCAGACCTGGAAGGGCTCCATTCCACTTTCTGAAACCCCTATATGGAGATAACAACCAACGACCAATAACCAATAACTTACACACCGGTGCCAAATGCCATTGCGGTTATACAGTTGATATACATACATACACACACGTGCAAATGTACACACATGCAAATGTACACGCGCATCAAGTAAATAAAAACGACAAACACAAAGATTTACCTTGAAACAGTGTTCTTTGAAAGAAGTGGGTAATTAGCGAAATTAAATTCAAAAATGTATCAAGCCACAGAACACAAAATGTCGATCGACACTCTATGCCTTCACAGCTAAAACAAACATGGCGAACACCTAGTCAGAGGGGCTTCATTGTTTTTTTTTTAAAATATGTGTCAATGTCGACGTGAGAGGTGGATTACAAAAGCAGATTGCACAAAAAGTTAAAACAAAGCGATTTCCTGTAACAATAAGATTCCACATTTTCAGTGGATGAGACACCTCCCGAAACACCCACTGCACGGCACCGCAGGACCCAACAAAGGCGGAAACGTACGATGTGAGATTGAAAGCTCGCTTTCCTTTTTCTGAAATGAACAACCAAGCAGCTGGGAGAGCGATCGCCAAGTGGCTTAAGCACTCAAGCAAGCACTCCAACGAAACGGTCAAGAAACGGCTCCCTTGGCACACAATTGGCAATCACCGAACCGTCATATTCAACATACACCTCCCGGAGATGCCCAAAAGGTCACATTTGTCCGAATTGGACAAATGAACACTTTTCTAGGAGTCAGAACTGCTTGTAAGTTCGATTTTGGAGCTTAAATTTTGTAATTCTTCTTAGTTTAAGAGATACGTATGGCAATCACATGTGCAGAAATGAAATAAAACGATGAACGCTGACGTCTCCGGGCGTTTATAAGCATTGCAATGTACCCAGCGATTTGTAGCTATGGTGAACAAGCATTCGATAATATAAGCAAGGAAAGTGAAGAAAAAAAACCATCATTAAGAAGTCGTTGCGGCCTGTTCCAAGTCAAGGCAAGGTTGAGCAAGCCAAAAAAACATGACAGCTTCAGACCCCAGAAAAGTTATCGAGGAAACGCCTTCATACCCCAGATAGCGAGGTGACCGAGGATCTCCCGATGAAGGATATAATTAAATAAGGCCATCAATCATCTTCAAAGGGGGTGTTTTAATGCACCCAAATATCCAATTTTCACTCTTATCTGGAACCAAGTCTTCTCGCTGTTGAATGATTTATATGGTGTTGAAATAAGTCTATTTTATTATTGTTACTTATTTTGTAGGTCTTTCAGAGTCCAGTCTGTAAGCCAAATTCTTCCAAAAGTGTTTGAGTACAGAATGTTTTGCATACAAATGCAATATTATTATTTGCTTTGTCAATTGGACCAATAACATATTGTGGTTGAATATGTTTGAAATAATGACATGTTTCTGGATTGTTTAAAATTACCTTTGGATTATTGATTCCAAGTTTTATTTTCAAATCAACAATTCTCCTTTTTACATGTTTCTCTTCTTACTCTCACCAAAAAGCCATTTATGCGTTTGGTATTTTGTGTTTATATCAATTTGTTCTCTATCCATTCTGTCAGTCATATCATTGTGAGTTACATTGCCTTATCTTCCACAAAACACACACACACACACACACACACACACACACACACACACACACACACACACACACACACACACACACACACACACACTAGCCTGACTTGCAATTCTTGTTGTGTGTGTGTCACCCAATAAGTGAAGAGCACCTCATGCATTGCTTCCATCCACAGACAAATCTTTGCAGCATTAATGATTGGGCTTATACAGTCATTAGCACTTATACAGCAGCACCAACGCTCGAGGAACAATGAAAACGTGAACACCTTTCTGTCGATCCTTGGCTTCATCAGCATGATACGGCCAATTTCCCTCATTTCTCCTCAATCCCAAACCTCATTGGTCTGACAAAGCATCTCATCAGAGACTTTGTTTAATAATTCACCATATATATTTTGTATTATTTAAAATTCCACTCTGACTGAGTACTATATTTTTAACTGGAGTATGACTGTGCATGTTATATGATTCTCCATGTACCAATTTATTATCATCATCATTATTTACACACAGACACTATGTTTTTACATGTCATTGTGCATAATCAAAGAGCATGCCACTTCTCCAAAAAAATTCAGTGGACTGACCTGTTTTCTTTCACTCTTATTTGGAAAACCAGGCACATTTATGCTGACACACGAATGGGAATCTATACTACCGAAAACGGCTCAAGCATTTGGTGCATCACTCTACTTCTCAATCCCTATCCATCCATGGGGACAATACTCTGTGCAGAGCATTTGTGCTGCCCAAGCACTCTCTTTGGCTATTGGGCACAATCCTGGACAGGTCACCACTCCAACACAGGATACCAGCAAGCTGACACTCATTTTGCCAACCTCAGAAGGATGAAAGGCAGAGTCAACCCCACCTGGTATTAATTCAACAGCCGAGTGGGATTTCAACTCAGGATCCGAGGATCCCAAGCCCACCACCTTAACCATAAAGCCAACACCAGGCATAATCCCTACACAGAATATTTAAATAATAAACGCTGTACCACGATCCTTGTTACAAAAACAGCTTGGCCCACATTTGGACATCTGTCAGTCCTGGCTATTTATCAGAGGGAAGGAACAAAATAGTGTAGGGAGAAAATACTGGTACTATAAATGAATAGGAGGACATTTCGAATGGGAGGCCAGAATGACAGATCAATATCTTTTGGTGAAAACGATTTGGGGAGAGTGCATCAGCAACAGATGTGGTGATAAAGTTATAAACATAAACTCACTCATACAGTGCATTGAATGGCTAAGTGTTTTTGGAACTCGTGCAACATTAACACTATAAAAACTACATGACTTGGCCCCGTTGTTGTTCCATACCTTGAGCTCTGCAGGAAGCTTTTCTCTTTGTGTGTCCTTTGTTTTATCTGTATATAGTCTCACCATAAAGAATATGAAATGTCGTGAGTAAAGAGGCATCATCTTGCAGAGCGATCACGGCATGCAGGCTGATCATATTTGCTCATATTGAATAAGCATTTTCAGTTGACTCCACAGCTGGCCTATGAATCTGGAGGGATGAGATTTCAGTCTTTCACTATTGTCCCCGGAGAGTTTGAGCATCCAATTAAAAGCCAAATGTATTCAAACTAAAAGGCGACTGAAGAAAATTAGGAACATATTCCAGCAGAAATGAGACTGAAGGAAATTAGGAACATATTTTTGACTCTTATTCAAAAATGGGGCAATTAGAGTTTTGTTCAGAAAACAGGATGAGTGACCAAGTCTGTGTTTGAGCTCAAAGAGTCTAATGAGACCCTGAATCAGCATTGGTTGACAAGGAAAAGGCTCCATGGCTGCAGAACGTTGTGGCTGCCCCAATCCACAGCACGGGGAAAGAAAGGAGGACACACATGTCATGTGAAGATGTAGAGGATTATGCAAAAAATGCACATCATATGAAAAACACACTTCTTGCTCCTTCAAAGATATCCACTCTTTGGTTGTCCTAATAAGCAACGTTAATCTAGCATATTCGTTTTGCACACAAATGCACAAGGTAATTGGCAATTTCTTACACCACAGTTTTGTTTTCTTCTGCCTCATTTGATGCCTGGTTTTTTTTTCTTCCTTTTTCTTGCCTTTCAAGCATTGTAAATGGATGGAGATTGTCATAAAATTAATGCATTAAAAGATGAGCGTGCGCACGCGCACACACACACACACACACACACACACACACACACTTTTTTCATGAAAACAAAAATTCAAATGGTCCTAATTCTACCACTCCACCGATACTTAGCTCTGTTTAAATATCAAACCTCAAAATATTGCAGGCCAAATTAATGTGAATTGTAAGAACTTCAGTAATTTTAAGTGAGTGACTGATTTGCCAACTGTCTGGATCATCTGCTGGGCTCCATTGTTAGCCCCTGTTGGACTTGGTCCGAAATGGGAATTTATGGATTTGGTCTCGATTTTTGTGTCCGTGTGTGCATGCGTGCACAACCATATCTCGGAGATGTATGGACAGATTTTATTTGTACTTTGCAGAAAGACAACACATGATGGTATACATTTGCACATCATTTTGTTTCATGATGCGATCAAAGATGGCCGACCTGGCGGCCATTTTAGTTGTAAAAAAGACCCGATGTTGAACACGTCCTCAACCATTTCTCAGCCATGTCTCTACCGATCTTGTGCAAACTTGGCACACAGATAATGAGTGATGGCTTACATAAGCAGGTCATTTTCTTTCACGATCAGATCCAAGATGGCCGACTGGCGGCCATTGTTACTTAAACGTATCCCCAAATGTTTCTCAGACATGCATAGTCCGATTTTGTTCAATCTTGGCAAAAGCACAGTACATAATATTCCATACCTGCATCTAACTTTGTTTTGCAATCTGATCAAAGATGGCCAACTGGTAGACTGGTGGTCATTTTAGTTGTAAATAAATATGGGCTGGCCCTTTAAGTCCATACAGTAAAATTAATAAAACAACGGGGGCTGTGACATTTTATGTCTTTTTTCCTTGTTCATCAAGATTTCACCCCTTTCCACCAAGAAACTCTCCAAACAGTGAGTCCATAACTCGGGTGTGTTCACACACAGTATGCTAATCCAGCAATGTAGTATCACTTTTTGATACATTAGCTATAGCTTATAACTTTTCCCATTGGTGTTCACACACACACACACACACACACACACTCACTGTTGAAATGAAGATACTTTTCATTGGGAGAAGTCTCAACCAAGGAAATCTGACAATCAACAGCTATACCCCATGCTGATTGTTGCCAAGTGAGGCACTTCATCTTATTTCGAGCCTCAAATAGAAAATCACGAAATGAGATATTTCTGAAGCCAACAAAGTGGTTTCTCATGGTAAATGCAGCTGAAAGGAGTTCCACGTTGTTGCAACGCAAGGAAGAATGTACATCTGAATGTGAACAGCAGCATATAGAGGGTTAATTCTTTCTTGAAAATGCATCGATCCATGCAAACCTAACTCCTGCTCCTTCATGACTGATGAGCCTTTCCTGATTAATAACAATAATATTAATTCACTCATTTCCCACATGGAAGATTCCTATTTGACCAATTGCCCAAGGAATTTTTTTTTTTTAATAATGTAGGTATCTCCACTAATGCAAATGCTGGATGATGATGGCTCAGAAAACCACCTACTTTTTTTTTTATGGAGCTTACCCTTCACAAGGCCAAAGGTAATTCGAGGTGGGGGTTACACGTGGAGGCGTTTGAGAGAGGGAAATAGGAGAAGAAATTTGTTACATTCCTCTTGAATTGTGGAAGGTTAGAGGATGAGGGAAGCAGGATACTGGTGTGGAGTCCGAGAATACAGCAGCATGAGGAAAGAAGCTGGAGGAGTTTTGAAACAGTGTTGGCATTCGGGATATATACAGTATAAGGCTGTCAAGAAGCTTCAAAACGTGTGGAACGTCTGAAGACCCTCCATGATAATATCTGGAGAAGTAAAGGGACTGAACATAACTACAGAATGCTGCACCGTAAGAGGTTCCAATGACGATACGAAGTAATACCTGATCAGATTGACAGCATGCTGCTGGATCTCGTCAAGAAGAGACAGATGACATGCAGGTGTACCAGCTCAAACGTTGAAACATTCCATAAGAAGCCATATTGTGGTCGTATATAGATATGAGAGCGACAGGAGGGAATCGTCATTTTCGGTAAAGACAGCCAATGCATTTGGAAGCAGTTTTAGCTCGACTGTAAATATACCTCCCAAGGCAGGGTGTTGAGCTGAGTCTTGTTCGTCATCTATATAACTGACCTCTACTATACTCGGGAAAACCCTCTCTTCCTTTTTGCAGATGACGACAACATTGTGTCATACAGTACCCCCATCGCACTTTGAGACACACGACATTCTGCATCATTCTCTGCAGATCTGGATTTGATTGGATGCTGGTCTGACAAATGGAGCATTTCCTTCAATCCTGAAAAAATATCACTGTCTAACTCTGTCACTCTGGAAAGATCATCAAACTAAACCACCCACGCATTGCCCTTTCATGGTCGGGCTTTCGGCGACCAGGTTCTCTGGTGAGGAGGGTGTATGATGTGGACACCCAGCAGGATGAAAAACGAAATCTGTCAAAGGGCGGAGGAGCTCATTGTGAGCCAACGGCCATCCATATCTAGTCCCCAACTGTGGCTGCGGACGTCCTCATGCAGTTGGGTTACTTTTTTGAGGAGGTTGGTGGCAGAATTTACACTCCGGCCACCGTAAAAGCCTTCACTCCGCAAAACACAAGAAAACCTTAAAGAAAATTGAAAACCCACTCCGTTGGAGTTCCTCCTGTGCAACTGCCTTCCGCAAGGCAGCTCACTGGATGACGGACTGGCAATACCTTCGAACTCCCCATCCTTGATGACAGGAAGTGAAAACCATCAGATCTTAACTTTCCTTGCGCTCACGAGATTGCGGGTCGGTTGTCCGGTTTGGATGGCTGAGTGTTGTCTACTCATTGACTTTTGGTGTGTCCTCGGGCTAAACTGAGGCTGGTCCTCCAGTGGGTGCCTGGATTGTCCTATCCTAAGAGAAGCATGATCACCTGTCTGTTATCATCTGAACTCAAGCATTTTGACATCGGTATTGTACACTGAGGTTCAGAACGGATTGGTGGTATCATCGGGTGGTTACACCTACTATTGGTCTGGTCGCTCTGATGGCACCATTGCCCAAGGAGTTGCTGTAGCTGTGTCCAATAAGCTGATTCCAATGGTAATTGAGGTAACACCGGTCAACGAGCGTATAATGATCACTAAGGATTAGTAACTCCTTTTTTCATGTATCTGGTCTCTGCATATGCTCCGACTGAGGTGAGTATCACCACGAAGGACGCATTCATTGCCACGCTCTGAGTCTGTGGTTGATCAGTGCCCAGTGAGATACTCTTATAGTCTTGGGGATTTCAATGCATCAACGAACTATGGGATGGATATGACATGTATGCCTGGTGTGACTTAGCTTGGGATCCTAAGGATCCTGAGTTCAAACCCACTCCGTTGTAATTATATCCAGGTGGGGTTGACTCTACCTGTCATCCTTTCGAGGTCAGCAAATGAGTGCCAGCTTTCTGGTATCCTGTGTCGGGAGTGGCAACCCATCCAATATGTGCCCATTAGCCAAGAACTGCTTAGGCAGCACCAACACTCTGCACAGAGTATGGTCCCACGTGATGATGGATGAGACATGTGTTGTCCCATGGGTCTGAACTGTGAAGCAGAATAGCACTAAGTTCCTTGACTTTGCAGAAGTCATGGACCTTAGTGGCTGTCATGGTTTCAGCGCCACAGGCTCATCGCTGTACTTGGTATTCCAACGCTGGTGGTGTGGCAAAGAGATTGACCACGTCAGTTGATGTCGCTGAGGATGATCTCAGAACTGCAAGTTACAGTGCTCAGTCTCAATACGACCACAGCTTGTGTTGCCAACTCTGAAATTGCAGCTTATATCCAGGAGAATGGTCCCATCCAGCCAACTGGATGTTGGCAAGCTCTAAGGATGAGAGGTAGCTGAGGAGTTTCGAACAGGCTGAGTGGGGATTTGGGAGTCTGAGGCCTTGCGAATTCCATGTAAGTATGTTGTGGAGTGCCTTCTAAACACCTTTATCTTTGATGTTTCTGGTGGATGTTCTTGGACTCACTGCAAGGGTGCAAAGGAAATAATTTTGTCTCTCAAGTACTCTGGATACCTTATTGCCAAAGTCGCAGGGCCAGGCTTAATGGCAGAGCTGAGCTGTTCACAGAGTTGATGCACAAAACTGTAAGTGCGCTGATTGTGGACAAGGTGGCCTATGTGCGAGGAATCTGTGAGGGGGTAGAGCATCACCTGTTGTCAAGTGATTCTCTTCCTGCTTACAGGGGAATTCATGTATTGCATTCCTCCAAGACCATTCCTCGGTGTACTGTAGTTATATAGGAGGGTTGCTGGCTCTTGACAGAGGAGTCTGAAGTGAAGGCCCGCCTGGCAAGTTATTTTGAGCGGCTCTACCAGGCTGATCCACCAGATGTTGAGTTGGATGTCAGGGGTGTTAGTACCCCTATTGCTGACCCTCCAATCAACTGCGATCCACCTTCCTTTGTGGAAACATAGACTGTGGTGAACCGGTTGAAATGGGCTAAAGATCCTGGGATCTGTGGCTGTTAGTATTAGCTAAACCCTAGGCTGTGGCTGAACTTCTCAAGGCTGGTGGAAATGCTGTACTCATGTCATTTGCATGCAGTTCTGTGCCCTGCCTGGATCACAGGCATCATTCCATCTGACTGTAAGAGGGGCCTTGTCGTCCCTCTCTGGAAAGGGAAGGTGATCGACAGGACTGCAACAACTACCGAGGAGTGATGCTGCTGTCAGTGCAGGGCAAGGTCTTTGCACAGATAATTATTGATAGTGTTCGCCACCATCTGCTTGAGCACCAACACCCAGAGCAATCAGACTTTACACCAAAGAGGTCAACGACTGACCGTATCCTTTCCCTTCGGGTCCTCACTGAAAGTAGACGAGAGTTTTGGCATGGGCTGCTTGCAGCCTCTGGTGATCTCTGCAAAGCATTCGATTCAGTGAATCAGGATCCCCTCTGGAGGATTCTTAGTCTTCATGGTGTGCCACCAAAATTGATCAATCTGATGTTTGAACTATACTCTGAGACTGAGAGTGCTGTGAGATGTGGTGATACCATCTCCAACTTATTTCCAGTTGTTACTTGGGTTCTTCAGGGGTGTGTACTAGCTGCCACACTTTTCATCTTTGCAGAGACTCTGGAGATGCTTTTAGGGGGCCCTCGAGGTGCTGAAAGAGAAGACGGAGCCGCTGGGATTACTTGTTTCCCGAGTCAAAACTAAGATCCAGGCTTTCACTGACATCTTGGATGCTGCTATCTTGTCGTTACCCGTTTGTGGTGAGGATGTTGCGGTCATGGAGAGATTCGCTTACCTTGGCAGTGATATTCATGTCTCTGCTGGCTTTGAGCCAGAGGTTAACAGATGTCTGAGTCGGGCCTGGGGAGTCATGGATTCACTGGATCATGGTGTGTGGCACTGTCGGTACCTGTGCAGGAGGACAAAGGTCCAAGTCTTCAGGTGCTTGGTGCTTGCAGTCTTGCTCTACAGATGTGAAACTTGGACTCTTACCAGGGATTATGAGATGGAGACTTAATTTCTTTGGTGCCATGTCTCTTCGGATAATCCTTGGCTATCACTGCTCAGACGGGTCCAATGAGCAGCTTGCTGAAGAGACTCAAATGAGATTGTTACCTGCATAGTCCGTGACGTCACGCTGCCTGTAAGAACAATGGCTCAGTTTTCCTGAACTGACCGCTCAACAATCTCGTCAACAAGGAGCTCGATAGGCGGAGGAGGCCATGGCCGACCATGCCTGGTTCAGCAGGTGATCAGCATCTCAAGGAAGGCATGCCAGGCATCTGCCTGGGGGTGGCCACACAGAGGCCCTGGAGTGCTGGCGGAAGTACGCAGAGCCGCTCCAGTGCATGCTCCCATACCTGACCTGACAATATGCCATGTTCAGCCAATAGACAGCTTCAGTCTCTTGAACTTCTAAACTGCCTCACCCTGACCTCCTGGCCCACACAACCGCAAAGCTGCCTCAAAAAACCAGCCTCATACTTGGCATACCTATCAATCCAAGATGCTTGGAAAAAATAGAGCACTCCACACTGAAAGGCCTTGCCATAGCTACAAAGGATACTGCTCTGGCCAATGGGCTGGTGCCCCAGCATCATGTCCATCTCTCCTAGATCCTGTGGAATCTGAAGATGTCAATTTTCTTGGAATCTCTTGCAATGAGGCGGAAGCACAAAGTCTGTTGCTTCACACCACCAGAAGGTCGATGGTCTGTGTGGTTTTTTTTTGGTCTCTGCTTGCACCCAATTGCTGCCACACTACCCCAATGTTAATTGAACCTTTGTATTCCATGAGACTCATTCTTGTAATATAACAGATAAGGAAAGTTAGAAAACAGTTTATCCTGTAACTACAGAAAATGAAAGAGAAACAAAGTTGAAAGATGAAAAACTTCAACTTCAGAGTGAAACCCACAGAAAAGTAACAAAACTTCCAACAAGAGGATCTCTTTATGTGAGTAATTTAAAGCATAAGGGTATCAGATGATATTGTTCTTGCTGGAATACATGTTATAGACAAGATATCTTTTACATTTCATTTTGTGGATCAAGTCTTGTGGTAGAGTGCACCAACTGTTTTTATTAGGATGAGAAACCTGCTCCTAAGATGGTCATAATAATTTTTACTTCTGGCAGGTGTGCAGACCAACAAGTTTTAGCCTATACACCACCCATGTGTATAAGCATGTGCAATTTTCTACAAATTACCCTCAGGCGAATATTAACTGATTTTTGCTGTTGGCCACAATTGTGGCCTCATGGGAACATGCTGTTGGCCACAATCATGGCCTCACAGGAACGTGCGGTTGGCCACAATCGTGGCCCGCATCATTGTTCAACAATCTGTATTGCTTGTTCCAATTTGTCAGTATGTAGGCATGTTCAGCATGGCCTTCAATGATTGGATTTGAATGTATTATGTTGCAGCTTGCTTGGAAGGTCAATGTTTATTGGCCAAAATAAATTCTCGCTTGTAGAGTGTGGTTTTATTCCCATTTATTTTTGAAATGGTGATGCCGAGAGAGGGCAAAAAAAAACAAGTTCGAATTGCGAACATACCCCGTGGGAGTTCATTCGTACAACTCTCAGGTGAGCGATAGCACGGACGACAGATAGTTTTGAAATTTGGTAAGATTTTCATCACATCAGAAAAAGAAACCAGAACACTTCACAAGAGTGAGACTAGTTTCATATCATCATTTGCGACTTAATTTTGTGTTGGGCATTGCCCAGCGCATTTAAAAAAATTTTTACTAACAATTTTAAGAAAATGGGCCTAAAGGGCCATTTCTCGGCCCAAAGGGCCAGAATCGCACTTCGGGCTCAGTTATTGCTTGAGAAATGGTCTCTAGAATATACCTGTCAAGTTTGGTTCGATTCCGTCCACTAATAACCAAGAAATAACAAGTTTAAGAAAATGGGCCGAAAAGGCCGTTTCTCAGCCCAACGGGCCGGAATCACACTTTGGGTTCAGTTAATGCCTGGGGAATGGTCTCTAGAATATACCTGTCAAGATTGGTTTGATTCCGTTTACGAACAACCGAGAAATAGCAATTATTAAAAAATGGGACGAGAGGGCTGTTTGTTGGCCCAAAGGGCCATAATCTCACTTTGGGCTCAGCTATTGCCTGCAGAGTGACCTCAAGAACATACCTGTCAAATTTGGTCCGGTTTCTTTCACAAATAACCGAGAAATAGCAATTTTAAGAAAATGGGCCGAAAGGGCTGTTTCTCGGCCCAATGGGCCGGAATCGCAATTTGGGCTCAGTTAATGCCTGCGCATATGTGTCTAGTATATGCCTGTCAATTTTCATCGAATTCTGTTCACGTATAATGGAGAAATAGACGTTCAAATGAACTGTACACAAGAAAAGAGAGAACGCGAGCGGCGCTTAAACACTGTGGGGTGGAAGACCCCACGGGGTTAAAAAGAAAAAAACGAAAACGGCGACGATTCAAACGACGATACAGCAAGTGATTCAGAGTTTTCAGGAAGTAATGAGGAGTTTTCAAAAATAAGTTTGTCCAGTGATACTTCGGATGATGTTGACGGAGGTGGTGATGCTTGGCTCAGTGTTTGGGTCCAAGAGGTATGGAGAAGAGGTAAGAGGTAAGAAGCCACAATGTATGGAGCTAAGGATAGTGCAAACACCACTTGAACTGGTGAGGATACGAGAAGTTTCATAAGAACATGCGACAAAGGGGAAATGAAAAACCTTACCGCCATTTGAGGCATTGATTGCAATGGACGACCGCTTGCGAAGATGTGAGCTCAATATCACATGGAAGCGTGTTCTTTTGTTCGCCAGAACATGGTGGGCAAGAGCAGATCAAAATCATAGAGAGCAGCATCCCACTGAAGAAAATGGCTGGCAGTTAGTTGATGGCCATGACAAACCGGTTTGGTTCGAAGGGGAGCAACTTCCCGAAAGCCTTATCCCAGAGACAGAGGAATTAGAAGC
>CM068960.1:72237476-72260740 GCA_035128595.1 Eptatretus atami | reverse complement strand
TCGCATAACTCCTATGGACCTACACTGGTGGCCACGCAATTCACCAGCTGCTTCATCTATGTACAAGGTCCTAGTGTGTTCAACTCTGTAACGCACATCATATTTTGCATAAAAAATCTGTCATACAGACCCCATTAAAAAAAGGATTAAAAATTTTTCCTTTAAAAACATCTGAAGAGTAGCACTGGCTTCACGGCGAGAAACGCTGCCTGTTCCATGCATGCTCGGTAAAAGGGACCTTATCCAGTGCTCGTGTGGAAGAATAGTCTCCCATAGCAGTTTCAGCTGCTAGGCAAGCATGGAAGGTCTTTCCATGGACGCAGAGTTAAGAGCTTCGTTGCTGAGAGGCGGAAAGCCATCATGTGTTTACTCTTTAGCCCCTGTCCATCCCTCTGTAGTCGGTAGGCTTTTTCTTTTTGGCGGAGCAGTGACTTTTTCCCCCCAGAAAAAGTCACAAAAAGACTTTTGAGTTTCTTAGGATAAAGCTGGGCCTGCATGCCATTAAAATGCCTCGATATGCCGCAAGCTTATTATGACTAGAGTACGACCCGGTAGGAAGACTTGCTTCATGTCCCCTTCATTTTTGTTTTAACCATGCTCATTTTTGTATCAGCATTCCCGTTTTTTGAAATAAAAACTGGAATTCCGAAGACACAGGGTGTGTTTCTTTTGGTCCATTCAGTCCTCAGGTGGGGAGAGTCTCTTCTGTGGACCTAAATACAAACTTTCTCTTTTTCATATTAATTTTAGTCGACTAGCCAGGCTAATTCCTGACAGACTCAACAAAGCCTAAACATGTCTTCTGAGTGCACAATTGCACAGGATCATCCGCATAGATGGTTTACGGGGATTTCAACGGCCAGAGAGAAAAACCTTTAGCCGCGTGCGTAGACAAATTTTAAAGGTCAATTGATGGGTATAGAAGCCAGACGGGGGCACCCTTGAGGATAACCTCTAGTAACAGGTGAAAGGCTGGGCTTAAGATTTACTTATTTGAGTCCCTAAATATTATTATACATAGTTTGACATAGCAAGTAAATTTTCTTTAACCAAACCCCCGTAAAACGAAAGAGATAGACATCTCATTGTGTCGAAGCTTTTTCTTGGTCTAACATCACCAGACCAAATCTCTTGTTCGCAATCAAAAATCGATCTGTCCACGGACAATTAAAATCTTGTGTATTGCCTTTTAGATGCATGATTGATCAGGATGTCAATTCCTCATCAAAGTTTGAGCGTGCAGAACTTTCGAGAAATCTTGTTAGTCGTGAAGGAGGAAATGGGACGGCCATTTTAAGTTCGGAGGTCTCCTTTCTTAGCGTATCGGAGCGGTGGGCCTGGCGCAATGTAACAGTGACCGTAGCATTCACACAGAGGATCAAGCAGTCATCCCAAAATCCAGCGGCTTGTAACTCTGCAGATTCATCAAGTCCGACTCTGTGGCAAAGTTTGCTGCGATAGAAAGTTCGTAGGTCACTTCCCTGTCACTGTTTTGACATGCAGTTGACAATGTGGGCACGAGTGGTTAAGGACGAATATTTTTTTCTTCTGTGTTTGATCAATACAAGTAAAATGTATTGTTTGGTCAAGTCTATGTCTTTTGGATCTTGTATTGCTGCTCGTGGTCCCCGCGAAGTTATTTGCTGTTTCTCTTTTTTGCGCTTCCACGCAAAAAACTTGGAAGGGTTACGATAAGTACTTTTCTCCTTCGCAGCTTATTAGAGCCCTTGGCTTGTTTTTTACAGGTGGCGAGAGGGCTTTCTCGTGTGTGTAGGAACTAGTCCTTTACTGGTTTGAAGGCTTGACTGAGAGACAATATTTCTTTAGCAATTGAGTGCAGCGCAGATTCTTTTTGGTAAAGAGCTTATATTGTGAAAAGCTCTGATATGGGTTTCGCTTGTCCACATTGTGCGAGGGCAGGTGGGAAGGATTCGTAGTCGTAAGCTTCCCAAAGCACGACGCGACAGGAAGCGTCATTTGCATGAGATCGCATTGAAGTCAATGTGCGGTGCCCGATTCAAACGGGGAAGTATATGAGACAACATGTGAGGTCGAAAAAGCACGTGGGGGGGATGTCCATGGTCGATGACATTAAGAGTCATTGGAGGTCAATCTTCTATCTTGCAAGAGATAGCCGGCTTTGACATCGGCCACTGTTTGCGTGCAGATGGGTTCGGAGTCTCCATACATCCATAGGAACGATTTGGACAAAGCTCTCGTTTAAGCAGAGGTCCTACTTTGTGGGTGGCTCTTTCATTTACGATCAAGGGTGGGTACTATTCTAAAAGTCCCCACACAGTAACAGACCTCAAACAAGCGGCGGAGAACATTCTAGTGGAAAAAACTGTTTTCTGTCGTACTGGGTGAAGTATAATTTATTAATGTGTGTTATAACATTTATAAATGAAAATTAATGAAGACCAAATGCCTTATAATAATCTCCTTGAAAGTAGACATTTTCAGGAATAAAGAGATGTTAAATAAGCCATCCGCACTGGACAGGGTCATCTACAAGAACATTGTCTTCTGATCGGTCCTTCGCTCGAGCACGAGAGCTTCTTGTCTCTTGCAAAGACAATCAAATGTTTTGCTCGACAGGAACTTTACTGAGCTTTGCGCAGGTGAACGTCCCCCATATTTTTAAGTTAAATAGAAAGTCTTAGTTAGGTAGGGGTTTGTCAGGTAAAAGGAAGTTGGTCTTCTTGTAGCTCTTTCGGATTTCAATCACAACTTCTAGGCGATATTGACGTCAGTCACACCAATTGTCACCTTGGAGGAGAGTCTGAGTTGATAAAGCCGACAGGTCGGAGAAGGTTAAATCTTCGTTTTTTCTTTCTAAGTGTCTGAGAAACTGGAGAATTCTGTGTATAATTTATCCTCCAGTTCTTGCATGTGGGTCATTCAGCCTCGCTCACCAGCAAGGGGTGTTGACGACGAGGCCATTGAGGTCTAATCGACTGATTTTTATTTTTCTCTTCAACATGAATCGTGCTCTCACAGGGAATAATCGTTTCTGCTAAAGTGAAGCTGTTTCCACACGGGAGTTTAGACCGTGCAGGATTACCGTTTTTGTATCGGAGGTCGGCCCTCTTATTCTGGGCTGTAACTTCTTCTCCTCCTTTACCTTCAGAACTTCTCCGTCATGCAGGGCGCGCGACGAGAGCAGGTTGTGGTTCTGATTTTATGCAGGTGACCGGAGTGGTACACACTCTTGTGGCGTTGCCTCGGTCTTGTTCTGAGAGGATATGACGGTACGTCTCCTCCTTTTCAACGAACCCTGAACCTATTCTGCGCAGTGTAGGAACAGGCAGGAGCTTCTGTTTCTAGATAGAACATTGCGTTCATTGATGCGTATCTTTTTCGAACAGCTCGCCTGTGGTGTCCTCACTTCTTCTCTTCTTATAATTCTCTTGGGACACAGTGATAACGCTATCCGCGGTTATCGATTTCCGCCTCGAATGTGAAGTCATCTGCTGCAGACCGCCATTGCGACTAATATCGACTCTAGATGTGCCACTGGATTCGGCGTTTGTTCCCTAACGTTAATTGCAGCGATTATACTTCGGGCCAAGCACCTTTTTATGTTGAAGCACACGGGAAACATCCTTGTTCTTGTTGCAAGACATTCGATATTCATTTTCATGAACAACTTAGCAGGATTGAGCTATTTGGTTGTTTTTTAACCATGTACAGTGCCGCCGAAATCTAACTATGCGGCTGTGAATCGAACGCAAACGAAAGAATCATGGAGTTTTTACACCACTGCCAACTGTTTTCAAACGGACCAAGATTGCTCGCTTTTAACGAAAGGTGGAAATTTGATAGGTGATTTTCACCCGTGAGTTCCAACAACTAACTAACGAAATATCTGGCTTAAAGCATCGGTTTCAACCGCTGAGCGACGTGGCGTCTCGGAGAAAACAAACTGTTGGTTATCTTTGAAGTGCGAAACATTTTCGAAACAACGTTTCCCACACGTCACGACGTCCGTCGACCCGACCCCTCGTGGATCTAACCATCAACGCATCTTCGCGATGAGTACTCGGTAAACGCTATTCTGAGACTGTTATGCATAGTGGAACAAAGCGAATGCAAGACCTGTAACGAGAGAATTCGCATGGCGAAGGTAAATAAAATAAGAATGAAAATAAAGGAAAGAAGAGTATACGGAAAAGTAAACACTCCTATAGACGGCGAGGTCTATGAAAAGGATGAAGTAGGCCCGGAACGAGGTTATGAACCCACAAGCACCTACCGTGCCGCTCTCCTCTCTTCTCGTTCAGAGGAAGGGAAAACGGGACCTCCACAACCGAACATTGTACAGGGGAACGAAATGGGAGGAACAAACAACACACAACACAGTACTCACAGCTGCACACATGAAGCCGCCATGACGCCACACCCACGCACGACTCACCAACGACCAGCAGGGGGAGATAGAGAGAGATAGAAAGATAGAGATATACACATACATATATACATATATATATATATATATATACATATATTATTACGAATTTGGAAACCTTGTGCACACAAACAGCCAGAGTCCCGTAGTTCAGTTATTTCGATAAGTATGTGTTTATAGTTAGAATCCATCCCTTTCTGTCTAATGGGAATGTCGTGTGTGCGCAGTGAGTTATTTTTTAGTTAGGTTTTTACCACAACAACAACTACAACATCTACTACTACTACAACAACAACAACAACAACAACAACAACGCCACCGTCCCTCACTGACCCAGTCGCCATTGCCCAGTGTTTTTGGCTGAGGGCGTGGGCGGAGCCTCCGTCACTTCGGGTCGAGGCTCCGCTCCAAGGAAGGGCATGGACTGTTTCCTCCAGCCAATGAGTGAAGGGCAAGCACCACACGCACGCCCCAGCCAATCGGGAGGCTGACCGCGAGTCGTCCGACAACCCCTCGTCCAATCAGGAGGTGAGGGGCGAGAAAAGAAACCCCTCCCACCTCAAGAGAGAGAAAGAGAAGAGAGGAAAAGAGACAAGAGTGATCGAGGCGACTGCCTAGCGTCAGGAGTCTTGGTGGCGATTGCGGCGCGGTCTGTGGTCGTGGTTGAGTGGTCTGCAGTCTTGGTGGCGATTGCGGCGTGGTCTGTGGTCGTGGTTGAGCGGTCTGCAGTCTTGGTGCTGACAATGCTAAGGTCATGGGTTCGAGTCCCACCGTGGTGGTTCGGGTCGGTGTGACCGCACGAGGCGGGATAGGTACCCCGACCCGGCTTTACCGACTAAAGACCCACGAGCCAAGTTCTTTATGTGTGTGTGTGTGTGTGTGTGTGTGTGTTGTGTGTGTGTGTGTGTGTGTGTGTGTCCGTGGCCCCCTCTGTAAGAGAAATTGGATTGTTTCCCTTCCTTGTAAATTACATTTCTTTATTCGTGATAACTCTGCTCTTTTGGCTCCCTCCCCGTTATTGTAATAAATAAACCCTGTTAAATGTACCAGCTCATTTTCTGTGCTTCCTTCTTGCTACATGGTGCGTATTGAGAATTATAAGGCCGTTCTGCCGTAAATTGTTCATTTGGCCGGCGCTGGCTTTGTAACTTCCGCTCGGTTACGCCGGATCCGAGTCGTGATAGCGACTCGATTCGACAAAGTGGCCTGAGGGTGTGGTTTCCCCGGAGTTGGACGGCGTAAGTACTTAGGAAATTGGAATTAGCAAGTGACCCTCCCTCACGCCATAAAAATATTGCGACCACGGCTCTAAGTGACCTGACCTTTCGAGTTGTCCGAGAGTCACGACCTAAATTCCGGGTGTTCGGTGGGAGACGACTCTACTGCTCCCTGAGTGGTCGTTTGTCGCCACCGAGCCCGACACAACAATATATATATATATATATATATATATATAATATTATATATATATAATATATATATATATATATATATAATATATCATACACACCACACACACACAACATACCACTATATGTACCTTGTATGTATCAAGTATATTTTGGCGAGACCTGGGTCGGGCGAAGACCACGGGGTAACTACCTCGGGTTCCCACCAGACTCCCAAATTGCAGCCGTACACACAATAAACCTTTGTGATGTGGCGGGTTGCTAACTCGACATGAACGCCAATAACTCAACATGTGACTTAGGTCCTCCATCAAAATACCGTTACCTTAAGTACGTGATCTAGACTGGGGACACGACCCTCGGTATGCACTTGCTCAAACTGGGATAATGTTCCGAATCAGATGCGTACGGGACTGCCAAGCACGACCGGCTAAGAAACAGATTGTTGGGATATGTCCCAGCTAACGAAGGTGCACAGCCATGCTGGACAATGGAAGAACACAAAAACGAGCTGGAACATTCTATACAAAGCATTATTTACAAATCAGGTGAGGAAAGTAATGTGCACATTGAATGGTTTGTTTTATGTACATAGGGATGGCAAGGGAATTTGTGGTGCGGCAAAAGGGAAGCAATCTTCCAAAGGCAGACACAGAGCAGAGTTATCCCGTTATATCTTCGAGAATCCTAATTTATGCGAGGACAGGTCCATCCCACACACACAAACTCAAGAAATTAGATCAGGACAGAGAGAAAGAAACAGGTGAGGGTAAATGACCTCTCAATACCTGCGATGGTCGGCAGACCAATGCAACCCAGGAACACTTAGGCCTAAGTCACATTTGCTCTACGCGAGGACACGGCGGCCGTACGCCCTCTGAATTGACAGAAACGTGTGGCGCCGCAGGTTTCTGCGGTGGCCTCAGGTGCCCTACGCCGTTTGGCTATATTTTACAGGTCGTAAGGTCGCCGTGGAATTATAACGCGGATTATAAACTTTTTTCATTTTTACGTTCGCCGTAGCAATTCGACAAGCCGAAAAAAAAAAACTGGTAAAAAAAAAAAAATTAACCATTCGTTACTCGTCCGCTGCCGCACGTTCACCTTAGGGCCCTGCGTCGCCTTGCGACATCAAAATCAAAGACCATACGCAACCCCACGTTTTCGGTCTCCACAATTTCTAAGACTAAGCCTAAGTCACATTTGCTCTACGGCAAGATACGGCGGCCGTACGCCTCTGAATTGACAGAAACGTGCGTGGCCGCAGAGTTTCTGAGGTGGCCTCAGGGTGCCCTACGCGTATGGCTATATTACAGGCGTAAGTCGCCGTGAATTATAACGTGGAGTTATAACTTTTTTCATTTCTACGTTTGCCGTAGCAATTCGACAAGCCGAAAAAAAAAACTGGTTAAAAAAAAATAAAAATTAACCCATTCGTTACCGTCCGTCTGGCCGCACGTTCGCCTTAGGGCCCCCCTGCGGTCACCTCGCGGTCGCTTGCGCACCTTGCGTCTGCCTTAAAATTCTTATGGACGCCGCGGAACGCCTAAGTCACCGTGCGACATCAAATCAAAGACCTACGCGAACCCACGTTTCGGTCTCCACAATTTATAAATACGCCGTGCAGCTCCCCGAAAAATAAACAATATGTGACTGCTACATTGTGTGACCGTGGAAATACTGCGGCCACCGTATAATGCTAGTGCCGTAATTTTGGAGATCCACGCCGCCGTGGCAAATGTGACTTAGGCCTAAATACGCCGTCGGCTCCCCGAAAAATAAAAACATATGTGACTGCTACATTGTGTGACCGTGGAAATACTGCGGCCGCCCGTATAATTGCTAGTGGCCGTAGATTTCGGAGACCCCACGGCCGCCGTGGCAAATGTGACCTAGGCCTTAGGGAGAGGTAGGTGAGAAGAATAGTGGTTGTGTCTAAGATGTGGGAGTGGGAGGTGTGGTGTAGTGCAATCTAGGGTTTGCGGTGTCGTGCCAGAAGAAAATGCGATTGCGGTTCCATAATAATGTTCATTTGTGCGTCCAAAGAAGACGGGATAGATGGGTGGATTGTGAGAAAGAGGGGAGAATAGATGCGTGAGGAGAAAGATCCCTAACCTAGCTGTGTAAAGGTCTGGATGTGTAACATGCACCACCATGGGACGCTCCACCTCATGATATGGCATGTTATCTCCTGCTTATTTACTTTGCCGGGGCTCGTGGCAAAGTGCATTCCACACTGGTCCGTCTGGCTGCGGCTGCGCGAAGTTGCGGGACATTGACAGCATGGCAGGGAGTCTCAAAGGGCGGCAGTCACCCCGGATCCGGCTCTCTAAGGAGAAGAAGAAGCGCGTTCTGCTAATCGCACACCAATAGTGTTCGGAATTAGAGCAAGATAGGGAGCGAAGCAAAGAGGTGAGCTGAGGCTCCTAACCGCCCCGTGCTACCTCTTTTATAAGCCCTGGGGAAAGGATGGGGCAATGACGGGAAAGTGACGCGCTGTGGCTTGAATCGTGCTCCTCCATTAGGCCACAGCGGCCGTAGCCATGACCTGCAAGGTTCCGGGATTGGAAAATCATCTCAGTTGCCTACCAGCTTCGGCACGGGTCAGAGCTCCTGACTTAAAATAGGGCATGCTTCCCGAGCCGCCACCTCGGCCCTGAATGTTCTCCGAGTGCAGTCTGAATGTCAGATGGCAGCGGACTTTCCCCGCCACCCACAGGCCCCCTCATAAGGCAAAATGCGCACCCGGGCCCCATATCAAACTCCCGGAATGCCCTTCTCGTGACCCCTCCTCGTTGCCCCTGGTCTTGCCATGGTCTGGCGACTGGATGAGGGTTGTATCAATTCCGGATGCTCACTCAGGACGTCCCCTGTGTGATGCGGTCGAGCTAGTAACATCTGTTGCATGGTCAAGCATCGTGCAGCACTATGGACAATCCGACGTCGTGCGGTGCTCCTCAAAATATAGTGGTGAATTGTAATGATGCAGAGGTAAGAGGGGGGGGGGTGCGGGAATATTTTTCCCATGTGTGGGAGGTGTTTGTGGTCAAAGTGATGAGGTTTGGTGAGCGAGGTGCGAAGTAAGGTGAGGTGCTAGTTGGGAATTGGCACGCAGATTTGAAAGAAATAATGGTGCGCGATCCCCGAGTTGGTTGGTGAACTGACGACATACAGTCGGTTGATGAGCTGGCGACAGTCAGTTGATTGGTGAGCTGGCGACAGACAGCTGGGTGACAGTTCCTGACAGTTTTGTGACAGTTGGTGACAGCTGGTTACAGCTCCTCACAGCACCTTACAGCCCCTTACAGCCTTACAGCTCTGAATGCTGGTGACAGTTGGTGAGTTGGTGACACACTTACAGCCTTACAGCTCTGACTGCTGGTGACAGTTGGTGAGCTGATGAGTTGGTGACAGCCTTACAGCTCTGACTGTTGGTGACAGTTGGTGAGTTGGTGACAGCCTTACAGCTCTGACCGCTGTTGACAGTTAGTGAGCTGCTCCTGACGATGGCTGACAGTTGGACCACTCCTGCTGGTTCTGCTCGGGACTGCTCTTTCTTGGCGTACCTGATTCTTGGCGTCCCTGGTTCCTGGGGGTGACGACGTGACATTGATTGGTGTTCAAGCCTGTTTGCGAGTGGGTTTACGGTGAGGCAGGGCACTGGCAACGGACCAAGGCACGTTCCCACATTTCGGAATATTTTATTTGACGCACGACGACTTCTACCTTGGCAAGCCAAGACTGGATTTCTTTCCCCCTGAATGATGTGCTGGGTACCCTTGTCTCGTGTTTAATCATCAGATAAGGTATAGTGATAAGCATCTGTTCTTCTCTCAATGCCTGTTTAATTCTTGATTTGCTTGAGATTATTTTGATTGATTTGAATTTACCTATTTCTATCACAAAGAAATAAAAACTTCTTCAGTTTATTTCTTTTTTCTTCATGAATAAATTCCATGTTGACGTTTCAAATTGTCCGTGCTTGTCCTTTCCTTCCATTGATCCAGCATTGTCCAAACCTAGATAGACTGGGAGGTAGTTCCCAAACAAATTAACCTGTCATAGTCGGCACGCACCAGCGGTTAAATGCTTGGCCGCCCGAATTAAGATCTAATCAAGACAAGATTGGTGCTTTGCCGAGGGCGTGCCACCCATTCAGGAAGCCACGTGACCTCTAGTTAAACGGAAATATTAGACGGTGGACACTGGAACTCATGGTTAACTGATTAGCATTCGTGGTTGTAAAGCAACCCACCGGATCACGAAGTTAATTGTGAGCGGTTGTCCCAGGTCCAGCTATTCTGAGGAGAAACGGGATTAACCTCCTCATAATGCACGGTACCCGTGGCCGTAATAAAACCTTATTTCGTGTCACCATAATGGAAAAATACCGCATTTCAAATTGCACACCAGAAAAAAAACCATATTTTCGTATCGCATACTGGAAAAAAAAACCACATTTCCCATTGCAAAATGGAAAAATACCATATTTTCGAATCGCATGCTGGAAAAATACCATATTTCCTTGTCACATAATGGAAAAATACCATATTTTCGAATCGCATGCTGGAAAAATACCATATTTCCTTGTCACATAATGGAAAAATACCATATTTCCTTGTCGCATAATGGAAAAATACCATATTTTCTTATTGTGTCCTGGAAATATACCATATTTTCTTATCGTGTCCTGGAAAAATACCACATTTTCTGATCGGATACTGGAAAAATACTATATTTTCTGGCCGCATAATTGAAAAATACAATATTTTGTATCACATGAAGGAAAAATTCCTTACTTTGTATCACCATAATGGAAAAATACCGCATTTCATGTTGCACACCGGAAAAATATCATATTTTCGAATCGCATGCTGGAAAAATACCACATTTCATATCACAAAATGGAAAAATACCTCATTTCATATCACAAAATGGAAAAATACCACATTTTCCATTACTTACTGGAACCAGGCACAACAAATCCCGCCCATTTAAGGCATAAAGTTATTTTGGGGATCAAATTTAAATTTGATACATCCATATATCCTGAATGTTGATTATAAGAAATAGAATAAGGAATATTTTAGTCTTAGTTTGAAGTCAATTAAACCATTTTTGACGAAGTTATGACCGTAAAATGATTTTGACCTTTCAAGGCCACGTAAGGTCAAAGGTCATGGTGTCAAATGAAAGCCAATAAAGGACTTGATATATGTCTTCCATAGTAAACACGCATATTCCTAAACTTTTTTGATTTATAATGGAAAATTTGTAATTTTGACCGATGACCATGAACCCCAAAACTTCGGACCCTACCGATCTTCACAAATATGCATTTTTCACTATAGGAATGGGTAGGATTATAAGTGATAAATAGAATAAGGTTCACTATAAGCTTAGTTTGAAGTAAATCAGATCATTTTTGACGAAGTTATGAGCGAAAAACGATTTTGATCTTTTCGTGACCTTGACCTTGACCTTTGATCCAATTGGACCCAAAGTTAATGGGGTCGTCCAAGGTTCATTGCCCACCTGTGGATTAAATTTGATAGTGTTTGCTAAAGCTGTTTTGCCGTAAAGTTGCTAACAGACAGACAGACAAACAAACAAGCAGTCATAGACTGGTACTTATGAAATCGTCAACTTGACCTCTGACCTTGTCTAATAAAAGCTGTCTCTAGAGAAGATAGCGACGCAAACCAGAAGTTTCTACGATGATTCTGCACCAAACCATCAAAAATCGAATGTTTGACCTCACGGTGACTTTGACCTTTGACCGATTTTGACCAAAATCTAATCAGCGCTAGCCATCACCCTCCTGAATCACGTGGTGTAATTTGACATTGGTAGTTCTTCCGTTCTCGAGTTATAACTTTTTTTTGGATGTTTGACCTCACTTTGACCTTGACCTTTGACCGATTTTGACCAAAATCTAATCAGCGCTAGCCATCACCTCCTGAATCACGTGGTGTAATTTGACATTGGTAGCTTCTTCCGTTCTCGAGTTATCGTGCCTACAAACAAACAAACAAACACAGAGGACGGAAGTGATCAATATACTTACGAAATCTTTAGATTTCGTAAGTAACAAACAGAGAAACAAACAGACGATTACAATATCCCGCTCCCTCCGGGGGGCGGGATAACAAACAGACAAACAAGCAGTCATGAGACTGGTACTTACGAAATCGTCAACTTGACCTCTGACCTTGTCTAATAAAAGCTGTCTCTAGAGAAGGTAGCGACGCAAACCGAAGTTTCTACGATGATTCTGTACCAAACCATCAAAAATCGAATGTTTGACCTCAGTGACCTTGACCTTTGACCGATTTTGACCAAAATCGAATCAGCACTAGCCATCACCCTCCTGAATCACGTGGTGTAATTTGACATTGTAGCTTCTTCCGTTCCCGAGTTATCGTGCCTACAAACAAACAACACACACACAAACAAACACACAAATAGATGACGGAAGTTCATCAATATACTTACGAAATCTTTAGATTTCGTAAGTAACAAACCGGACGATTACAATATCCCGCTCCCTCCGGGGGGGCGGGATAAAAATACCATAATTTTTTTCTCACATCCTGGAAAAATACAATATTTTCTTTTCGTATCATGGAAAAATACCATATTTTCATGTCGAATCCTGGAAAAATACCATATTTTCTGATTGCATGCTAGAAAAATACCATATTTTCTTTTCACATAATGGAAAAATCCCACATTTTATTTTCCTTTCCTGGAAATATCCCATATTTCATTTCAGACAATGGAACAAATCATATTTCATGTCAAATAATGCAAAAATATCATATTTCATTTCACGATAATGGAAAAATACCGCATTTCTTTTTGCAGACTGGAAAAATATCATATTTTCTTGTCACATAATGGAAAAATACCATATTTTCGTTTCGCATACTGGAAAAATACCATATTTCACATCACAAAATTGCAAAAATACTGCATTTCCCATTGCATACTGGTAAAATACCATATTTTAATTTCGCATACTGGAAAAATACCATATTTTCATTTCGCATCATGGAAAAGTAAGATATTATTGTCTTGCATACTGGAAAAATACCATATTTTCTTCATGCATACTGGAAAAATACCATATTTTCTTTTTGCATCATGGAAAAGTAAGATATTTTCTTCATGCAAACTGGAAAAATCCCATATTTCATGTCACATCATGGAAGTACACCATATTTCTTATCACATCAAAAAAAAAGTATATTTCGTGTCACATCATGGAAAAATATCATATTTCATATCACAAAATGGAAAAATACCATATTTCTTATGACATAATGGAAAAATACCATATTTCTTATGACATAATGGAAAAATACCATATTTTCATTTCGCATACTGGAAAAATACCATATTTTCGTGTCGCGTACTGGAAAAATACTATATATTCATGTTCCATTCTGGAAAAATACCATATTTTCATTTTGCATGCTTAAAAAATATAATGTCATATCACATAATGGGAAAAAACCGTATTTAATCTTGTGTACTGGAAAAATGCCATATTTTCAAATCGCATCCTGGGAAAATACCATATTATCTTTTCTTATACTGGAAAAGTACGATATTTTTGTATTGCATCCTGTTAAAAATACCATATTTTCTGATGGTACACTGCAAAATATCATATTTTCTGATCGCATAGTGGAAAAATACCATATTTTCTTGTCACATAATGGAAAAATACCATATTTTCTTGTGACATAATGGAAAATACCATATTTTCTTGTCACATCATGGAAAAATACCATATTTTCTTGTCACATCATAGAAAAATACCATATTTTCTTGTCACATAATGGAAAGATACCATATTTTCTTGTCATATAATGGGAAAATACCATATTTTCCTGTCAGATAATGGAATGATAAAATATTTTCTTATCACATAATGGAAAAATAATATATTTCATATCACATACTGGAAAAATACCATATTTTGTTTTCACATACTGGAAAAATACCATATTTTCTTATCACATACTGGAAAAATACCATATTTTTTTATCGCATACTACAAAAATTCCATATTTTAATTTTGCATACTGGTAAAATATAATATTTTCATTTCTCATATTGGAAAAATACCATATTTTGTATTGCACATTGGAAAAATACTATATTTTCATGTCAAATCCTGGAAAAATACCATATTTTGTTTCACATAATGGTAAAATGCTATATTTTGTTTGACATCCTGGAAAAATACCATATTTTCATTTCATATCCTATAAAACTACCATATTTTCATTTCGCATCCTGAAAAAAAACCATATTTTCATTTCGCATACTGGAAAAATACCATATTTTGTATCCCATGTTGGAAAAATACCATATTTTCATTTCGCATACTGGAAAAATACCATATTTTCATTTCACATTCTGGAGAAATACCATATTTTTATTTCGCATACTGGAAAAATACCATATTTTGTATCGCATACTGGAAAAGTACCATATTTTTGTCTCGCATTCTGGAAAAATACCATATTTCCATTTCTTATACTGTAAAAATACCATATTTTCATTTCGCATCCTGGAAACATACCACATTTTCTTTTCACATCATGGAAAAATACCATATTTTCATTTCGCATGCCTGAAATATCCCATACTTTCTTATTGCATGCTGGAAAAATACCATATTTTCATATCGTGTCCTGGAAAAATACCATTTTTTAATTTGAATCCTGGAGGAATACCATATTTTGTTTCATATAATGGAAAAATACCATATTTTCAGATCGCATTCTGGAAAAATACCATATTTTCATTTCACATCCTGGAATAATACCAGATTTTGTATTACAAAACGGAAAAATACTATATTTTCATATCACATCCTGGAAAAATACCATATTTTGTTTCACGTAATGGTCAAATACTATATTTTTTTTGACATCCTGGAAAAATACCATATTTTCATTTCGCATCCTGGAAAAATACCATATTTTGTTTCGCATCCTGGAAAAATACCATATTTTCATTTCACGTCCTGGAAAAACACCATATTTTGTATCACGTACTGGAAAAATACCATATTTTCGTCTCACATTCTGGAAAAAATACCATATTTTTGTCTCGCGTGCTGAAAAAAATACCATATTTTCATTTCTTATGCTGTATAAATACCATATTTTCATTTTGCATCCTGGAAAAATACCATATTTTCGTTTCACATTCTGGAGAAGTACCATATTTTCGTCTCGCATGCTGGAAAAATACCATATTTTCTTATTGCATACTGGAAAAATACCATCTTTTGATTTGCATCCTGGAGAAATCCCATATTTTGACAATTATACACCACCATTGCCCCCACAATTATACATTCCCACAATGGTGGGAATGCAATGATTCATTCCTGAGCCAGTTATTTAATATATAGCACTGGCGAGTATCAACATGATACATCACTTGGAAATTAGGTATATTGGTGTCGAATATATTGCCCCCACATATATTTGCCCCCACATATATTTTGCCCCCACATATATATTGCCCCCACATATATTTTCCATTATATGACAAGAAAATATGGTATTTTTTCATTAAGTAACAAGAAAATAAAGCATTTTTCCATTACGTGACAAGAAAATATGGTATCTTTCCATTATGTGACAAGAAAATATGGTATTCGACACCAATATACGAATATCGAATCCCATTGCCCCCACAATTATACACCACCCAAGTGTAAGTACGTCCAATTTTCTCCAAATGCCCCTCAGGCGAGTATTAAACTATGCTAGTGACCATTAGGACTGGGGTTGTTCATTAAATGAAGGGCCATAAGGGTGTCTGGGGCAATATCGAACGTTACACCTGAAGCTATTGTTGGGAAAATCACATATAAGGCCCCAAGATACAAGTTATACACAATCCATATGCAGTCTACATGTAATCTGATGGCCGGGGTAAAAAAAATCATCATTAAAAAAACTATCGGCAATGGGATCCATCATTCATGCATAGATATTCATTTAAGCACCTTTATTAGCTACAGATCATTGCGGCCCAGCTATTGGCCTAGCCTGAGGCCTAGAAAGTCTGGACGGTTTGGATCCATTTGTCTATGATGGACACGATAAGCATATAATTCCTCAAATACATCAGGTTTCCTCCAAATTTCATTCAGTTTAGTGTTAAAGAAGAGAAAGAACTGCTTGAAAAGGTAATCCTACATTGGACAGAATTGACTGAATAATTTGTGGTTGTCATAATTTTTACTTCCTGTAGGTGTGCCTCCCAAAACACCATGGTGAGCTATTTATACACCCTAACACGAGTTCATCCAAGGCAAAAACCCCGTTGGGGAAGGGGGGAATATGAAGTTGCTACAACCTACATCATGTGACACCTAGCCCCCCCTCTCCCCCTGGCATGTTTGCTTGAGATTGGACAAATAATGACCAAATGTATTGTGGACAGACAGACAGACACTAAATTGCTTAATTTAGTTTGATAATAATGGCAATCCACACATCATGTAACAGCTGGATTGCCTTCAGTGACCGAATAAACATCAAAAGAAGAGGAGCCATCATGTGCTAATTGTCAGTCTCCAAGTCGAAATGGACCATCATCAACCTCTTCCTCACCTATTTTCGTGTGTTAGTTGTCAGATGGTTTTTTTTTTCCTTTCCTGTTTCATCACTGCTTTCCCAATCCACTTCTTGCTGTGCAGCTTGTTCACCCAACCCCCATGTGTCCTTCTCCCACCCCCTTGATCTCACTCTCACTTCTACTCAGCTGTTGGTGTTTCCCCCTTTTCATTTTTTCCCCTTCCATTCTGCTCTATCTCTTCCACAAGCCTCGATCATGTATACAAAGAAAAATAAATCTCATTCAGATGATACAACCCTATCTGCAGCTGTGTGCTTGTGGACTCAAAAATGAAAGAAAACTCTTCTTTTTTTTTAAACAAAACTTTAAAAAAACAACTGAGAATTCCAAGGTCAATCATTTTCAAATTATTTTACTTTGAATCTTTACATGAAGAACATGAATCATGTCACAGACAAGACATTGCTGAATTCACAGAAATTACTGGAAATTTCCTTGAAGATGCACCTGCTGTTCATGGCAAATTTTTATTTTCCGACAAGCTTATGATGTAAAGTTTAAGAAAAAAATAAACAAATGGTCAGATCTCCGTCTGAAATTTTCCCGTCATTTCTATATTTTAAAACACCATAACGCAGGAAGAAAATGAAAGTGGATAAATGAATGATGTTAAGTGCATTTATATTCGTATTCTCGTGCTCTGCCGGAAGGCAGGTTCAGGACTGCCAAGGCAGTTTCTTGGCAAGGGCTATTTGGGAGGTTTGCCATTGCCTTCCTCGGCTGAAGTACATGCAAAAAAAAAAAAATATATATATAATAATATATATATATAGAAACGAGTTGAAAGCTTTATCAAAACGACTTCTTGAGTAAAAATAAACAACATCGGAAGCAGAAAAGCAAGAAATGTTTTAATACAGTTGTGAAACAACGTCGCGTAATTCTGGACGTGGGTGTGATCTTCGAACAAAGCTATTGTCTGTCATCGGGAACATTTTGCAGAGGCCGAATGGTTGGAGTGAACGAACCACTGCTGAATAAAATGCTTCTCGAAAAACAACAGACTCCAATGTGGGCGTCCCAAGGCGAGGCGTCTGCCATTGCCCCACAATCAGATCCCTCTCTCTCTCCTCCCCCCTTCCACACTCCACCACTCCTCCACCGCCATCCGACGGTCTCCACCGTAAGCCATGCTTGTCAGGGCAGGTCAGATTGATGTGCATTCCCCTCCCCGAGTCTCTTGTAATTGTGAAATATTACTTACATTAGCGCATTGTTGTTGATAAATGAAACTTATTCTGCCCAGGTCCCCCCATAATTCCTTGCCGAAATTCCACACTCCCATCCGCGATAAATCATCCCCAACGGAGATAAGCATCTGACAGCCGATAAGGCAGCGAGTACGTGGAGAGGGCACAAGCCATTGACGGAGAAATAGTCGAGTGCACTTTGTCCGTGTTTGCAACTTATTGTATTGTGCTATGTGCGTCTGTTTACTGGGGTCATTGCACCTCTATTTTGTTATGCCAAGCTTGAAATTAAAGTGCGGTTGTTTTTATCCCTGCATTTCGACACCAATATACCTGATTTCCAAGTGACGTATCATGTTGATACTCGCCAGTGCTCTATATAAAATAACTGGCTCAGGAATGAATCATTGCATTCCCACCAGCAGGACAATTGTCGACTTTGCTGGCACGAGAAGAAGGTCCATGCAATTGTGAATTCGATCACCACTATATTATTGATGTGATATGTGTGACTTTTGTTAGCCTATTGGGTGGCTGTTTAACTATCTGCACTAAGTGAGGGTTTTTGGAAGGCATCTGACACAGCTATGATGGACAAAATGGCTTTTAGGTACATCTTATGATATTCAGATTTCAAGTATCCAGCTTTCCCTTGTTACTCCATCACCTGTGCAATTTTCATGTGCACTTTGCAGTATACTTCTTTTAAAGGGTGGTGCAGCTTATTCTTGGAAGTTCAAATGATGTTTGCGGATAAACAAAAAACACACACATATAAATATATATCTATACATTTTTTTTTTTTTACAGGCATATACACAACTGTAAATGTTCTACCTCCAACTGTGATTGGTGAAGCCCGATTGTATTTGAAATCTACTACAGTGCCATCTGCCACATGGACACATTGTGTTTCACCCACAAATCACAAGCAGGAAGTCTCACCATTGTTTTTATAAGCAGTCAGGAGTTGTACAAATGGGATTGTTGAAATGCTCCAAATTTGGACCAATGCCTCGGTGATGATACCATCAAAATGACGTCATGACTGCATACCCAGACGGGCCTCCAGCAGTGCATGAATTTCAACGTCAAATGTTTTCATCAAGCAGATGAAAAGCGAAGCGACTGACTGGTTTTGCCCTTTTTTGGGCTCATCAGGGCAACATATCACTGTTTAGTCCACTTAATGACTTTGAAGCCTTTCATCCTTTCGGCTTTTATACTCATGGCTAATGATGCACCTCAAACTGTGATTGGTGAGGTCAAATCGTATTTGGAAGCCACAAGTGCCATCCGCCAAATGGACACATTGTGTTTCACTCACCATTCACAACCAGGAAGCATGACCGTTGTTATTTTTTCAAAAAGCTGGTCAATATATCTATATCTGTATCTATATCTATATCTCTCAATCTCTCAATAATATTGAGAATGTAATTATCTTCCTGGTATTGGAAGTAATACATTCCAATGGAAATGAAGGGGGCTGTAGCTCTGCTAAGCCAACACCTAATAGATGGAGTCTATGCATCTGTTCAGCCAGAAGAGATTATTTTTTAATTTTAATTCTTCCTTGCTATCCCCAGAACTGTTTTGTGTACCACAGACAGGTTAATGTGTGGCAGGCATTGCATGTTGGTGAGGATGCATGCAGTAATATTTGATTTGGCTTCCTGGTACCCACAACAGTAATGGGTCTGATATCGACATGATATATATATATATATATATATATATATATATATATATATATATATATATATATATATATATATATATATACATACACATACACACACGAGGTCCATCTAAAAAGTAACAGGACTGAGCCTGCTGTGTGCTCCATTTACACAACTTGAATGAACGGGTTGCGTCACAGTCTTTCGCAACATTCCAGCAATATATGTGATTGGTGATGGTTGACTGCACTCATTGTGTGATTTTTTACAGGTCGTGCTTTACACGTTGTCTCGTCTGAGTCATCGCACTTTGAGTCGTGAGCAGAGAGCCAATTTGAAGTTTCTTTCCAAGCTTGGTAAAACACCTTCCGAATCCTTTGCAATGTTGCAGCAAATCTACGGGGAAGAAACGATGTCACGTACACGTGCATTTGAATGGCACAAGAGGTTCAAAGAGTGACTGGAGGAGGTTGAAGACGATCCATGGTCTGGAAGACCTTCAACGAGCAGAACGGTGGACAACATCGAGCGTCAACCACCCGCTTGTCCGCCCTCACCGCATCCATGAACCTCTTCTTTGGCCTCTTTCTGTCTCCTACCTGGCGGCTCATTCCTCCGATTCCTTCCTCCGATATGACTCTCCTTCCCTCCTGTTCACATGTCCAAACCATCTCAAATCTCGCCTCTCTCACTTTGTCCAAACCGTCTACCTGCCTGGTCCCTCTAATATACTAATTCCTTATCCTGTATCCATCCTCGTCACTCCAACGAGAATCGCAGCATATTAACTCTGCCACCTCCAGCTCTGCTCCGTCTTTTTGTTAGCGCCACCGCCTCCAAAACCTACAATATAGCTGTCTCATACCGTCTTTATATACTTTCCCCTTCCTCTTGCAGCACCCTTCTGTCACAAATCAACTCCGCAACTCTTCTCCACCCACTCCATCCTGCCTGCACTCTCTTTTTTCACTTCTCTACACCACTCTCCGTTACTTTGGACAGTTGATCCCAAGTATTTAAAACCCATCCACCTTCCCACCTCAACTCCTTGCAACCGCACCATACCACCACCCCCTTCATTTACGCACATTACTCCTCTTACTCCTTACTGACTATCATTCCCCTTCTTCCAAGTGCGTACCTCACTCTCGAGCTCGCCTCAGCCTAGCTCCCTACTTCCCTACAGATCACTGATGTCATCCGGAACATCATAGTACATGGAGACTCCAGGACTGATCTATTCCGTCACCTGTCCATCACCATTGCAAACAGGAAAGGACTCAGAGTCGTCCTTGGTGCAATCCCACTTTTACCATTAAACTGTCGTCATTCCTACCGCACACCTCACTGCTTACCACTGTCCTCATACATATCCTATATATGTATATGTATGTATATAAATATATATTATATGTATGGTATGTATATTATATATATGTATGCAATAAATATATATGTATATGTATGTATAAATATATATGTATTGTAATATATGTGTATATATATATATATATATATATGTGTTAATATATATATATTTATATAATAATATATAATATATATGTATATATTAATTACAGGGTGTCCCAAAAAAATATACAACTTTCATCTGCAAAGAGTGGTCATAATTATATATTTTTAAAGAATATGCTGATAGAAAGCTGAAAGGTTGAGTTTATTGTACCAAGTTCAAAATTGCCACCAAAATTTAAATTTTGGTATAGAATCGTCGTTTCTTTCGACCACATGTCGACGTAGGCTCCACGTTGTCCGATCACTGCCTGCAAATTGTTGTCAGTTCTCCATCACTTTGGAAACGTTTCCTGAGGAATGTTCTGGATTATCGGTGATGTTTTCCTTCAGCTGATCAAAGTCGAGGCCTAGGTTCCATAGATCCTGTCCTTGAGATACCCCACAAGAAGAATCTGAGGAGTAAGTCAGGGGAATACGGTGCCACTCAACGTCTTCGTAGAGGGAGATAAAGCGGCCCTCAAAATGTTGGTGAGAAAACGCCTTGTTCCCTGGCTGTATGGGCGTGCCCATCCTGCTGAACCACTGGGTTCGCATCTGGATCAGTTGTTTCTCCTACGGCCTGAGACGTAGCCCAGGCAGATATGAATTCCTGGAAATCATTCGCGAATTCCTCTAGTTTACCGTGCAAGTGCGTCCCCTGGTCATCTTCAAAGAAGTATGACCAATTATCCCATACCAACCAACCGCCACCCACATGTGACTTTGAGAACAGATCGGCACCAGTTCAGTGAGCATTACCAGGATTTCATTCCCCAGTACCGAAAGTTGCTTTTTACCTCCCCGACAAGTGAGCATGGCATTCGTCCATCGTGAAGTTATTTTGAGAAGTCTGCATCTTCCTCCAACTTCCTGAGAACCAATTGCAAAGTCTAGTCGTTTGCGTTTCTGTGATCAGTCAGCACCGTTTCCGTTTGAATTTTGTATGAAAGCAGGAATGTCTTGGCGAAGGATCCTCTGAACGTGCTCTTATGAATGTTGTTCTCGGCAGAAAGTCGCGAATCGATTTTTGGACTCTGAACGACCGCCTGTCTCACCATTTCCACATTTTCTTCACTACGACCTTCCTCTTCCGACCACTGTGACCCTTGTGAAGTCACAGATGGTTCCCACATTGGTAAACTTTGCGATGGTGCACTTTAGTGTCCGAAAGTTTGGTGCATGGCGCAAAGTGGATACCAAAATGTCTCGAGTTAAAGTAAGAGATGTCCACCTGTATGACAACTTTCGTCTGTGCCAAAGTTCAACAATTTTCGTCCGTTGTTGTACGGTCAGACTTGGCATTTTTCTGGCGGTTGCTTGTCTCAAAATAAAACTTCAGGGTCTCTGCAACAAGAAATGAAGCATTAGTGACAAAATTACATGCTCTTTTTAGAACAAACGAAGCATTTGAAAAGTTGTATATTTTTTTGGACACCATATATATATTTTATATTATATATATATATATAGTATATATATATATATATATATATGAGGATCCATCTAAAAAGTAACGGGAGTGAACTTCACAGAAATTTATTCCAAAAAATATAATCAAAAATCACAGATTGTCCCCTTCAAAATAGTTCCCTCCAGTCTCACACACTTGTCCATCCTCTTGTTCCACACTTCGATGCACCCTGGAAGGCTCTTCTGGAATCCTCCGGAGCTCCGTCGTCACGGCCCTTTGATGGCCTCCACATCAGGAAATCGGGTCCCCTTGATCACCCTCTTGAGCTTGGGGAATAAAAAAAAATCACAAGGGCCAAGTCTGCGAATACGGGGTTGCTCCAGAGTTGGCACGTTCCTTTCCGCCAGAAACTGTCGGACGCTCAGGGCACTGTGAGAGGGCGTTGTTGTCATGGTGGAGCACCCAGGCGTTGTTCTCCACAGATCCCTCTCTGTCCCGACTGATCTCATGAGGCGCTGGAGGACTTCCTTGTACACGTATTGATTCACTGTTTCACCCTGTGTAGAAACTCGAAGTGGACAATGCCCTTGATGTCAAAAACGCGATGAGCATCACCTTGACCTTCGACTTCGACATCCTTGCTTTCTTTGGTTTTGGTGATGCCAGACTTTTCTACTGATAACTCTACCGTTTGCTCTCGCGGATCGTATTCGAATATCCATGATTCATCGCCAGTAATTACTCTCTCCTGAGCAGGCCTGGATCATCCTCGAGGCGCTCAATAATGTCTTGACAGACAGTACTCTTTGCTGTTTCAGGTCTTCGGACAACAGCTTGGGGACCATCTTTGCACACACCTTGCCGCATTTCGAGATTTTCAGTGATGATGCTCCAGACAGTTCCTTGTTGATGAAGTTTCTCAGCAATCATCCGCAATGTGAGTCGACGATCTGTGCGCACAATTGCTTCACACGCTCG
>CM068960.1:72212530-72237451 GCA_035128595.1 Eptatretus atami | reverse complement strand
CTGTCTGTCAAGACATTATTGAGCGCCTCGAGGATGATCCAGGCCTGCTCAGGAGAGTAATTACTGGCGATGAATCATGGATATTCGAATACGATCCCGAGAGCAAACGGTAGAGTTATCAGTAGAAAAGTCTGGCATCACCAAAACCAAAGAAAGCAAGGATGTCGAAGTCGAAGGTCAAGGTGTGCTCATCGCGTTTTTGACATTCAAGGGCATTTGTCCACTTCGAGTTTCTACAAGGGTGAAACAGTGAATCAATACGTGTACAAGGAATCCTCCAGCGCCTCATGAGATCAGTCCGGGACAAGAGGAGGGATCTGTGGGAGAACAACGCCTGGGTGCTCCACCATGACAACAACGCCCCTGCTCACAGTGCCCTGAGCGTCCGACAGTTTCTGGCGGAAAGGAACGTGCCAACTCTGGAGCAACCCCCGTATTCGCCAGACTTGGCCCCCTTGTGATTTTTTTTTATTCCCCAAGCTCAAGAGGGTGATCAAGGGACCCGATTTCCTGATGTGGAGGCCATCAAAGGGCCGTGACGACGGAGCTCCGGAGGGATTCCAGAAGAGCCTTCCAGGGTGCATCGAAGTGTGGAACAAGAGATGGACAAGTGTGTGAGACTGGAGGGAACTATTTGAAGGGGACATCTGTGATTTTTGATTATATTTTTTGGAATAAATTTCTGTGAAGTCACTCCCGTTACTTTTTAGATGGATCCTCATATATATATATATATATATATATATATATATATATATATTATATAAAATATATATATGGTGTCCAAAAAATATACAACTTTTCAAATGCTTCGTTTGTTCCTAAAAAGAGCAGTAATTTTGTCACTAATGCTTATTTCTTGTTGCAGAGACCCTGAAGTTTATTTTGAGACAAGCAACCGCCAGAAAAATGCGCAGAGTCGACCGTACAACAACGGACGAAAATTGTTGAACTTTGGCACCAGACGAAAAGTGTCATACAGGTGCGACATCTTTCTTTACTCGAGACATTTTGGTATCCACTTGCGCCATGCACCAAACTTTCGGACACTAAAGTGCACCATCGCAAAGTTTACCAATGTGGGAACCATCTGTGACCTTCACAAGGGTCACAGTGGTCGGAAGAGGACAGGTCCGTAAGTGAAGAAAATGTGGAAATGGTGAGACAGGCGGTCGTTCAGAGTCAAAAAAAATCGATTCGACGACTTTCTGCCGAGACAAACATTCATAAGAGCACCGTTCAGAGGATCCTTCGCCAAGAAATTCCTGCTTTCCATACAAAATTCAAACGGAAACGGTGCTGACTGATCAACAGAAACGCAAACGACTAGACTTTGCAATTGGTTCTCAGGAAAGTTGGAGGAAGATGCAGACTTCCTCAAAAAACTTCACGATGGACGAATGCCATGCTCACTTGTCCGGGGAGGTAAACAAGCAAAACTTTCGGTACTGGGGAACTGAAAATCCTGGTAATGCATCAACTGAACTGGTGCCTCGATCTGTTCTCAAAGTCACATGTGGGTGGCGGTTGGTTGGTATGGGATAATTGGTCCATACTTCTTTGAAGATGACCAGGGACGACTTGCACGGTAAACCAGAGGAACTATCGCAAATGATTCAGGAATTCTATCTGCCTGGGCTACGTACTCAGGCCGTAGGAGAAACAACCTGATCCAGATGAGAACCCAGTGGTTCCAGCAGGATGGGCCCCCGCCATACAGCAGGGAAACAAGGCGTTTTCTCAACCAACATTTTGAGGGCCGCTTTATCTCCCTCTACGAAGACGTTGAGGGGCCACCGTATTCCCCTGACCTTACTCCTCCAGACTCTTCTTGTGGGGTATCTCAAGGACAGGATCTATGGAAACCCTAGGCCTCAGACTCTTGATCAGCTGAAGGAAAACATCCACCGATAAATCCAGAACATTCCTCAGGAAACGTTTCCCAAAGTGATGGAGAACATGACAACACATTTGCAGGCAGTGATCGGACAACGTGGAGCCTACGTCGAACATGTGGTCGAAAAGAAAACGACGATTCTATACCAAAATTTAAATTTTGGTGGCAATTTTGACATTGGTACAATAAACTTCAACCTTTCAGCTTTCTATCCAGCCATATATCTTTTAAAAATATATAAATTATGACCATCCCTTTGCAGATGAAAAGTTGTATATTTTTTGGGACACCCTGTATATGTACATATATACATATATATATATATATATATATATATACATATATATATATACACATATATATATATATATATATATACAAATATATATACACATACATATATATTTATATACAATACATATACATATATATTATATGCATACATATACATATAATATATACATACACATACATATAATATATATTTATATACATACATATACATATATAGGATATGTATGAGGACAGTGTGACAGCAGTGAGGTGTGCGGTAGGAATGACGGACCAGTTTAAGGTAAAAGTGGGATTGCACCAAGGATCGACTCTGACCCTTTCCTGTTTGCAATGGTGATGACAGGTTGACGGAATAGATCAGTCTGGAGTCTCCATGTCTATGATGTTCGCGGATACATCATGATCTGTAGGGAGAGTAGGGAGCAGGCTGAGGCGAGCCTCGAGAGGTGGAGGTACGCACTGGAGAGAAGGGGAATGATAGTCAGTAGGAGTAAGACGGAGTACATGTGCGTAAATGAGAGGGAGGGTGGTGGTATGGTGCGGTTGCAAGGAGTTGAGGTGGGAAGGTGGATGGGTTTAAATACTTGGGATCAACTGTCCAAAGTAACGGAGAGTGTGGTAGAGAAGTGAAAAAAGAGGTGCAGGCAGGTAGGAGTGGTGGAGAAGAGTTGCAGGAGTGTTTGTGACAGAAGGGTAGCTGCAAGAGTGAAGGGGAAAGTATATAAGACGGTAGTGAGACAGCTATATTGTATGGTTTGGAGCGGTGGCGCTAACAAAAGACAGGAAGCAGAGCTGGAGGTGGCAGAGTTAAATATGCTGCGATTCTCGTTGGAGTGACGAGGATGGACAGGATAAGGAATTAGTATATTAGAGGGACAGCGCAGGTAGGACGGTTTGGAGACAAAGTGAGAGAGGCGAGATTGAGATGGTTTGGACATGTGCACAGGAGGGAAGGAGAGTATATCGGGAGAAGGATGCTGAGGATGGAGCCGCCAGGTAGGAGGAGAAGAGAAAGGCCAAAGAAGAGGTTCATGGATGCGGTGAGGGCGGACAAGCGGGTGGTTGGAGTGTCAATGGGAGATGTGGAGGATAGAGCGAAATGGAGACGTGAATCCGCTGTGGCGACCCCTAACGGGAGCAGCCGAAAGAAGAAGAAGAAGAAGACATATACATATATATTTATATACATACATATATATTTATATACATACATCATAAATATACAATATATAATATATATTAACATACAAACATATAATTTATTACTACACATAACATATACAATTATATTACTATACATATACATTATACATATACTACATACATCATATATATATACTATACACATACATATACATATATATTTTATAATAATACATACTATCAATACAATATACATATATATTAAACATACAACTACATATACTATTATATTATATACTCATTAATATAAATATATATTTATATACATACACATACATATACATATATATTTATATACATACACATACACATATATATTTATATATATATATATGGTTTTTTTTCGCCTTTTGTTGCCTTCTAGCCTGGAATAAAATTGCATTAAATCAGACTTTTCCACCTTTATTTACACATCGTTACACAACTTCCAAGTGATAAAACAAATTCAACAAATTTCAGAAAATTAATTACAAATACAAAACTAGAATATCTCACCCCCCGAGTTAATACTTGGTGGAAGCACCTGTGACAGCAATTACAGGTGTGAGTCTGTTTGGATAGGTCTCCACCAACTTTGCACACTTTGATTGGGCAATATTTGCCCATTCGTCTGCACAAAACTGTTCAAGCTCAGTCAAGTTGCATGGTGAGTGTTGATGGACATTAATCTTCAAGTCATGCAACAGATTTTCGATTGGATTTAGGTCAGGGCTCTGACTGGGCCACTCGTGGACATTTCTCCTTTTGTTTTTTTGCCACTCTAGTGTAGCTTTGGCTGTGCTTCGGGTCATTGTCATGATGAAAGGTGAACTTCCATCCCAATTTCAGCGTTTTTGCAGAGGGCAGTAGGTTTTCCTCTAGGATTTTTCTGCATTTTGCTTCATCCATTTATCCTTCTATCCTTACAAGTGCCCCAGTCCATGTGATGAGAAACATCCCCATAACATGATGCTGCCACCACCATATTTCACAGTTGAGATGGTGTTCTTTGGGTGATGTGCTGTGTTGAGTTTGCGTCAAACATAACATTTTGCATTTTGGTCAAAAAGTTCCATCTTTGATTTGTCAGACCAGAAAAAGTTTTGCCACATGGTTTCAGAATCTCCAGAGTGTGTTTTTTGCAGACCTCAAACGGGGCTCAAGGTGGGCTTTTTTGAGTAATCGCTTCCTTCTTGCTACCCTACTGCACATGTCAGACTTCTGGAATAGTTGGAGTATTGTTGTTACATGCACACAGTGACCAGTCTTTGCCATAAAGGCCTGTAGCTCTTTCAAAGTTGCCGTTGGCCTCTTCGTGGCCTCTCTGATCAGTCTTCTCCTTGCTTGGTCACCCAGTTTGGAGGGACGACCTGATATAGAAAGGGTCATGATCTTACCATGCGTCTTCCACTTCTTAATGATTGTCTTGATTGTGCTGCAAGGGATAGTCAAGGCCTTTGAAATATTTTTATACCCATCCCCTGATATGAACCTTTCCACAACTTTCTCTCAGAGGTCTTTTGAAAGCTCCTTGGTGCACATGGTTGAGTCTTTGCTGTGAAATGCACTACCCAGCAGAGGAAACCTACAGGAACATCTGATTTTATCCTGAAATAATCAGACTCGCTACAATTTAACGCAGCTGGAGGCCAATTAACTTGGTGGGTGATTTTGAAGGTGATTGGGTACACCTGAGCTAATTTACAATTGTAATTAAAAGGGGGATGGATGAACACTTCTCCAACCAGGATATTCTAGTTTTGAATATTTCATTAATTTTCTGAAATTTGAAGAATTTGTTTTTCACTTCGAAGTTATGGGTTGCGATGTGTAAATAAAGGTGGAAAAAGTCTGATTTAATGCAATTTAATTCCAGGCTATAAGACAACAAAAGGTGAAAAATTGAAAGGGGGTGGAGACTTTCTATAGGCACCATATGTATATTATATACATATATATTTATTTATTTACATATATATATATGTATATGTATATATATACATATATATTTATTTACATATATATGTGTATGTATATATACATATATACGAATAAAAGGGTGTGTGTGTGTGTGTGTGTGTGTGTGTGTTTGTGTGTGTGTCCTTCATAACTCCAAAACCATGAAACCCAACAGCCTGAAACTTTGCATGCACACAAAGAAAACTCCAAGGAATTGCGAGAGTGAAAATTGGGTGTTTAGTTAATTAAAACATCCCTTTTGAAGATAATTAATGGCCATATTTAATTCTATCCTTCATCAGGCGATCGTCGGCCAAGAATGTGTATATGTCTCTAACAGGGTCTAAATGGGTATGAATGGCTCCAAAGTGTATAAAGGTCTCAGGAGACTAAAAGGTTTATTGGGATCTAAGCTAAAGGGTGTGAAGGAGTGAAGCTGTAATGGGGTCTAAAGGGTACAAAGGCGTGAAGCTCTAACCAACTATATAGGTATATGCATCAAAATCACTTCTTTTAAATGATAGGATGTACATTTGGAGTGTGTATTTGGTGGTTAGTTTCGGTGGTAACCTTTCTCTACAACACTTCTTTCACCCTTAAACGTTATGTCGTTATATGAGCAGTAAAATTACCTTTAAATCGATATATGGGTTTTGTTTGTACTATTTTCGTTTTTTGAATGATTAGCGCATTTGAGAGGTCATGTGTCGACTCCTTCACCGATCTTATCAATACTTGTAACGTCTTCACTTAATTAACAGTTATTTTTCACATCTGATACCATATTTGATGATCAGAACTCATCTCACCAATAACATTGGTTGAAACCCGAAAAAATTTGGGCTTTTTATAAAGCATTGTGTATATATATATATATATATATATATATATATATATATATATATATATACTAAATATACCCCTCACGTATATGGCGACAGGTGGTGGCTCGTGTGTAACAAGTTATGAATTGTGAGAAAATGACTGTCTGAAACCCATATTTCGATGCATCGTGGTAAAAAAAAAAGTGATCCCATAAAGTTTCAGGGTGATTAACCTTTGGAGCTCAGAGGAGTCGGGTCACAAACAAACAAACAAACATTTCGCTTTTACATACAGTATATCGATATGATATAGGTTATCTACTTTGGATGGGCCTTTGCAGATATATAAAAAAATGCATTTTTTTTTGGCTTGATCGAGGTCCTATCGGAATACAGCCTCATGGTTTAATAGCCCAGGTTTAAATCCCGATATACCATTTGTGTTTCTCCATTGCCTATGAATGTCCTTGAAATTTCTGTTGTAATTTCATTAATGTCTTTGTCCTGCATGCAATTTCAGTACAACCTCAATTATCAACCTCAGATCACTGCAATAGAATTGTTTTCTTTGATATGATTAAATATATTTTATAATTAAATGTTCACCTCGTTACATCTTTTTCTCATTCATATCCAATCTCATTCGTATAAGGTTTTGAATATCCCTCAGTATATGTAGCTTTCTACAGTGACAGAATTCGTTTCCTTTCAATCATATGTATTGCTACATAAGTGTAGAGGAGGTGAAAGAGTGGTGTAATGCTACGACATCATTCATTTTGTCTTATTGCTAGCCTGATATTGTGAAGAGTGGAGAGAACCATTTTTCATCTGTCCATCAAATGTTTGCCTGTTTATTGTAATATTGCATTATTGTAAGTGCTTTTTAACCTTTCACTCTGTGTTATGTTGCTCATATATGAACTGGAAAATCTGTTTACAAAAAAAAAAAAGGTGTATTGCAGCCTTCCCAATCGAGCCATGCTTACAAAAAGTTGTTTTTCTCATCTTGCTTGCAAAAAAATCCAAGAGAATACAATGTACAACTTCACAATAATGATGTAATTGAATCAGCACTACATTCCATCTGTACTGAGCTGGGCATTTTAATAGTCTTTCCTCCTCTCAAACAGCCAGATTTCTGATCATCATTTTGGATTCTGTCCCAGTCATTCAACTGTAGACATGCTGCTGCTCCTCTCTCAACATTGGTTAGAGGCATTCAATCTCAAAGAAGAGGTCAAGGCCATCTCTATGGACATATTTTGGCATTTGACACAGTCTGGAATCCTGCTCAGCTTTCCAAACTGTCTGCCTCTGGTGTACAAGGCCATCTTCATTCATATATTTCTGATTTCCTCCATTCATGCTGTCAATGTGTTGCTGTAAATGGAACCCTCTCAGTCCCTCTTCCAGCAGACGCTGGAGTGCCCCTGGGCTCTGATGCTCTGGAAAACCCTTGAAAACCCTCTTCCTTTTTGCAGATGATACCACATTGTGTCATACAGTACCTCATCCCACTAATAGGCAGACAGCAGCAATATCACTCTCTGCTGATCTGGAATAGATTATATGCTGATCTGATATATGGAACACATCCTTCAATCCTGCAAAATCTCACCATCTCACTCTGTTTCTCGAGAAGAACTGTTGAACAAACCCACCTATTTATTTATTTATATGGTCACTAACTCGAAGAGGTTCAGTATCTTGAACTTCTAGGCCACGCAAACAACCATGACTTCCCATAAACCAACCATTTAGCTAAGCTAACCTCCAAAGCCAACTGCAAACTGGGCATTCTCCATCGCTTGAAGTCTTTCATTGAAAAAAAAGAAAATTACTCACAGCTGACAAGGCTTTTGTCAATAGTTCAATGGAGCACTGCTCTCCCCTATTAAGTGGGGGCAGATAACAGCAATTTTTGAGAGGAATCGTGCAAATGATGATACAAGCATCAAATTTGGCACATTTGTTCTCCAGGGGATTCTAATCAAATCTGCCTGATTGGCCATTTGAAAATCCAAATTTTGAAAAATTTGAAAAAAAAAAAAACTTCAAAAAAGTCAAGATCACGAATCAATGTTGGATGCTGGCTGAGATTGGTGAATGTTTCAGAAACATCATCAAAGACGTTTCAAGTCTGCCATGCAGTTTCTTTCCTTTACCGTGGAAGGCAGACCGACGTCACATCCAGTGAACACATGGAAGTATGGATCCCTCTAGCTTTCTCAGGCCCTATTGCAGAAACTACCTCATGGACTGGAATCCATCGCGCCTTGGCTCCTTGGCCAAAGGCAATCCACACGTTCTCAAGACCTAGTTCCTGTAAGGATGGCAGTACAGATATTGCTATGACTATACGTCCGTGTCATTAGCCTTAATGATAATGGACTTGCTACCATCCGTCGTTGCATCCCTGGCGTGTACAAATATTCGAGTGTCAGCTTCTTCATGACAACATGGAGACACAGCATCCAGTAACTTCCTTGTGTTGCTAATGGCATCTTCTCCTTTTGTGACAATGACTGTGCTTGTCGTCTGTGCTTCACACATTCTTTCCGCAAGGAAGTGAAACAGCTCAGTCTTGTTGCTGTCATCTCGAAGAAAGCTTCTCCAGTTATTGGGGTCTTACTGGTTCCTGTCACTCTTCTTCTGATTCCTTGCCCCCTTTTCGACCTTGCTCGGACTTCAGACTTGACTTCTTGTACACATCAAACACTACGTCCACCCTCTCGTACCTGGCACCATAGGATTCCACCTTTGGATGATGCTTCTTTAGCATAGTCATCAAATATCTTTGAAGTGCGTGAGGTAGGGCATTGATAAGTGCTGAGCCATCAATGATGACTGCATCTCCCTTGGTTCTCTGTCTGGGATGTTCACTTGCGCTTCAAGAATTTCAGCCAGCTGTGACTTCAAATTTTTTTGAAGTTTATTTTTCTTTCAAATTTTTCAAAATTTGGATTTTCAAATGGCCAATCAGGCAGATTTTGATCAGAAAGTCCTGCAGAACAGAAATGCCAAATTTGATGCTTGTATCATAATTTGCACGATTTTTCTACTATCTACTACACTATATAGGATTGTTCCCCAGAATCATATTTGTCTCTCCTCGACTCTGTCGCATCTAAATCTCTCAACATTATTAGAAACTCCGGTAATGAGGCCAAACCACAAAGGAGTGTTGCTTTCGCTTCACAAGTAGGATAGAGGCTTCTCTCTTACTTTTTTTTCTCTCTACTCTCTCAGCGCTCCAACCTTCCCCAGCAACTCCAGGATGCATGTATTCTTCCAGCAACATACTCCTGGTAAAACTTCCAAAATCCAGGCTGACTGCACACCTAACTCCTTTGTTCCTCACTTCTCCCATACGTGAAACTGACTTCCTGAAGCTGTTCTATCCCACTCTTCCTTCCAGGCCATAAAGCAGACAGACCACCAGTCTCAAATCACCCCTCATGCTTAGGGCCCTGTCACACCTTGACGTTTTAGGCAGCAATGGCAACGTATAAAAATGTATGTAAAACCGCTGGCGTACGCTGAAATTTTGATGTTTTTTTTTAAAGTTTTTGGCGTATTCATAACGTGTTGGTCGTTTGCATAACAATTAGTAACGGGCACAGAACGTTTCGTTGTGTTATACATAACTTTTACCAACGAATGCTTACCTTGTGGTCGGCGTTCAAAACCTATGACAAACGAGAGTTTAACTTACCCTTTGCGTGCTATACGTATCGCCGGCGAACTCGTGGCGTAGCCAGTTAAGAACTTGCCGGACGCCGATTGAAATCAAAACTGCCTGAGAATTTGAAGTGTCAACATCGCAGTCACACCTTGACGATTTTGCCAGCGTATGCCATTCTATGAAAAATGTGTTTACAACGCTAGGCACACGTCAAATACGCTATAGGTAAGTTGTGTATACGTTTAGAGTATGCTGGAAATCATTGAAGTACGCTGGCATATTACCTAGTCCGTTTGATACGTCGTGAAATTTCAAGCATGCTGAAAATTTTAAGACTTACTCGACGTAAGGCTCACACGTTTCGCATGCGTTGGCATCTGTTCCTAGCACGTTCCGCGATCGTTTAAACACGGCGAACACACGTTACTTGTAGGTTACTCATAAGTCGAAGCATGTCAAGGTAATGGCCAACATAATTGAAACCAAATTCTAATCGATGAGTAACGTGCTTTGAACAAATGAGTAGCGTCAGCTTAGCCTATGTTTAACGTGCTTGGAAACTATGAGTAACGTGCATTGAAACTATGTATAACTGGCCTTGAACCAATGACTAGCGTGCTATGAACGTAAGAGTAACGTGCGTTTAACCTATGAGTAGTGTGTTTTGAACCTAAGTAAAACGTGCTTCTCACCATTGAGTAACATGCTATGAACCTATTTGTAACGTTTGTTAAACGCACATTGTCGTATGTAGACGAATTAAATTGACGTCTTCCGGACAACCATAGAACTTACTGAAAGTGTTTCTAACTTACATCTACCGTGTACTGACGTATTGGCAGCGTTTAGGGGAATTGGTATATACAAATGGGCTTCACAAGAGGAACCCATCATTGTTCCAGACTCCATGGTGAGTAGATGTGAACGCCGTAGTATCAATAGTAGCAGTACTATTACTAGTAGTAGGTGTGCGTGACAGTAATAATAGTAGTAGTAGTAGTAGTAGTAGTGGTAGTAGCATTGGTAGTAGCTGTATGTCTATGTCAGTAGTAGTATGTGAGCGTGATGTGGAGGCTGTGGGGATGATGGATCCTCGTTGCGTCCACGAATAGGAGAATACTTTGCACCATTGTTCGATGTTCTGTAAGGCTAATTTTTTTTCCTCATTCCGAAGATGAAATATTTCTTTGTTTTATTATTGAAATTATTAAAAAAGACTTTGACAAATGCATAATGTACTAATAATGAACACAGAACGCTTCGATAACTTATAGATAAGTTATACCAACGATTGCTTATCGTGTTTTAGGCGTCCACAACCTATGCCCAACGATAGTCTAGCGTATGCATAACGTGGGAGCGCATCGTTTACGATTATGTGATGTTTGCTATCCATTGACTGCCACTAAACTATTTTAATAAACGGCTGTCACTCGCCTATTGTTTTTGGACGCTGGTGCAAGGCAATTCAAATCGTTTCCATTGAACGAGTTAACTTGCTGTCACTCGCCTATTGTTTTGGACGCTGGTGCTCGGCAATTGAAATCGTTTCCATTGAACGAGTTAAATCGCTTCCACTGGACTATTGAAATGATTTAATAATAATGCTTGGTTATCCTTGGACCCACTCTGGCTAGAAGCTCGTCGAACATCGCTGGGGGCATTCACAGAAGTTGATGAAGGATGCATGGTCCTCGTTCGGAGTTCCACCATGAGCTGGTCATATATGCCGTAATGGCGTCGCCTCCCGATCCATGGTCTCAGCCAGTTCCTTTCTCTCCGTTCACGTCTTCTTCTCCCGGCTCTATTGGCATGCAACTGGTGCAGTGTCAACTCGATGAGGTCATGTTGATGTTCGAGGACAGGTAGGTATTGTCGTCTCAGCCTTGCCGTATCCTCCATCTCTCGGAATGACATGGACATGTACTCACCAGGGAGTCTAAAAAAAAGACGGGTTCCTCCTGCGAAGGCCCTTTTTATATACCAATTACCCTAATCGCTGCCAATACGTCATTCTACGTCAGCTGTTTGTTAGAAACGCGTTCAGTAAGTTCTGTGGTCGTCCTGAAGACGTCAAATACATCTACATACTTATGTTCGTAGGACATGCTCTACAACTAATTCCCAAGCACGTTACTCATAGATTATAAATAAGTCACGGGTTCCCTAAACATTACTTTGATGTGTTTCGATGTATAGAAACTTTCTAGTAGCGCGTTGCGAGCTGTGAACAACGTTTGTGTAGCGTGCTTATAAAACGTTACCTATGGTTTATGAATAAGTTTCGGGTACGCAAATGTTACCTCAACGTGTTTCCACATATGAGAAACATATAAATAACGTGTGTCAACGGTCGCATAACGTGCCTAAACCTTATGGCCAGCGCGTAGCAAACGTGTGAGCCAAACGCCGAGTACGTCGTAAAATTTTAAGCATACGAAAATTTGAGAAAAACCACAAAGTTCAACGATTAAAGCCAGCGTACAACGACGTATGGCAGTGTTTTTCAGCGTGCTCTTAACGTATACAAAACCTACCCATAACGTATTAGACGTGTGCCAGCGTATTAGGCAAATTTTTCATAAATCGGCATAGGTTGGCTAAATCGTCAAGGTGTGACAGCCCCTTTACCCACAATGTTTTCATTTTTTTTTTACCCCCAATGACCCTGCCTAACACAACTCTTTCACTGGCAAGAGTTTCAGGTTGTTTTCCTCTCCTACTTTCTCTCCTTTTTAACTGTTGCTTTATTCCCTTGAATATTGTGTTCAACAATTGCCCTGCTGCCCCATTATCAGTTCATATCCTCCATCACCTTGCTCTTCCGTGAACATCGATCTTGAACATAAAGAAAAGGAAAAAAAGGCCCAACCAAAGGTGAATTTTTACATGGCTTTTTGGATCCCAGAGCATCAAATATAACCTTGTCCTCAGTAGCCTCACTGTATCATGGTTTTGTGGCAAGGCTTTGGAGGACCAACACATTAAGGTGGTCAAAATCTTTTCAATGCCTTTGTCGATCATTCAATAGAGCACTGCTCTCCCCTATAGGAGGTCTCCAATTCTATTCTAAGGTGGGGATTGAACCCATCATGCCTTTCACAGCATTGCATTCTCAAGCAGCACAGCCACTAACAATAGAGAAAAGGTCCACAAGTGCCCTGGAGCTTATGTGCTTAAGTATTGATGTGTTTTTGATATTGCTAATTACTAAGTAATCAGAGTAATTAGCAATTGAATTACCAAATAATCATAGTAATGACATCACACTTTAAATATTGTATATTTAATTATATTGCATTTTGGGTCACATGATTGCCATTTGTTTGGCCATTGTTTGATTACGTTATTGATGAATATGCAACATTTTTAGTTTGTCTTTTGGCTTGTACACCATTGTAACATCGTGTTCCTGAGTACAGTATAAAGCTCTCTCACAATCCAAATCATCAAATACGTTGTTACAGGTTTATGGGTCGCAAGGTCACGAGGGGAGTACTTGGACCTGCTTCCCAGCTGGTGACCCTGAATCCGATGAGCCGCAGAAAACTCCATAGCACGACAGGTTGCAAAGCAGATGCTGTCAAAAATTATTAATTTAGGTGGGGTCCTCGCATCCAATTCGCACATTACCTTCCTGGCAAATTAATCCCCCCAGATAAGGCCTGCACTCTCATCATCCCACTGCTGTCAATCAAGAACGGCCGAGCGATACTTTAATTACTCACCACAACGGAATTGCGGGGCAGAACTCCCTGTCTCTAGAATGCAATAGAGTCTAACCAATGGAGAAAAGATGATCGTGCAGTTTGGAAAGTTTATAAAGATAAAAATAACATGTATTTCAGGAAAAACAGTTCACAAGAGAGAGATATTACCCCTTAAGCACGTCAACCCAATTAATCAGTCATCTTAGCATGTTTCTACACATGTAGGTGCCTCATCTACTCCAGGAAATGAGATAAGGAAAGATGATAGATAGAGAGAGAAGAAGGCAGGGCTTGTTGGTGATCACTCGCTCACCCGAGGTAAGCCTACAGGCTTACGTTGGTCCCAACGTGAAACAAAGAGAAGAGGGGGTAATGATGTGGTGCGCCATGTGAGGAGAAGTGCAGATGAATGCTCGTGGTGTGACAGAGGAAATCGCGAATGTGAGTCAGGAACCCAGCCCTGAACAGGTCGAGGGTGTAATCGCTGAATATTCTTTCTCTGTTCAAAGGGAACGAATTATAAGTTGGGATAGAAAAAGAAAGAGAGTGTGAGTCAGTGTGTGTCAGCCAGCGTGTCCAGGGAAAGTACGTGACTCGTAAACCATCTGCAACGCGGCACCAGCCTGTTCATTCTCACAGAGCCTCCGCCTCGGCTCTTTGAATTTCACAGGACACTATCAGCCGCAAGTCCTGGAGTTCTCATGCTTATAGAGCTCCATCGGGAAGCGTGGTTCTGGGGCCAGCCTCTATGAGCATGGCTTGAGCTTTGGTAGTGCCGTCTCCACATTGGTGCACTCCTGTTGCCATGCTGCAATCATTGGCCAAGCCCATGGTTCGACAATGAAGCTCACCCATCTGTAGTGCTTTGTTCTGCTGTACTTCTTGCCCGTTAACGAGATTCACACTCCTGGTCCGCTGTTCATGATGCACTTTATGATGTGCTGGCTTTGAGTTGCAGTGAGTTGCAATGTGGCTTTTGTGAGGTTCCATGTTGTATGTTGCAAATGCGTGTATGGATGCATTGCAAAGAGGTGCAGAGAGGGGGTGGGGGTGTGGGGGGGCGGGGGGGGAGAAAGAGAGAAGGGAGAGAGAGAGAGAGAGAGAGAGAGAGAGAGAGAGAGAGAGAAGAGAGAGAGAGAGAGAGTGAAGTTAAGAAAGAGAAGAATTACAAAGGGAGTTTGAATCTGCTGCACAAACACAGAACATTTCCCTGTCCACTGATAAGAGGGGAGAGGTAATTTAGCTAAACAAAATTGCTGCAGATATAACAACACTAGGGAACCCTTCTGTGTTGGATGTGTCTCTCCGAGGTCTGCCAAAACCGTAATAATATAAAACTTATATTTATTATGTCTGCACGTAGGATGCACCCGAATAGTTGCTTGCAGTGTGCAAGCAAGCCCCACTGGTATATAATAATACTTCTCGAAGCAATAGAAAAATATATACAAGTACACGGAAGAAAAACACAAACAACCACCGTTTTTTGCAGTTATACAAAGATTGTTGTTCTTATTAGTGAAACGATGGTCTTAATGCTCGTTTTTAAAAAAATTATTATTCGAGCATTTTAAAACAGCTTCCATTACATCAACAGCTCTGTGATCCTGTAGACAAGATCATCAAACCATGATCGGTGAATACATGTTAGAGTTTGAGACCAGAAGCTTGACGAAAGAGTACTTTCCAGGATTTTGCTCAAACTAAAGAAAGAAGTGATAATGTTCAACAGCAGATGTGCCAACCAGGCACGTGGGACAAGCCAGGTGTCCCAGCTAAGTGCATGGCTTGACCATTCTTACATGATTCATATTAGCATAAAATGCTCAGCATGCAGATCGCGTGACCTGTGAGAGTTTGAAATCAGGAAAAAACCTCTATCCTCTCCTCTTCACCCTCCCCTCACTTATTTTTCTACAGGAGTTTTCACCCCAATTAGAAATGCTTACAATATGATTTAGTGAGGCTAAATTGTCCATCCAGGAAAGCAAGTTCGAATGCTGTCAAGAATCATTACAATATGATGAGCGGCATACCACAATCTCCACAAATCTGACAATTTTCTATCTTCCTTCCTCTTTTTCTGTACACTCATTATATTTCTGCTCATCACCATGGACAGATAATAATTTTCGTTGAGGCAAATGCAAACAACTGTGCCATCGTGTCAGACCTTCATTATAATTGGACTGTCATCCTTGGCACAATGGAGCAATGAGGCCTTGTAAGGATTGTCAAACCACCCAGAGTGGATGTTTCATGGGCAGGCCTCATAAAACAGAGTGGCTTTGTGGTTGAGTAGGTAAAGCCTTGTTATGTCACCCTTTGAATTCCTGTGACTGCTCAGAAACCTGTCCTGGAGAGGATGTGGTCCATCATCAGGTCTACTTGCCAAAATAAATACCACCATGGCTCCGCAAAGACCAATTCATAAGGTTATGGGATCCTCCATCACCACCACCTCTTTACACAAGGAGGAACATCTCAAAAATTCATGAAATCTCTTCTTGAACCACAGCTTGATCAGATGATGAACCAATATTTGTCAGCCCACTAAGAATCCGAGTCATGTACTCAAGTGTGGTATTTCCCAAATTAAACTTGGACTTCCTCACAGCGTATGACAGATGAATGATCACAGTTTAAGCATAATTGGCCAAAAATAATGTAATTAAGCCAATATATGATTCATATATCTCTCAAATGTGGTTAGGAAGACCAGAATGCAAATTTAAGCCACTATGAAGTTTGAATATTCATCACTAACCAGCACATTAATGTCAATATTGCAATACACCCGTGATAACCATAATGGATGCATGCGGTGTTTCTGTTATTTTGTAGGAACAAAATAGTTGAGAGCAAAGGTGGATGATATCCATGTTGGCAAAGGAAGCTCATCGCTTATGTTGGCAGTACTTGGTTACAATCGGCACCAAATCTAACAAATTACTGCACAAGTGCAGGAGGTTTAGCATATTGGAGCACATGGTACGTTGATGAAGAATTGCATAAGGACATTTCATTTGTGTCAATTTTCGATTTAAAACAATTCAAGGATGGAAAATAAACGATTAGAAAGCAATTTTTAAAATAAGCGAGCACAAGGCAATTCAACAATGTAGTGAGATTTGAAAACAGATTGTTTCTTTTTCACTGTGAGTTCTTCCATGGACACAAACCAATCTGTGATGTCATCAATTCTCATCGTGCTTTTTCCATTTTTCCATTCATTTTAATGTAAAGTCATTATTAGCATCTCGCTAAATTTGAAATTTATTCTGACCTTTTTGTTTTTAATGTTAATGACAGTTCACATATGAGAGTGAGGTGGGGCAAGACGTCACCCAAGCCACCCACTAACCCATATAAACCTTCCGGTTTCTGGTTATATGCTCAATATTCTGAACTTCACTGAGTGGGTAGAACAGGGATGTGTTACCCTGACAAGCCCCCAAAAAGGGCGAAACGAGACGGTAGCTTCACTTTTCCTCTGCTTAGTGACAGCATTTGATCTTGACAAATTCTGCACTGTGAGAAGCCATTCTGGGGCTGCAGTCATTTCATCATCATCACAGTATCATAGTGTGTTTTCCCACGTTGGAGAACTTCAGTAAGAATACTCATAGAACTCCCGACTGCTAAAAAATAACGGTAATGCCTCCTAGTCAAGTGATTGTTGGGGTGGAAGACAATGTGTCCACGTGGTAAATGATACTTGTTGGTCCCCGATTGTGCAGGAATAGCTGTAATGAGACTCGATCTGGTGTGCTCACAAATCACACTTAGAGGTGTGCAGCATCAACAAATATGTACATATAGCCGGTCAGTTCTGGTTATCGGTTCGAGTCCCGCAGGTCCTGTCAAAATGACCGCAACTGCTAGCTAAGTCCACAGCCCTGAACAAGTTCCTGGGCACGTTTGTTACGTAACACTACAGTACTCATTGGGACCGCAAAATTAACCCGGGGGAGCACCAATATATGCACGTGACCTATCTAATTCTGCCAAGCAAACTGTTGGATACGAGCGCAGTCTGAACCACGTTATCATCAAACTACAATCACCCTAAATCACCAAATGAAGCAGGAAGAACAAGTGGAATCCACCCGAGACGAGGTAAATTTAATAACAAGTAAATGCTCAGGGGAAGGATTACATTAAGCAAAACAGTGCAAATACGTTTGTATAAAATAAACACCCCTTACCCTTTACTCAATCCACACCCTCGAAACTAAGCAAGCGATTGTTAGATTCCTTAATTATTCTAATCTTAGGACCCAATCAGACGACAACAATATGTATACAGTGGTGAGAATAAGTTTGTGAACCCTTGAGAATTTTCAGTGTTTCTACATAAATTTGACCTAAAATGTGATCAGATCTTCATCTAATTCCTAATAACAGATAAAGAGAACCTCATTAAACAAATAGTACACACACATATATATATATTTTTTTTCATTTATTTATTGAGCAAAATGATCCAACATTTAATTTCTTTGTCAGAATAAGTGTGTGAACCTCTCGGTTAATCAGCTCAATTAAAGAGGTAATTACAGTCAAGCATTTCAATCAATGGGATGACAATCAGGAGTAAGTTTGGGTGGCCCTGTCCTACATGAAAAACAAACTTTGTTCGTCACCATCAGAGTCTGGTCTTCACCACACAGGTTTGTGGAAGCATGTCATGCCCCGATCAAAAGAGATTTCTGAGAACATCAGAAAAAAGAGTTGTTGATGCTCATCAGTCTGGAAAGGGTTATAAAACCATTTCTAAAGAAGTTTGGCTCCACCGATCCACTGTCAGGCAAATAGTGTACAAATGGAGAAAATTCATCACCATTGTTACTCTTTCCAGGAGCAGTCATCCAACGAAAATCACTCCAAGAGTTAGGCGTACAATTATCCAGGACGTTACAAAGAACTCCAGGGTAATGTTTAAGGATCCGCAGGCCTCTCTTGCTTTGGCTGTCAGTGTTCATAAGTCCACCATCAGGAAAACACTGAACAAGAAAACACTGCGTGGGAGGATAGAAAGAAGGAAACCACTGCTCTCCAAGAACAACATTGCCATCCATCTTGAGTTTGCTAAAGACCACCTGGATGATCGAGAAGTCTATTGGAAGAATGTTCTGTGGAAAGATTCGTCAAAAGTGGAACTTTTTGGCATAAATGAGAAACGTTATGTTTGGTGAAAACCAAACACTGCATTCCAACATAAGAACCTCATCCCAACCTTGAAGTACGGTGGTGGAAGTATCATGGTTTGGGGCTTATTTGCTGCTTCAGGACCCGGATGACTTGACATCATTGACAGAACCTTGAATTCTGGATTGTACCAGAAAATTCAACAGGAGAATATCAAGGAATCTGTCCGTGAGCTGAAGCTTAACATAAAGTGGGTCATGTAGCAAGACAATGATCCTAAACACACAAGTAAATCTACAACAGAATGACTGAAGCAGAGATTTTGTGTTTTGGAATGGCCAAGTCAAAGTCCAGGCCTTAACCCAATTGAAATGTTGTAGCAGAACCTGCAGCGAGCAGTTCATGCAAGAAAGCTCACAGATATCTCTGAGTTGAAACAGTTTTGTAAGGAGAAATGGGACAAAATTCCTCCAAGCCGATGTACAGGACTGATCAAGAGTTACGGGAAACGTTTTTGGTGAAGTTGTTGCTGCTCAAGGGGGTGCCACCAGTTCCTGAACGTAAAGGTTCACATAAGTTACTTTTGTCGAGAAATAAATTGAATGTTGGACCATTTTTCTCAATAAATTAATGAAAAAAAAACATTTGTGTTGTGTGCTATTTGTTTAATCAGGTTCTCTTTATCTATTATTAGGATCTCCAAGAAAGGCAGAAGTGGTTACATCCTCAACGCAGGACACAAGTTGGTGATGTGCTGATTGTAGACTCCAGCGCACCCAGAAACTCGTGGCCTTTGGGCAAAATTGTTGAGATCTATCCAGATAGGTTGGGGCTCATTCGTCATGCAAAAGTCAGTACTCGGTCCACAACACTGACCAGACCAGACCAGTAAACAAGTGCCTATTGCTCGTAGCTGAAGTGTGACATGACACATTGATCTGACATTCACTTAGCATCTGTTTTGTGAACTACATGGACTTTACATTATTGATTTGACATGCCCATTGCTTTGGATATACAGTAATTGGATTGGATTGCACATTATATTATTCAACTGTTATTTGTTAACAATTGTGTTGTTTCTACAGCCACCTAGAATTGCAATTGCCACCTCAGGATGCCGATTAGGGGCCGGGATGTTGTGGCCGAGCCTAGCTTGAGTCAAAACTTTCTCTGCTGCTGTGAGATGGCAGCACTTGATCTGTAAACTGCCGATTCGCGTTTGCCGTTTCACGGGGCTGCTACATCACGTGTTGCGCTCAGCCAATCATCTTGTTTTTTTATGACACTCTCAACATTTTGGATCAAGCACACTCGTGAGCGAGTCGATTCGGTGTTTTTCATGCCGTATTGTAATCTTATGAATCCGGCCCTGATGTGAGCTGAATTTTACTGTTTCAACTCCACTATGTCACCCTAAGGTGGTCGCAATATTGTAATTACTGCACATATATTTAGTAAAATGGCAATATTTTTCTGCCCATCAGATAACTTTGATTATTATCGATTGATCGGTGTGGCCGATCCTGATACCAGGATGAGGTTTATTGGGATAATAGCAGAGCCTACCCGTCGCTTCGCTGACACACCAATTAGTCGTCATATTTGCCATAAATTTTGGGTGAGAAGGAGAAGGAAAGGAAGACAAATTTACCCGGGCACAGAGTGCTTTACCCCCTCCCCCTCACCCCAACCCCCCCCCCCACACTCCCGCTCCCCATCCTTACATCCCGCTCATCCTCCCCCCTCCCCCTTTCATTGCCCCCATTCGTTCTGATGTCTCTTCCCGCTAGAATGTCACACACATGATGACAGGCTTTGACAGACCCTTTCTTTTTTTTCTTTTTTTTTCTTTTTTCAGGGTTGGGGGGGAGAAAGGAAGGGAAAAAATTTACCTGTACAAAGAGTGCTTTAAACCTCAGTTTTGTCCAGGTAAAAAACGAAATTGCAATATCCTCTTTGCCACCACCACTACGTGGTGCTACATGGCACACATTTACCAAGATAATTTACGCTCCCTCCTGCCCCCCCCCCCCACACCCCAGTGTGAGGCCACGGCCACATAGCATATGTTACCCCCACACAAAGTTGTATTTGTACCCTGAGTTTGGAGTTTGTAACTTAAAAGATGTGGCCGTGCATAAGAAACAATGACAGAGATAGAAATAGAGATAGAGAAAGAGAATGGCGTTTATATACATGTATGCTCTTTATTATACTGAGCCTGCTTGTATTCAGAGCAATATTGTGAAGCTTTGTGCATTGCCAGTATGTGCATCGCTCTCCAGGACCATGTCGACTAGATGGTGTTGAATGTCCGTATGTCGATTTAAACATGCATCACCGTAAGCTATGCTGACCTGTGTGTCTTGTATGTGGAACTCATTCGTGCATTTGGTTTGTTGCCGTGAATCTGTGGAAGAAAGGTCAATGAATAAAGACGTGAATGAAGGATGTGACATCTGCTTCGTCAGTGATCTTTCATAGCAGCATTGAAAATCGTCCTGGGGTGATTAGCCAAGTTTTAGATGGGGTATATTGCAAGAATCTTTGAAAGATCACAAATACCCATAACATGATTCATTTTTCACAAATAAAGCACTAATCCTCGGTTCATAATGGTACCTTGGATCATTTTACACAATGAAAGTACTAATCCTCGGTTCATATTGGTACCTTGATTCATTTTACACAACAAAAGTACCAATCATCAGTTCAAATTGGTACCTTGGATCATTTTACACAATGAAAGTACTGATCCTCGATTCATATTGGGGTACAAAATTTCCCTACCCAGGGAGGGGGGGGACACACCCTTCTCAGACCTTCCTCCCAGACATTCCCTCCCCTCCAAGACCCTCACCCTCCTCCCAAAACCGACACTCCATGCTCCCAGACCCCCCACACCCCATCTACCCTCCACACCTCCCAGACCCCACCCACACCCCATCCATCCCACCTTACCAAACCTCCCAGCATCTACCCCACATGTCCCAGGCCATCCCCCTACACCTCCCAGTTTCTCCACCCACATCTCCCAGTCCACCCCCTCTCATACTTCCCAGACCCCAACTCCCTTCCCTCCCTCACACCAAGGTTCCCTTGCATCCTCTCTCATTTTCTTCCATCAATGTTAGCAACTATGTAAACGGCTTAATCGGGAACGATTAGTGTCCGCAGTCCGCATGGATAGCACCCACTACCGATCCCTGGTACCTGTAGGCAGTACAGTGATCGCTCGGGCTCGAACCACCATTTGGGTGTCGGCTCCAAGGGAGTGTCAGGACGTCACATAACCAGCTCAGAAGTTCCACCAAAGCACGGTGGCACTTTCCCTGACAACCTGGTGTACACATATCGTTAAAAGTAAATAATAAGTTGTTTTTTCAGTGTCGCGAGAATCCCCGGATAACTCGGACAAAGACCTTAATAATCATGAGTGATGGGATTTCTGGTGTAGTCTTTCTTTTTAAAAGAAAATCGTCGGAAAAATACGGCTGCCTCGATCACTCCCAAAAAATAACCTGCGCAGCGTTTGAAGAAAAAACATGTTCACTGCCTCTGTCCATACAAGACACATCAATCGTGGTGGTTGTTCAGCTCAGGTAGATTCTAATTGCACTTTATTCCAGATGCCTGGAGAATTAGGCCTTTACATTTACAAAGGTCCATGACACGATCGGCTTCAACCTTTCGATATATTTGATGATCATTTTAAAGGTCCCATCGGTCGTTTTACACTGAAGGAAAAAGTTATAGCAAGGGCATGGCAATTGTGAATGTGTCCGCTCCGATTCAATATTTGCCTTCGCATAAAACCAACATGACAACATGGCGGACAATGATGCCTCAAATGAGCGGAAGTGCTACACACAAACAAATGGATGTACCGGTGTATTATTTTATATCGAGAGATGTATAGACCAGTGTATGAACCTGATGTGGCTTAGTGGTTAAGGCGGTGGCTTGGGATCCTTGGGGTCCTGAGTCCGAGCCCCGCTGGCCGCTGAGTAAGCATCAGGGGGGTTGACTCAGCCTGTCATCCTTCCGAGGTCGGCTAAATGAGCACCAGTATATTGGTAATTATCCCTGCAGGGTCAAAGGCGACTAAAGGGTTGGCGTCAGGAAGGGCATCCGGCCATAAAAACATTGCCACAAGAAAGGGTACCATGATTGGAGCCCGCAAAAAGCTGACCCCTGCTCAGGGATAAAGGCTTTAAAATGGTGTGATGATGAGATGTACAGACCAGTGTCAAATTCCAAAGTCACCATATTTCTTAACAGCAAACATATTGCGGCTAATTCTTAACAGAAAAAGTTGCAAGCGATTGAAGCAGTGATTGGACCTATATATCGCCCAGGTACAATTTTTGGTCCGATTTAAAAAATATATTATTTTCCTGTACGTTTCAATTAATTTGAAGCAACATTTAGTTGATAATTTTTCTCTATAAGGAGTGTTTTCAATGTTTCAGGGTGGGAGAGACAGACAGACAGACAGACAGATGAAAAATCACTCATAGAGTGACACTTGGTGAAATTGAACGTCACTGTAGAGAACATACCTTTGCCAGGCTGAAAAGTTTACATTTTGTATGCCACTGATATTTCGGATCTGAATCCGGACCTTAACCAAAATTGAATCGGCTTGTTCTTGTCGCCTAACCAACTCATCCACCTCGTTTTGTTATAACTAGTCCACATCTTTTTGAGATCTCATGCGATACATAGTTTTTGGCCCTGAAGTTACTCATTCATTTTTCTTTATTCAGTCATCAAAACATGGACCAACTTTCTTTCCTATCATCCGAACTGTCTTCCTCATATGTGGTGACTTCACTTGTCATCATGCCAGTTGGATGGGTGTGGGTACCTCTCTCACCTGCCATGGGACTTCAGCAAAAGACTTCTGCGACTCATTGGAACTGACTCAATAGGTCAACTTTCCGACCCGGATCGCAAACAAAGGTACTCCATCTCTTCTGGATCTGATTTTGACAACTTTCTCTGAAAAAATCTGCTGTTCTTCCTATGCTCCAATCGGTTCTTCTGACCATGTGCTTGTCAAAGTGGACATCTCTCTGGCTATTATTAGAGAACCACCTCAGTGCCATCGAGTCTGGCATTTCAGCCTGGCAGGGTCTACCAGCAGCCATCAAACTTCTAGACTGGTCTCCCATCGCTACTTTCTCCAACATCAACTCGTCCTGGGAATTCTTTCAAAGAAACTTGCTCTCTCTCATGCACAGATTTACCCCCTCTCATCTTCAGTTGTCCAACCGTTCCTCCCACCTATGGTTCACTGAAGCTTATGACGGGGCAGTTGTCCTGAAACAACTTGCCTTTGCCTCATGAAAAGCAAACCCAACTGAGGGTAACCTCAGTTCCTTCCATAAAGCTTGGAACAAGTGTGTGTCTACCCTCAGGAGAACCAGAAAAACAACATCTTTCTAATCTGAAGTCTGAACTCTCAAACCTCTCCCCTCCTCCAAATCCTGGTGGCATCTAATCAAATCTGTTTCTGGTGCATGTTCCTCCTCCATCTCCTCCCATACCTCAACAGGCCGCACCGCTGATATCGCACGTGAAAAGGCTGAATGCCTAAACTCGGTGTTTGCCATAAATCTTGAGTCCGAAACCCATCGCTTTCTGTACCCACCTTACTCAGTCACACCGAACTGTCCCTGGACTCTGTGTTCTTTTCTTCTGACAAGATGGAGAGCTTGCTGTCAAACCTTGACTCAGATTCTGTAACCGGTGCAGACGGCATCCACCCACATGTCCTAAAACCTGCTCCTCTTCTTTGCTCACCCTCTCTCTGTTCTATTCACCTCTCATTTGCCCAAGGTCATCTGCCATCTGCTTGGAAATCAGCAATCATTACCGCCCTGAATAAAAAACAGTGCAAAAACAGATTCCTTCAACTACAGACCAATCACCCCTTCTCCCAATCATCAGCAAGGTTATGGAATCAATAATGGCTTCAGACATTAAATCCTTCCTCTTCTTCAATGGCTTGATTTCCGATCATCAATTTGGTTTCAGACCAAATCACTCCACCCTGAATATGCTGCTTCTGCTCTCCCAACAATGGATGGAGGTTCTACGCCGGTACACTCTGCCAACCTGGGTGCTAAGCGTACATGACTCATCACCCATGTCTGGTTTGGAGTAGACGGTGGAAGCGAGAAAAGCGCTTGTCCAGCCCAAAGTGCA
>CM068960.1:72194852-72207389 GCA_035128595.1 Eptatretus atami | reverse complement strand
AGAGAGATATCGAGACTTGTGAGTGTGCAAGGAGAAGGTAGTTTTATTTATTTTTTAAGACAAGAAATAGAGCGTTTAGTTGGGAGGGATGAGGACGTTGAGAAAGTGGGGAGATAAAATTGAAAGTAATGGGAGAAAATACAAATAAACACAATCGTACACCGAGGGACGATGGTAGGCTCAAGCACTCGGTAAGACAGGTCGACGAAAACTCACAAAATAGCATGATTTTTGAAACAAAACCGAACTAGGAACACACAGTACATGAAGGTGAGAAAATAAACAGTTAAAACGGGACAGATAACGACCGGAAACTTAACTTTCAGATCGTCAGCAGAGAGCCCTGAAGGAGACCTGCCGACGCTCCAACCAGAACCGGAAGTGTTGATAAATTAGTATGGTGTTGATGTCGCACAGGCAGGATGGGCTGAACGGCCTTCACCTGTGTCTGATTTCCTTGCATTTCAGACCCGGATACACCTTAAGGATATATATATATATATATATATATATATATATATATATATATATATTATATATATCCAAGGATAGCACAGGTAAAGGATATAATTAAATAAGGCCATTAATTATCTTCAAAGGGTGTTTTATATATTTCACTCATGCACTTCCTTGGAGTTTTCTCGGTATGCATGCAAATTCAGGCTGCTATGTTTCATGGTTTTGGAGTTATGGAGGACATACTGACACACACACACACACACACCACCACACACACACCAACACACACACACACACACACACACACACACACACACAATTTAATGAAACTTGACACCAACCTTCATCTACCAAAGTTTGTTCACACCATTAAAAATATGAGGTCTGAGGGGGTCGATGAGTGTTAAAAAATTTTTTTAAATTTGTATACCAAGTCAAGGCTATGTAAGAGCTGATACACATAAACATATAAAAGCAGAGAGACAAAAGGGGTGGGAGAGGGAAGCACAGAATAGAATGGAACAAAGACAATAGGATATGTGGAAGGGAGAGGGATGGGTTGGGGTACACATGGAGTAAACAATGGTACTACAGGGACTTTCAGGAGGAAACAGGAATTTGAAGGAGGTGGCTTTGGGTGGATTAATAGGGGGGGGGGGTAAAGATCAGATTTGGATGGGGGATGAATGAGAGGTGGTGAACAGCTGTTTTGGAAAACCTGAAGGGAGGAGAGGATTGAAGAGTGTGGAGTTTATGCCAAAGGTGGGAAAAAGAGGAATGAAAGAGTGAAGGTGAGCAGTGATTCTAGATTTTGGCCGTTCACAAGATGGGGTTTTTGTTGGACCTTGAGCAGCCTGAGGAAATATAGGAGGGACAAAGATCACAGCAGAGAAAGGGGGGGGGGCAAGGCAGGAGGAGATGGTAGAAGACAGCAAGACCACCGACTGCCTCAGGTGAGAGTGAGAGACACAAAACAGTACTCAGTTTCATCGCGGGAGATACCATGATCCTAAAAGCCTTGGTTTCCACAGCGTGAAGTCGAGCTAGGTGGAGGCACTACCCAGAGCAGCGAGCTGTACTCTGTCAGGCTGCGGATGAAAGCTTTGTAAGTGGTCACAGCTCAGTGTGCCAAGGAAGGACTTTGCATGACATAGAATGCCCAGTCGGTGACTAGATTTGGAGGCCAGCTTGAAGATCAGGAAAGATCATAGCAGATAGTGAGACCAAAAGCTTGAATGAAAGGATTCAGGGATTGTTGAGAAAAATAGATTGGAGGGTGGGGGGGGGGGGGTTAGCAGATGGTCCTTTCGGAGAGACATGGTGGAGTGAGATTTGTCAAGATTGAAAGACATATTCCAAGTGTTTCACCAGCTTGTGATTTTATCCAGTCTGCAGAGAGTGAAGAGGCTGCTGCTGCCGATCAGAGGATGAGAGATGGTATGGCAGAGGGTGGAGTCATCATCAGAAGATAAGAGGATTTCCAGAGAATCTGAGAGATCATTGATGAAAACCAGAAAAAGCACAGGGCAAGAACATCCCTTGAGGAACTCAGCTGGCTGGATAGGAAGAGGGGATGAAAGAACTCCATTAAGAACCACACATTGACTGTGACAGGAGAAGAAGTCCAAGAGCCATGAATGGGGATTGCCTTGGATACCATAAGAAGAGAGTTTGGTGAGCAGGGCAGGATGCCAGACCATATCGAAAGCTCGTGATATGTATCGGGAGATCGCTCTGATCTCATGTTTGGCATTTATGACCTCCATCCATTGTTGGGAAAGCAGAAGTAACATGTCCAGGTTTGAATGACCTGGTCTAAATCCAAATTGATGGTCAGAAATCAAGCCATTGGAGAAGAGGAAGGATGTGATGATGGATTCCAAAACCTTACTTATGAATGGGAGAAGGATGATTGGTCTGTAGTCGCAGGGATCTGTTTTTGAACCTTTTTTTATGCAGAGCGTTAATGTTTTCTGATTTCCAAGCAGATGGCAGATGTCCTTGAGCAAATGAGAGGGTGAACAGAACAGAGAGAGAGTGAGAAAGAGCAGCAGAGCAGGTTTTTATAACATGAGGGCTGATGCTATCTGGACCGTTTGCAGAATCGAAGTCGAGGTTTGACAGCAAGCTCTCCTCCTTGTCAGGAGAAAAGACACAGCCAAGGAACAGCTGGGTGCAACTGGGTAAGGTGGATGCAGAAAGTGATGGGTTTGGGACACAAGATTTCAAAGCAATCACGGAGTTTAGGCATTCAGCCTTTTCACATGCAGTGTCAGCTGTGCAGCCATTTGAGGTAAAGGGAGGGGATGGAGGGGGAACATACACCAGAAACAGACTTAACTAGACACCACCAGGATTTGCAGGAGAAAGACAGGTTTGAGAGTTCAGACTTGAGATGAGAAAGGTGTTGTTTTCTGGCTCTCCTGTGGGTAGACACACACTTGTTCCAAGGTTTGTGGAAAGAAATGAGATTGTCTTCAGTTGGATTGGCCTTCCATGAGGAAAAGGCAATTTGTTTCAGGACAACTGCCTCACCACAAGCTTCACTGCACCATGGGTGGGAGGAAGGGTAGGACAACTGAAGATGAGACGGGATAAATCTGTGCATGAGAGAGAGAGCAAATTTCTTCTGAAAGAATCCCAGGTTTGCCACCCAAAAGAGGCATTTGCTTTCTTTTCAGAAACTACACAGACAATGCCAATGAAACTTACAAACAGCCTTCATCACCAATGATGAAACAAAGATTGCTCACAACATTTCTTTGTTTAATCAGGGTCAAAGGAGGTGGAGGGGGGGGGAGGGGGGTTGCCACCAAAAGAGTATTTGCTTTCTTCTCAGAAACTACACACACGATTCCAATAAAATGACTGCATCCTTCATCACCCATGATATACCAAAGAATGTTCACGACATTCAAAAAAATACAGTCGAAGCGGTCTCAGGGGGTGTATGGAGGAGGTGGTAGGTTGCCGCCCAAAAGAGGTACTTGCTATAATATTGGTTCATTGTAATTTTGCTGATTCTGTCCCACCGTTACTTCTCCTCAGCATCATTATTCTACCAGGTGAGCGCCCAGGGATATTGCTCCTGTTTCTTTTTCATTTATATGTTGGCTGCTTTTGACACTTACATGTGGTACATGCTTGGGACCCTCAATGGTGCATGTTTCTGTCTGTGCTGTTGCTGATGTCTCACCACCAACTGATAAAACTGGTCTGGCAGCTGAGGGTGTGTGTAGCATTGGGATTATCATGTGTGTAGTATTTTTGAATGCTTTTGCAGCTGCAGAGGAACTCTGGGATTGGTTTGAAATGGTAAAGGGCTTACCTTGGTAGCCTTTCTTGGTTGCTTTATGCAGCTTCTTTGGCAAGAAGAGCATTGGAGGGAGGAGTCGATTTATTTGTATATATACACAACATATTCACTATCTTTTTCTGAGAGGATTATTTTAACCTTTCCACCACTCCCTCAACATACTCTGAGACATACCAAACATCCCAAAACCTATTCATATTTGTCAATTATTCAATATACGGTCGTTTTTCACTGGAAACAATTGGGACAATTTTAGGAGATACATTGACAAAAGCATTGGTGTGTGGGGATATGTAACCCAGGAGAAAACGGTCTTTTGGGTGGGAGAACTTCTCTTTGTCTAGCTTCAGCACTCTCTCAGAGTTCTGAACATAATGGCTTTAAAACTCTGTCCGCTCAGCGAATGATCCATTCACTTTCAACACATTTGTCTCATTGACGTGGTGGCACCTTCATATCATGTGCATAGAAACTTTGGGACATGTAAGCAGCCATTATCAGGATACCTGCCGATGTTCTCAGAGTGGGCCAAAGAGATTAAAATCACAAGGTGACATATTTGGACTGTATGGGGGGAGATTTAGAACTCTCAAACTTATCTCTGCTTGAGTATTTTTTTGTCATATAATCCATGAATGTAGGGCAAAAGAATGGGAAGAAACAACTGATTTTTTCCCCCCATGTATGCCTCTTTATAGCAACCATTCTCTCCTCTGCCCTCCTCCATCTTTCACATACACAAATTATAAATGTCATGAACTTTTGGGAATTTGACTTCAGTTGGATGATCAAAGAAGACAGAAGAGTGAGTTGTTATAAGAAAACATCTGATAGTTTACAAGGGGATATGTAAAGAAACCCAGGCAGTAAAGTGTGTTGGGCATAACACACTTCCGTCCACAAACCTTATTATAAGCTCTGTTAGGCCTAGGTCACATTTGCTACGGCGGCCGTGGGGTCTCCAAAATCTACGGCCACTAGCAATTATATGGCGGCCGCAGTATTTCCACGGTCACCACAATGTAGCAGTCACATATGTTTTTTATTTTTCGGGGAACCGCACGGCATATTTAGGCCTAAGTCACATTTGCCACGGCGGCATGGGGTCTCCAAAATCTATGGCCACTAGCAATTATACGGTGGCCGCCAGTATTTCCACGGTCACACAATGTAGCAGTCACACGTTTTTATTTTTCGGGGAGCTGCACGGCATATTTATAAATTGTGGAGACCGAAAACGTGGGGTTGCCGTACGGTCTTTGATTTGATGTCGCACGGTGACCTTAGGGCGTTCCTGCGGCGGCCATAGAATTTTCAAGGCAGACGCAAGGTGCCCGCAAGGCAACCGCAAGGCGACCGCAGGGGACCGCAAGGGGGCCCTAAGGCGAACGGGCGGCCAGACGGATGGTAACGAATGGGTTAATTTTTTTTTTTTTACCAGTTTTTTTTTTTCGGCTTGTCGAATTGCTACGGCGAACGTAGAAATGAAAAAAGTTATAACTCCGCGTTATAATCCACGGCGACCTTACGGCTTGTAAATAATTAGCCATACGGCGTAGGGCCACCCTGAGGCCACCTCAGAAACTCTGCGGCCGCCGCACGTTTCTGTCAATTCAGAGGGCGTACGGCCGCCGTATCCTCGCCGTAGAGCAAATGTGACTTAGGCCTAGTCTTAGAAATTGTGGAGACCGAAAACGTGGGGTTGCCGTACGGTCTTTGATTTGATGTCGCACGGTGACCTTAAGGGGGCCCTTGCGGCGGCCATAGAATTTTCAAGGCAGACGCAAGGTAGCCTCAAGGTGCCCGCAAGGCGACCGAAAGGGGGCCCTAAGGCGAAAGTGCGGCCAGACGGACTGTAACGAATGGGTTAATTTTTTATTTTTTTTTACCAGTTTTTTTGTTTCGGCTTGTCGAATTGCTACGGCGAACGTAGAAATGAAAAAAGTTATAACTCCGCGTTATAATTCCACGGCGACCTTACGGCCTCTAAAATATAGCCAACTGGCGTAGGGCCACCCTGAGGCCACTGCAGAAACTCTGCGGCCGCCGCACGTTTCTGTCAATTCAGAGGGCGTACGGCCGCCGTATCCTCGCCGTAGAGCAATTGTGACTTAGGCCTTATTCCAACACCTGACGTTCCAAACATGAAGATTCTCTGTTCAAGAATCATTGATTCTGCTTAAATTAAGACAAGCATCGACAACAACTGGATCCTGGCACCCATGCGATGGTAGATAAATGCCCTGTTCACAGCACCACTGTGGTTATTTTAGGATGTAAGGCCGTTTTGTGCTCAATCTTTGCTGCTACTTTAATATTTTTGAAATTGGCACATGCAGGATTATTACTGATAAAACACCTAAAAGTGAGCCAACGATGCTGTGCCATGAAGTGAGCCATGTCAGCGCCATCTTGTGGATGATCAATCCACATAGTGTGGAGAATTCCGCCCAAAACCCAATTCCATTTATTAATGATACTTTTGGCAAGCCTCAATTTTTGCATTTTACATTTGTAACTTTATCGCAAAGAAACATGCAAACACTTATCGAGTTACAGTGTTGTAGCAATGCCCCCTTTCAACTTCAAAATGGTTTGTGACTTTTGTCAACTGATTTAGTATCCGCATCTAAGCTATATATCTATATGTCAATGGCGACTTCGTCAAATTCTGTGACAGACGGCTGAAAGTGAGTGAAATTTTGTGCATTAATGTTTGACAAACCACAAGTTATAAATATACATTATAAATATTACCCATGTTTTCAATTTTCCTGTATACCAGGTGGTTTTTATTTTGTAATCTCATCCTGTGATAACCTCCACATTGAATGAATCAATATGACATTTCTTCTTGAGCCGAGAAGAAAGAAATGTTGTGTTTTTTTCCCCAATGATTGGTTAGTTCACGGCGACAACAATTTACTTCACCACCATAAGGGAAGATGACTTAGAGATCAAGACATCGGTTTGTAATCACTTTTATAGTAATGGATGAAATCTGCTGTAATAAAAGCTGCTTCATTGACATCATGGATACTTCACCCTCGTGGATATTTATTTAAGAGCCGTCTGGAGAATCTTGAAAAAAACGTATCTTTTGAACAATGAAATTATGTCTCCTTACTCGATTCCAACGTCTACCTCCTTTCCAAAAACTTTCACAACCGAGTACTTCTGTTCCAGCCGCAATAAGTCAAACAGGGTTAAATTCTTCAACTGCAGCTGGTGTTGTCATATAAAATTCTTATGCCAAACATTTGTTGCCTTCTAATCCCGTGCTCGAGGTGAATGTCAGGCATTAGAAAGACCATGTATGGTCAATGGGGAACAACCAGTTATAAGAGCTCATGAACATTGTTCTGGTCCTTCAACAATCCCTCAACTGAAGTACACTTGTCGAGTATAAATGAATAATCATGGTGAGAAGTTATTCTTTTACATTTCGGTAAATTACTGTGGATTAAAATCAAACTGTATGGACAACAAAGTAATATATCCCATGGGAAATAAATAAAAATGTTTTAGTCGTATGTTGTGGAAAGGGGCGAACGATACCGAGCAGGAAACCCCGAATGTTAAAATAGCCACCAGGCATGAGGTTGAAATGCCTTTGATTTAGACTGTGTCCATAAGGAATATGCAAAGCAGAGGGTTGCAAACCTCAGAGTAGTGCACTTGAAAAGCTGCAGCAAAAGTTGGGAATGTTGCAACCACATAATAGTCTGTAAGGGTCATTTCCAGGCCTACTCTCTAAGGCTGTAACTCTATGCCATGCTGGGTCATATGTCTGAACGAAGCACCTCAACCCGCCCTTTTCTACCAGCGATTCGAATGCGATTAAGCATGTTTGTGTTGCAAAGTGCCCGCTTCCTTACATCTTGGGAAGTGTGTAGAGGGGAAAGGAGGAGATGGGGTGGAGGGTCTTGTCGGTGAAGGAAAGCTTTTAAGTTCTTGTCTCAGAAACTTTTCGTGCAGAGCAAAGTAACATTATCATTCAATGCAATGACTTATTGAATTGACTATTGTCAGACAATAAGACTATAATGGTTGTACAAAGATTGAAAAATATAGGTTTTTCCTAGACAAAGAAGTTTGGAGACATAAAAGTACGTTTTTACATTAATAATGTAACGTGGAAGGGGGGGGGAGGGATCCATAGCTAGACTGGGGTAAATGTAGTAATGTTCGTGTGTTTTGAGTAAGTTAGATTGCCATGTAACAGGGATCTATCAGAGTAAGTCGTTTGTTCCATGTGATGCTGAGGAGGCAGTTTATGTAATTTATAGATAGGGTAGACAGATTAATTAATTGTGTATATATAAAAACCTCTTGTAGGCGGGGCGAGGTGAGGACTTCCCATCGCAGAAGCACACGTGTCAACGTGTGCGAAAGACCAATTATGATCTTTCTGGCCTGTTTGTGCCAGCTATGGGGGTACAGTGAGCTCTAGAGCCCAGATGAAAAGATATACATTTATTTTTATAGTGGCCACCCCTGTGGGCGGGATCTGGGAGGAAGAATTCTGCTCAGGAGGAAGAAGAGGACCGGGTTGACTATGAGTTGACTCAGAGAGAATGCCATACACGAGAGTCAAGACAAAGAGAGGCCACCAGTCGAGACCAGTAGAGTCCACCAGGAGAGGCTTGCTCATGAGAGAGAATGGAGAGGCTCATGTGGAAAGGAGGATGGAGACCTCATTTGGAGGAGAAGCCTTGTGTGAGATCGACCCAAGCTGGGATGACCCTGTGTTTTTAGAGGGTCCTGAGGCCTCTAAGTAAAAAAGACAAAGGGGACCAGTGGCCAAGTGGAAGGTCTACCCATTTCTGGCCCTGCTAGTTCCTGGCTCTCGTCTCCCGCCTGGTCTATAAGGCGGAGAACATCGAGTCCCGCGCCCACCGTGTACATCAGAGAAAAGGGAAGTCCTGCCTGCATTATTGTTGTTGTACAAGTGTGATCAATGGTGCCTAGTGCGTTAGGATTTGAGCTTTTATGTCTACTCATTATTTATAAGTTTGCATATCCCATTCTCCCTTTTTGTGTCTTTTGACTTACTTGGTTTATTCCATTTATGACGTCTTGTCCACCACTCTTCCCTGTAGTTTTCATTATAAAATAAATCCTTTAAAAGATAAGGGCATGTTTCAGCCATCTGCTTTTCTTTGCCGTCATTTCGCCGTCTTCGCCGTCTTCACCGAAATGACGGGTTTTCCGTCATTTTGGCTCATTTGGGTGACCTTGGGGAATGATAAAGGAGAGTAACTATAGAGCGCAGTGCATTATAAAAGACCGCTTTGACCATCTATCAGGCTGAAAGGTCCAGGCTCTGAGGAATTCCGTATTAACGGATACTCGGACGCGACAATAATAATGACATTAGCAGACAATGGAGAAACCTAAGGCTAGTAAGATAGATGCACTCAGGTATGTGCTCTCAATTTTGAGCCGTCTAGCCTCGGTTCGAATCTCAACCCAGCTATAAACTGTCACCCTGGAGTTTCACATGCAGGACGAGGCATCACTGTGTGCATTGTCAATACAGCACTTTTGAAATGACATAATCCACCCCAGATTGTTCAGCACACATGTGCAGAGACCCAGAGTAAAGAAGTCAACTGGGGTGGCCTGGACGTATTTCATGCCTCCCAGATAAGGATTGTAGAATGAAACGACTGAAAAAAAACTTTTAAAGAAACCGAAAATACTTGTAAACATACCTGTGAGAAAGGGGTGTGCTTCTGCACAACCAAACAGTTGGAGAACTTCCTGACAACTTGTCCAAAGAATTGATTTGTTATAGTCCGTCTTGGAAAACCTCCTGACGATGTAGGCCCATGAAGGCCGAAGGTTCATAGATGGTGCGTTCTAACCAAACCTTCATGCTTCTTAACACCGATGGGAAGGTCATATCTGGGGCTTGTCGATTTTAAAATGACTAGTACGGGCCCCGTAGGTGCGGGCCCGTAGGTGCGTAAACGATGACTGGATTGGGGCATTATTTCAATTAGATCGGACCCAACCTATCATTAAATGGCCATAACTTGGGAAACACCTGGGAAACATATTCAGGTCTCCAGCGTCAATTGTGACGTCATATCAAATGAGAAGAATTGTGACGCCCCCTCTCTCTCGCCCCCCTCGCTCCCCCCTAGTCTCCCCCTCCTCTCTCCCCCTCTCTTCTCGCCCCCCTCTCTCGCCCCCTCCTCTCTCCCTCTCTCTTGAATTGTGATGCCCCCTCTCTCTCACCCCCCTCTTTCGCCCCTCTCTCCCTCCCCTCTCTCGCCCCCCTCTCTTTCCCCCCTCTCTCTTCCCCCTCTCTCTCCCCCTCTCTCACCCTAGTCTCACCCTCCTCTATTCCTCCTCTCTCTCTCTCCCCCCTCTCTCACCCCGAGTCTCACCCCTCCTCTCTCGCCCCTCTCTCTCGCCCTTCTCCCTCACCCCTCTCTCTCGCCCCCACTCCCATCCCTCTCTCACACCCCCTCTACACCCCCTCTCCCGTCCCTCTCTCGCTCTCTCTCTCTCTCTCGTCCCCACTCCCACCCCTCTCTCTCCCCCCCTCTCTCCCCTAGTCTCGCCCTTCCTCTCTCCCCCTCCTCTCTCGCCCCACTCTCATCCCCCCTCTCCCGCCCCCTCTCTCGCAGTATTGGTCGACAGATAAATGGCCTAACTTGGAAACCGCTCGTCCGATTAATATCAAACCTCGAAAAAGCACATCCGCGAGTCCCCAGCAATATTCCTGGCAAGTTTCAATCAGATCGGACCGTCAATCGTGCAAAAAAAAAAATAATAATAAATACATAAATAAACTTAATTGTGACGTCATTCGTGATTTCATAGCAACGTGTCCTGTCATTGGTCGACAGATAAGTGGCCATAACTTGGGAACCGCTCGTCGATCGATATCAAACCTCGAAAAGGCACATCCGGGGTCCCCGCAATATTCCTGGCAAGTTTCAATCCGATCGGACCAGTGGTCGTCCGGTTATTAAAATTGGGAAAAATTGGCATGATAAGGTGAGAAGGTGGAACGACACTTCAGCTGCCATATATACACCTTTTCAACACTGAAAAAGCAGTAAAATGGCCGTAACTTGGGAACCGCTCGTCCGATCGATATCAAACCTCGAAAAGGCACATCCGTGGGTCCCCGGCAATATTCCTCGCAAGTTTCAATGAGATCGGACTGGCGGTCGTCGAGAAACAGCGGTCGCAGACAGGACAGACAGACAGACACACAGAGATTGCTGGAATTATAGATAGATGATATTTACTATGAATCATGTTTGGGAGGAGTGGGGCGTGGTGTTGGAGTAAGAGTTGTATGAACTGTGAGTGCCGTTATAAATATACTTATTGTGTTTGCTTCTGGGGTGGCCAGATAAATTGTACTACATTTTTGCATCTCTTCATGAAAGGAGAAGCGTCCTTTCATTATAACCACTGCCACTGTGAGCTAATTGTATTACCAGGAAATGATAGGAACCTGACACCCTCGTCCATGGATATTTCTTGTATTTGCTATATTTCCGTGAGTCAAATTTGCATTCAAGAACAGAACAATTATGGTTAACAATTTTAAGATTGCCACTCTCTCGTCTAAATGCTGAAAATTATGTTTAAAAAAGGATTTGAATTGCAGATTGTGTGTTCACAACGGCAGGTTAAAAGTGCCCTATGAGCCGAACTGAGTCACTGTAAACACACACACAGCACACGTGAAAAACACCTCATGTAGCATTGATACGTCATTCTGAAACTCCCATATTGGACGGATGTTAGCTGGAGGACTGATCTGTTAACATTGGTTGTTGGTGGATGTTAAAAATTCAAGGTTCTTTAGCAAAGAGCATGTGAGTTATCCCTGGCACCTTAACACATATTCCAAATTCCTACCACTTTCAGTTGATCGTCAGGCCTGGCCGGTTAGTTTGTAAAAGATTGGACCAAAACGTTCCCTAGGTGGCCACACATGGTGGGAATAATTTATACCATTAAAGTAGTAGTAGTAGTAGTAGTAGTAGTAGTAGTAGTAGTAGTAGTAGTACTTTTGTTAGAATTGCCACAATTCTATGTAATTGTCGCTCGCTATCCTCACCCCTGCTAGTACATGGTCAGGACTGCAGTAGGTAAGGTGGAGCATTTCAAGAGAAAGCAGCACCAAGAGAGGGAGAGGGAGGGGAGGAAAGAACAAATTACCAAAACAACACATTTATACAAATAAGAGCAAAGTGCCTTGTGGAGAGATACTACAAAGTGCTTCGTTTGTGGTCCAAGTTTCCTTAAAATTTTGAACAGTGTTACCATATTCTTCCGCCTTATATTCTGAGACGATGTGTGAGCGTATCAAGCCTTTCAGGCTCACAGCACTGTGTTCCACAACATTTCTTTCAATTTTTGCCTTCCTAGTTTTATATATTGCCATTTTTGCACAAGTTAAAATAAAGTTGACAAGGAGATCTCGTGACTTGCTCTGCTTCTTCACCGGGTGTCCGATGATGAAGAGTGTTAGTGAGAAGTGAAGCCAGAAGCGCAAAAGTAAGTTTTTCATCAGTAAGAAAATTGGCTGAAGATGGCAACATTGTCGGTACATGTGAAATACCGTTTATCTTTCACCACAAAAGCAGCATTCCTCTGGAACGTTTGTGAAATGCCGCATCATGGCTCCAGAGCTTACGGCACCATGCAGCAATCTCCAACTTAAGTCCGCCATTTATTTTGGATTTGGGTGAAAATAGAGTGAACCCCAACATGGATGACTTTGA
>CM068960.1:72150387-72181876 GCA_035128595.1 Eptatretus atami | reverse complement strand
AAAAAAAAGAGAGAATTCACATGCCTTCCTGAGCTACACTAAGGTAGTCAAGTCCGATCAAATCCCATACTTTGGTGTAAAATTCACAAGACAAGCCATCCACTCCAGGGGACTTATTCAGTGAACAGGCTATGCAGAGCAATTGTTAATTCTTCCAGAGAGAATGGAGCTTCTCATTGCTCTCTGTATTCTGGAGTCCCTTCAGGGAGGCCGTTCCACAAAGTGCCACAACATCCACATCCACCTTCTTACCTGAGTAGAGTTGAGCATAAAACTCAAATTCGTTCATGGACATGCTCAGGATCTATTGAGCAAGGAGCCATCTTCTCCCAGAACACTGGGATATCGTCCTAAGTCGACCTTTGTGCTTTTCTCAAAGTTTTGAGATAACTCAGGATATTTATCGTCAATAAGAAACTGCATCCGAGCGAACGAATGCCCTCGTGCCTTTATACGACTAATGCTTTGAGAGTGCTCTTCTTTTCCTCATAAGTGCACAATTCAGCAGGGGTGAGCGTAGTCAAGCGGCACTGGAGATGCAACCAATTTCTCTTCGAGCTTAGCAATTTCTACTCTAATTGCTTTGCTTGATCCATATGGTATTCCTGGCATAACAATTTCAGCCGTGCTTCCCAATGTCCCACAGAGTCCAGTGAACAAAAATTCCTTTCTATCCCTTCAGGCTTGCCAAAAGTTGCTAAAGTGTAAAAACTAAATCTTGAACTAAGGCATTGTGAGATGCCAAAACCCAGTGCCATGCCTTGCCTCAGCCAAGGAAAGCTTAATCAGGCCAGATTATGATCTGCAAAATGTGGCAAATTTTATACCAGAGCAACTTACACTCTGCACCAAGTGAGACAAAGTAAAATCGTCTAGTCGAGATTGCGAGATATTACCACCCTGATACGTAGTGAAGTAAATTATTTAGTTGTGGGGTCTGTACACGCAAAATGTCTCTCAGATGAACAGTGTTGCCACTTGTAATATTTTAGCAGAAGGACTGTGCGGTTCTTTACCCACTCTATCTAGGGAGGGATTGAGAGTGCAATTAAAATCCCTCCAAGAATCACACACCTCTTTGGTCAGCAAGGTGAGCTTGAATCTCCGCATGTGCTCAAAGAACCGCACCTTGCAGCTTCTATACATTGTGAATAATGTGATGGAAGCTAACAACAAAATCTTCAAGCCTTACCTTTACAGGTAACAACAACCCAAACTGCCTTATTTTCAACAAGTATTTCAGTTTCACACTTTGGTGAAAAGAGAGATAGCCACTACTCGCAAGATGTATCGTGAGGTGACTGAAAAAAGTCAATCCTTGCCATTGTTTCCCATCGGAAGGCAGCCTCTCGGTTGTGTGTGGGCCTCCTGTAGAAATTCTAACTCCAATTTCTCCTTTAAACAGAATGACAGTACTTGGTGCAACGAAAATACATCTTTACACCCGTTAACATTCAGTGATCCCAGGCAAAGACATAATGCTGTCATTACATATAATGAAGTTATAAGAAGGAGAAACACAGTCTAAGCCAAAGTGTGGCCCTAAATGGAGTTCTTTCATCCCCTTTTCCTGATCTAGGCTGGAGTTCCTCAAGGTAGCGTTCTGGACCGCTGTTCTTTCTGGTTTTTCATCAATGATCTCTCCTACTCTCTGGAAAATCTCTTTATCTCTTTGCTGATGACTCCACCTCTGCCGTAACATCTGTCATCCCTCAGAACCGGCAAGCAGCAGCTTCTTCGCTCACTGCAAATCTGGAAGAATCACAAACTGGTCCAACACGTGGAACATGTCTTTCAAATCCAGACAAATCTCACAACTCTTACTATGTCTCTCCAAAAGCACCGTTTAGAAAACCCTCCCATCCACTTTCTCAACAATCCTCTGGAAGAAGTCCTTTCTTTCAAGCTTCTGGTCTCAGTATCTGCCATGACCTTTCCTGGGAAACCACATTTCAAACCTCGCCTCCAAAGCCATCGCCGAATGGGAATCCTCCGTCATGCAAAGTCCTCTCGGCCACCAGCTCCTGACCACCTTACAAAGCTTCGTCCGCAGCCTGATAGAGTACTGCTCTCCCCCTTCTCTCCGTCCGATCCACCCTAAACCCACTCCTTCAAAATCCCTGCTTTCCTTCTGAAAGTCCCTGTAATGTCCATCTTGTCTTTCCCGTGTTCCCCGCCCCATCCCTCTCCCTTCACAGATCTCCTAATGTCTCTGTTCCCACCGTTTTGTCCTTCCCACTCCGCCCCTCTTGTCTCATGCCCCCCTTGCTGCGTGTTGTGTGTTAGCTCTCACACGAGCCTCACAAGGTAACAAAATAAAAAATAAAAAAGCCAACTCATGTTCAGTCCATAACTTAGCACTTTGCAAGAAACTTCCTGACTCGGACTTGCTCAGACCGACCTGAAGTCTTGCTTTTTGCCCATCTCTCCCATTAATATACAGGAATGCAAAGTGTTTTGTAGTCTTTCCACCGCTTTAAAGCAGTTTCAACTTTCTTCCGACTGTGCAAACTTTGCTCAAGGAACTCTAATATTTCCTGGCCAGGAATACAGGAATGATGCCCTGAGGGCAGTTACGATTCACTGCCCGCTAATGATCCTTGTTAATGATCGTTAATACCAACACCCCATTGGTAATGAAGCAGTCCTTGCTTCACTGCTTGGCAAAGCTACAGGGATTGAAGACACTTTGATGGTAGGGACAGGGAGATCATCTTTGAGGTGCTGCGTAGAACCGTGCTCGACTTCGCTGTCTACATCTACTGTGGAGGTTGTGGCAGCACTCGAGACCTCGGTCAGTGCAGGTAATGCCTTTGTCGCTTTTTAAGCGACAAAGTCCTTTATGGACTAAGTCCTTTCATGGACTAAGACAATAAGTCCTTTCATGGACCAAGTTTTCATGGACTAAGACCGGTACCTTCTGCCTGTCTGTCACAACAAGAAGGGGTTCTACAGTATCTTTTGATGCTTCAGTGGTGGTCCTTTCATGCAGAACTGCTGCCTTGGATGCATAATCATTAAATTATGATGAATCTCATTTCAGTTGTTGTTGGTTTGTCTGGATGTACTGTGTTAGCGACAGACATCTCAGTCTCATTTGACTCTGACAGGTCAGAAGATGCACAGAATCATTCTTCATTACATGCCAGGCTTGTTCATGAATGATCCATCTTTCTGTTCACTCCTCAACAGGTCTTTGGGTGCATCTGACAGGAAAGACTTCCCATGATCTGTAACTTCAGGAACAGCATCTTCCTCCTCTTCCATTTGCACCAATTGGGTCACAATTTCTGTCTCCTCCAAAACACTTGACCTTGCGGATCGCTTCAAGTCCTTGTCGGCTGCGTCTTCAACGTCAGTTCGATCAGCAGTCCCTTTGTCTTCTGGTTCTGATTTTCTCTCTGTGCTCTTCCCCTTCTACCCTCACTGTCTACCATTGATCTTCAGCAGAAGAAGGGCCAGGATGAGAAGACAATACAGAAGCTTCTGGAATGACACTTGCCTTTTCTTTAGGCTTGTCAAGGTACCGAGGAGTAGACACTTCTTTTAAGATAGTAGGGCTGTCTGCTCTCAGGTGATCCTTTGCCTTACATACAAAACACCAAGGCTCATTAGTCAAATAAAATATCTTGCAACTCTTCCCTTCAAAAGGAATAACAAAGTATCCCTCACAGTCACATTCCGTGTCATTTATTAACTCAATTGAGACCCATTTGTTTAAAGACACGATATGACGTAGGGTACGATATGATTTTTCAAAAATTTCAAAGTCCCGTTGCTAGGCAACGGTGGCGTCCATAGCAACGGTGCTAAAAGCATAGAACTAGATCCTGGTATGAACCTAACTGTCAAGTTTCATCAAAATCGGTTGACTCCTGGCCTGCAGAGCTGTCCATTACAAACAAACAAACATACAAACATACAAACATACAGACAGACGGAAAAAGTGAAAATAAGGGTACCCCAGCGACCACCCAACAGATGGAAAAACTGAGAATAAGGGTAGTCTAGCGACCACCCCAAAAACGCGGTTTTTAAAGAAACCCGTTTGAAGCAAACAATACTCAGCTCATTCACAATCCTGTGCTACCGAGCACGGTAAAGGGTCATTAAGCAAAAAAACAAAAGGAATTCAAAACGATATTTTATCGATAACGCCACAGGTTGGGGGTGGCAAACCAGCCCCACACGGGCACGTCTGCGCCATGCAGCTAGACCTCAACACAAAAGGTCCAATTAAACAAGCAAAACACGAAAATAAAATAAACAAATGAACCAACTCGGTTCAGATAACCAAACCAAAACAAAAATACTAATAGAACCGGAGTAGTATGACTATAATGATGAATAGTCGAAGCAACTCGAGGAGCAACGAAAATACCTGCGGCGGCGGCGGCGGCAGCAAATCGACAGAGTACATACTTAACCTGGAGTCCAACCATGAAGTCAAGTGATCACATGAGAATACCAAGAGTTCAAATGTAAGGTATAAAACTTCTAAAATGTCATGTGCTTTTTCAGCCAATCAAGGTCATACAAATGCAACACTTGGCCATTCCCACAGATATTACTGATAAATGAAAGAAGATGCATTTCTCGATTAACATTTATGGTGCTGAAAAAGATTAATACATTATTAAAAAGAGATTAATGGGACAATTATTTCACCTAAGCATGTGATGAACAAAAATGACAATGAACAGATGTAATATTTCTCACTTTTAAAACTTGAGGTTTCTCTTCCTTAAGGGATTGTATTGAAAAACATAAAATTTAATGCAATTTTTTTTTTGCCTGATTATATCATGTCTTTAATTTAATTCGTTATTTCTTATATCGGATTTAATTAAACGAGCCCATCTAGTCTTACTGCATTTAATCAATTGTTTTGGGTTAGAATCAAGCCTTATTGTAAGCTCAATGGTGAACATCAGGTTATAGTTGGGAAGAAGAAAACTTTTGTTTAGACTTTTCTGTTCAGATCAGCTTCAAGAAATAGACAAATAAGCCAATTAATGATGGTATGGGCATGCCAAATACGACAGAGGAAAAGGTTACAATAACCAACACCCAAAGGCTCTGGAAGAAGGAGGTAATTAATTATTATTAATAGCTATTTGACACAAGCGTTCAAAAAACAATGGGACACAGTATAGCAATAGATAAACAGTACAAGAACCTTTTAATCATTTGGGACAAGGACATAAAGAATGGAATGTGTTGGAAGGCTTTGAGTAATGGCTCAGATTAATGTGATGGGCCAGGGGTTGCCTGGTAAAACGGTTTGAAAACGAATGTTTTGAATAGTGCAACAAAGCCGATTCGGCAGGAAGTGCAGAGCTCCAGAGGCCGATAGGAATCGAGAGAAAATGGTTCGGAGATGTTTGTATGAGAGAATGCTGCAGATAAAGGATGATGAAGTTGCTGCAAAGGTAGAAAAAAAAAGAATGATGAAGCAGTACGAAACAGATCATGCTTGAAAGCTGAGAATGTGATCGTTTCAAGGCGCAAGATTACAATTTATTACCAAATTGCACAAATCTCAGGAAGATGTCGTGCCGGAGCCATACAGGGACTTTAAATATCAGCGTCAAATAAAATCAGTTTCCTTGGGTTGGTGCCCTGACTTTATTTGAGTCAAATTCTCAAAGCAGACTGTATTGCAAGATAAACGCTCGTTATGTCCAATGATCTGAATAGTGAGACAGTACTTGCACTTACTTTCTCATGACACGTTTTCATGCAATTTCAATCATGATGAATAAGCAAAAGATGAATCGAACTACAAAAGAACATTTTCTTTTTTGGCTTTTGAAGTGAAAAACGTCCACCAAGCAAGCAAATGCACCTTCTAAAACAGTCTTTTGCTCCAGCTGCTTGCTTTGGCTCCATCAAGAGGAGTCATCGCTCAGACAGCTTCCGGTCAGCTGACCAAGGACATCTGTTTCTCTTTGCCCATTGGCTGACGCAAGGCTCAATGCTAACCAGATGTAGAGGCGAGCCCACAATTCCCTTGCTGATGTCCTGACTACCAGGGACAAATGTAGGTTGTTGGCCCTTGTGTATTTTTCATAGCCAGATTAACCTCACAAGATGGCTCAAGAGACATTGTAAGAGGATGTATATTTTCGCATGTGTCATGCCCTGAACAAAATTGCATTTCCTGTTTAAAATCACCAAAGCAGTATCCAATTTTACTGGTTAACATCCACATGTCGAGATGGGAAGCAAGTTCGGCAAGGCAAAAGTTCAAATAATATGATGATGTCATGTACCAAGATGTTTACATCTCCCATTTAAGATGTAACAAACAGCTTTTTGTGTAGGACTGATGGCAATTTAATACAAATCACGTTGCAGGTAATAAACCAAAAATGCATTCGTGTTCAAGCCAAAAAGAACAGCAGGATTTACCGAAAGCATACCGTGGTGAGTCCTGGCTTTCTGCCTACTCAGAATGACATGGAATCACTTAATGGTAGAGACAGATACATGGGGAGGCTACAAGCAGTGCCTTTCATTAATTTAACGAACCATACTCTCTAGAGCCCGCAGTGCCTTCACGGAAGCGTGTTCTCTCGAAATCCCATGGCAACCGGTGTTTGTGCTTTGCACGCACACACGCATGCGCTAGGTCCTGCTGTCGCTTGTATGTCCCTCGTTAGGCTGTACAACCCCACGCTCTTTCATTGGTGTAATCCGGTGAGCTTTAAACATTCATTGGTACAATGTAGGCCCTAAAGGTTCACTTAATAAGAATCACTGGATATTGCATTGAAAATAACCTCCGAATACATGGCGCCAGTTAGTTTGGGCATACACTCTTGTCAGTTTATTTTATTTCTTTTGAATACATTGATATATTAAGGCCTACTTAAAAAAAAAAAAATCATGTGCAACACAATTCAAGTGTGAAAGCAACTTGAGTTCCACATAGCAAACTTCACAATTGTTTCAAATATACTTTGGTAAATAAATAACTGAGCAAGCATGCTGCAAAGCGAGATCGGGATCATACCATGGTGGAAATATATATATATATATATATACACATATACATAGATATATACACTTGGGGAACAAAGGAACAAATGACTCAAAAGCAGATGGAAAGAAAAATCAAGGACTGGCAGGTGGGTGCAGGCAGGATCTATAATTATAATGAACTCTTGGCATCCAAAATAACTTATGTTCATATTATTAGCTCCTTCACAAACAGGATTTCTTTTGGCATCAAGAGTTTGGGCCTTTCCAGTGCAATTGTTCAGCGGAGAAGTGCCGTGCCATGCAACAAGTATTCTCGAGTTTCAGAGTGCCTAGACCGGCCCGGAAGCTGTGGCTCAGACTTCAACTCCGAATCAAATTTCTGATTAATACATTTGGGTTAGCTCGTTAGAGTTTGCAAAGTTAGACACCGTGCAACCATGCTTGGGCAATAAGGAGCACGTGCAATCAGTGCTGACAAGCTCAATCCATTTGGATCATATTTCTTTCCTTAGGTTTTAAGCCTTCCCAGCACAAAGATGCTGGAGAAGTTTATATGCTTTTACTGCTGTCCATGCCAAAGGAATTGCTTCAATCTCAGTTCATACAAAGAACAAGGTGGCTGTGATTGAACGGGATAAGACTTTGCTAACCGCTGACCTGCAAGTGCTATCCTCACCAGGTGGAAGAATCGACTTGAAAGTCGAAGTATTTCGTAGTCATCAATTAGCAAAATTTTGGCAAAAGCATTTCAGATATTAATTTGATAGAGACAATTGTCTGGTGCACAATATGCCAGTACAATTCATGATGTGGAAATGGCGGCTGCCTCAAAACATCCCCATTTACCACTATGAAAATGTCTCAGAATGCATTTTCTCTGAAGCTTCGGTTAGGTGACATAGTCACACTCAAGACCAGTGACCCTCAAATAGGAATCGTCAATTTGGTCTAATTAGACCGTGAATGCCTGCACAACTAACTTCACATAAAAAAGACCACGATGTAACTGAGACTCTCAACGGGAGGTGAAGTTGATCAATGTCAGTGCAATGTATCTCATAGGACTTGACAAAAAGCATAGAAATTTGAAAAGACTCAAGTGTCTCCAAGATATGTGAGACAGGTTGACGGCGAAGTTTAAAGTTGAGATCCGGCCCAAGCGGTTTTAATTATTCAGCTTAAGAAGGTAGGAATGGATGGAAAGGTGGTAAGCTGATCTGAAACTGTGGAACCGGCCCGTGAAGTAATTTTTGAAAAGGGCCAACCAACATGGTTATGCAACGGCGAGAAAAGTTTGCTTTAATTATCGACTCGTAATTCGAGTTGTGGTCATTCAGGCCCTGTTCCATCACCCCAAGCCCATTACAAATAGCAGTAGTCGAACGTCGAGGAAATCAGTCACGTCAATGTTTGAGGTTTTTTGTTATCAGAACCATCGAACCTTTGTACTGGTTAACTTTACTGTGTCATTAAAATGTGCAAAAGAAAATCAATGGACACCAATCTGAAATGCAGTGTTTCACTCTTTAAGGCCAAAATTGTAATGGCTTTTAAGTGAACCGATTCTCCGCATGGCAACAGGTTTGCAATCCGTTGAAGGAAATGGAAGATGAAGGCTCTGGTTATAAACCCGTATGTGTGGACTTTAGACATCATGGAAGTGAGTACTTGTATATTTTCAATTTTGCTTCACTTAAACAGTTAAGTCTTATGGAATTGTGCTGCCACTCACAAAGGAGAGGTTAAAATAATGGAAAGAAGAAAGAATAAATGTGAAATGTAAGTGCAATAAAGCAAAAAAGGTAAACGGTTTAAAAAAAATCAAAAAAAACTAGAGTTCATAGAATACCTTACCCCGCACAGTCTTGAGAAAAAGGAGGTGGGAAGAGTTTAAAAATATATATTATATATATATATATATATATATTATATATTATATTGTTACGGCTGTGGAAATTCGCGAACACCATCCAGGTCCCATAGGTGAGGTATTTCTGAAGTACATGTGTAGTTAGCTCCAAACCCGGTGTATAGAGGGAATTGATGTGATTCATTCGGGCTGCGATCCTTTGAGTTAGGCGTTTTTCTGTTCTACCTTTGTTTTGAGCCAACCACGCCAACAACAACAACAACGCCAGCAGCCACAACCTACCTTCACCACTCGCTACCGCAAACCTCACATCACCGCCATTCCAAACGGCACCATGGCCATCGGACACTGCCGAAACCCTCACCACCTTCTCCTACGGCCATTCCCGCACCACCTGTGGCACCGAGCGTCGGGCTATCTTCAGCGATACACGCGAGCCGCGAGTGCAGATGGCGGTTTTTCCGAGGAGAATTCGGATCAGGAATGCTACACGCCCACATCTGATCCATCCAATTAGGAAGCGCGGGGCGGCTTGCCCGCCTCCAGACATCGGGATATGCAAATTTGAGGATCAGGAAAGATTCACGCCCCTTTTTCTCCATCCAATCGGCGAGCGTGGCTCCGCCCCTGAGGTCGTTTTGGATCGAGAATTTGCATATGGTGGTTCCTGGAGCCGATAAAAAGACGAACACGGCCGGGCGCGGGGCGGCTTCTCTTTCCTCTTCAGTTGGTTCGCAAGAAAGTTGTCGTCGAGGTTCCCTGTCTGCTGTCTGGTCGGGGGAAGATCCTGCGCTCGCGGCTTGGCGAGCGACGCTGCAAACGGAGGCACGGACCGGAGACGCGGCGGCGTCGGTTGTGGGTGGACCTGCGCGTCCGGACGAGAAGTGCCGGGAGAGGGTTCGCCGGCCGCGAGAGAGAGGTCGGGGCCAGGCGCGGCCACGCTGACGGTCGCGGGAGAGGGACTCACCAGCCAGACAAGGAAGTCGCCACTTCTTTTCTTCATTTCTTTTGGGTTCTGTGTGAACGTGCGTGTCGGCGCCATGTCTTGTAAAGTAGTATTGTTTTAAGTGGTCCGTGTGTCGCGTATTCGGTCGTAGCTCTGCGTTTTTGTTTTCTATTTGATATATGTGCATTTCTTTAATTATTATTGTTGCTATAAATATTTGCTATACGTGTGCTCTATGTGTCGTGTTGTAAATAAAATGCTTGTCTGTTGAATTCTTCCCCGTGTCGCTGCGTCCTTCCTTCGTTGCGTCTCCATCTTGTTTCACGTAAAGGGTTCGTCGTGGGCGCGGGCCACCCGATAATTAATCTGAACCGTCAAGGCCGACGATAACACCGCTCGGTTATCCCGTTAGCCCGGAACGAGCCGCTTAAGCGGATCGTGTCCGAAGTCGGCCTGTGGCGAGGTACAACCCCTCGGTAGGTTACCCGTGCGGGTACTTAGGTATATCGACTTTCGGCGATTCACCCTATTCCGCGCGGGGTAGAATGCGGACTGGGTTGTGGTGAGGCCGAAAGGTCCACCCGTGACTGGATCCCGGCGTTAGCCGGGAGGGTCACGACTGAATTGTCCGTCCGGTGGGGCGCGGTCGCGATTCGAGTCACGTGGCCGATCGCACGCCGACGGGCGCGAATTCGCAACACTGGTGTCAGAGAGCGGGAAAAACAACTCTCCTGGCTCCAGCTAAATTCAAGGGAATCGGTCCAGGGGTGAGAGGAGCGACCCCCGATTCCCTCCAAATTACGAGCGAGGTAAATTAACCTCTTACGTGGGATAAGATGGCGTCTCAAGGCGAGCGGGAGCCGGGGGAATAGAAATGAGTATGTGTTTAGAAATCCATGGCCCAGGATGTCGACCCCGAGCAGGACATTGTGTACAGGAACAATTCCCCCCCAGACGAGCCCAGAGCTCGAATTGGGCACAGTGGCTGGGGTGGCGGACGAACGCCCCCCACGTGCGAATTCGCCCACGGATCGGACGATGGAAATGTTTGAGGCATTGATGAGAAAAATGGATACAAAAATGGATGAAATGAAAAACGAAATGAAAAACGAAATAAAAGGAGTGAACAAGCAGATGGAAACAAAACACAAACAAAATGGAAGGAATGAATAACGAATTGAACGAAAAAATAGGATGGAAACGCACTCAGAATGGAAACAAACACAAACGAAATGAAGGAAGAAATAAAAGAAATGCGGGTGAAACGCAGCAAATAGGCCAATGCCTGCAGGCGGCATGAAAGCAACAGCGAAGTGCGTAAATGGCGACGCCACGTGTGGGAGCGAACGAGCTGGAGGGTGCAACGGTTGTCAGGCCCGCGGTGAAGGCGGGTGAGAAAAAAATAATTCGGGAGACGATGTTGGCGAGAAGCGTGGAGGTGACGAAAAAGTGACTGTGACCAAGAGGGAAAAATTAATGGGGTGACGGAGACGTGCACGAAGGAAATAAAATAGTGGAGTGTGAGAAAGACTTCAAGACATGACGAAGAGAGTGTATAAGCTGACTGGAGGTAAAAACGGAGACAGAGGAACTGGGAAGACGGAATAGACAAACACAAGGGGAAGCCGAAGGACAGTTAGAAGCCAAAGCAAGGTCGGAGTGTACGGAGATGAGAAAGGAATTGGAAAGAAAACTGAGTTACAGAAACACCAAAACAAAGAGACGAAACTACAAAACGAACTGAGAGTGTTGAATGAGGACAAGAAAGACAGTGGAATAGAAAACTGAAAGAGTATGAATTTGAAACTGAACGACAAAGGAAAAAATAGGTTGGAGTACGAGGAGAAGTTGAAGGAGCAAGGAATGGAGCAGAAGGGAAATGAGGAGATTGAAGGCACACAACAACGAGATTGGAGAGGGAAGAACGAGAGGAACAATGGGATAGAAAACAAAAAGAACATGAAGCCGAGGTTGACCAATTGAAAGAAAAAGCAAGGCTGGAGTGCGAAGAGATAGACCAAAGAACGCGAATGAAACACAAAAGAGGTAATTAACCACATGAAGAAAACCATGAAACTGCAGAAGGAAGGGCAGGAGAAGAAACAAGGAAGAGTAATGAGACAGCAGCAACTGAAACACAAGAAGGAGATTAACCAAATGAAGCAAACCATGAAACTGGAGAGGAAGGACAGGAGAGGAAACGAGGAGAGTAATGAGAGAACAGCGAATGAAACACAGAAGGAAATGAGCCAATTGAAAGAAACGATGAGATTGGAAAGTGAGAAGCATGAGGAAGAGTGGGAGAGAAACAAAAACTATACGAGTTTGAAATTAATGAACTGAAGGAGAGAGTAAAATTGAAATCCAGAGAGATGGAAAAACTCCAGAAAGAAACAGAAACTAATAGATGTATAGAGACCAGGAGATAGAGAAAATGAGGAGAGGACTGCATGATAATGACGGGGTTAAAGGAACAGAACACACACACACAGAAGTAGTGGAGATAATGGGGGTGAGCTCGCGGACTGGGTAGAGACCGGTGTGCAGCTGGATGGCCGCCTCAGGAACGAGGGGAGGGAGTATGCCCCTTGAGGCGAATCACGACCAGGTGGGTTCGGTCGTGCCAAGCGGAGTTCAAGGACGAGTGCTGTGGATAGGTGCACGTGCAGCTTTGGGGTATAGAGGCCCGGAACCCTTGTGGGGACACGAATCCCCAGTGTGGTTGTGCAGGGTGTGTGTTTGCGAGTGTGCGGAGATGCGTGCTTTCCGGCACGCATGGTGTGAGTGAGACCCCTGGGCAGGTGAAAGTTGGGTGTGAGTGAGAGGGTCCGTGTGAGGGAGACCGTGTGTGTGAGGTCTCTGTATGTGAGGAGATGTCGGTCGGCATGCGTGAGCATGCAGCCGCGTCTCCGGTGTGAATGTGAGTGTGATGGAGTGGAGTCTGTGCGTCGTGACACGCAGGTGTGCGTGGTGGAACGGAGACGACGGCGACAGAGAGGACACAAGACCGAGAAGCGGCCGTAGTTGTAATGGGGACCGTGCCGGGTTCACCCAGCGGCGAACGCGAGGTCCGTGCTGTGCAGCGCACGAGCCCCACGTGCTCGCTTGCGGGAGTGAGCCCGGTCCGGAAACGCACGCGGTGAATGTTGCCGATCCCGCGGACGGACAAAGGGTAGGCAGGATTATGGATTTGGACCGGATGGATTCTCCACGCGAGCGTGTGTTAAGCTCCAACGGGCAGAGCACATGTGTTCGCGTGGGGAGCCCCTCGGAGTGCGAGGTTTGTTTTTGGGGTGCGCAGCAGGTGACGTCATGGCTGCACGTGGGGTTGGAATCCGGCAGGAGGGGTATCCCTGCCGGATGGTACCGTCCAAGAGGGACGAGGTACACGTGCAGCTGCATGACGTTACGGCAAGGTGCAAAGTGCGCGAGCTGTGAGTTGCCGCGCTGGTGCTGCGCAGAATTGAAAAAAAAAATTAAAACTTAACAAAAGCAAGCCTCGCTTTCGGGTGAACAGGATTCCCGGGCAAGGGGTGATGACCCCTTACCAGGGCACAGGATGACAACTAGTTAGGGGGAAGGGTTAGTGTTAGTTAGACCGGCTCATGGGCAGGGTAAGTCTCATGGGCCCGTGGATGGATAGTTAGAGGATTGTTAGTGAGCTTTAGGTTGGAAAGTGATTTTTTTGGATTTTGGGGACAGTGACTGACAGTGAATGTGTAGTGGGGACGTAGCTTAGCTACGTAGTGTTAAATGGAACGTGCTGTAGTTTAAGGACCACGTGGGGCACGAGTTAGTTAGGGGAGGTAGTTAGAAGGATGGCAGGATCAGCGATGAGTGTGTTGAAGAGTTGGTGAGTTGTGTGGAAACGTGTTGAGTGAGTGAGGCCAGCGGGTCTGTGTGAGTGAGCGAATGTGGGAATGCATGGTGCGATGAGTGATTGGGGGGGAGGAGTGACCCCGCCCAAGGGACCCCGGGGTCAGTATAAAGTGAGTTGTGGGTTAGTTAAATTGACAAAATGGAGGTCGTTTTGTTTGTTGGTGGAGTGTAGGCTCGAAACCTGGTTTGGAGGGTGCAGGAGCCCTGTTGACGGGCTGGAGCGTGGTGCGACGGTGAGTATCGCTGAGTGGGTACCCCGGGCACCAGGCTAGTCGGCCGTGGTAGGCCAGGCCCATGGGGGCCGGGTTAGCGTAGTGGGCACGGTGCGCCCGCTTGGGCGGGGCCCGGAGCGCCGTTAGCCGCGTGGGCAGTGTCGTGGGCACGGGTGACCTCGGAAAGGGGCCGGGCGCCAGCCTGCCACGTGTGCGTTTTCAGGGGAGTTGCCATGGGGCACTCCCGCGTGTTTAGGGAGCTGGTAGGCTCGGAGGCAGTGTAGTGCCCGGGGGTGCCATTGTAGGGGATTCGGCAGAGGGTCGTGCTGCCAAAGGGAGCCAGCGTCCCAGCCACGAAACCGTGCAAAGGCACGAGGGAAAATTCGAGGGCGAGGCCTGAAATTGTAAGGACACCAACACAGCGACGGGAATCTGGGTTGTTAGAACCAATAGTTTAAGCGAGAGGCGCTTTTTGAAAGCCCCGGGGTGGTTTAAAGGTTAAATGGTTAGGGTAGATTAGGAAGTGTACCCCTCCGCACCATCCATCCCTTCGCTCTCGTTGTGGGCCGCTGGACCCACTTTGGGTTGTCGATCGCTGAAGTCTGGCGAGCCATCTTGAGGCTTGGTTGGGCCTCGGCACAGGAGACCTAGCTCTCCCTTATTCCCCTCGGGAAGGGAACGTAGGGGTTGGGAGTAGGCTAGGTGACAGAATAGTTAGCCGAACAAGGACGATAAAGGGGGTTAGGGGACGATTTATAGTGGGAAAGGGGTAAACATAAAAACAACAAAAAAATTAGTTGGGGCTAAATTGTTTTACAAATTAAGGGAGTGGGTATGTACAGTGACAGGCAAAGGCGATTGGTGGGAGGGAGACAGGTAGGTAGGTCCGAGCCCGCCTTCTGCGAGTGGCCAGCACCACCGCACTCCCTCCACCAACCTGCACTGCACGGCAAAGAGCCCGCCAACTTCATCAGCGGCTGTTTTTGCTGCAAGGCCTGTGCGGCCGGATCGTCTGCAGCTGTGCTTCAAGGCCTGTGCCGGCCCGTTCGTCCGCCGGCTGTGTTTGCCTGCAGCGGCCTTTTTTCTGCAGGCTGTGTTTGCCTGCTCACCTTTGCCATGCCTTGCCTGCCTGCCCTGCTTTGGCCATGCCACTGCCCACATCTGCGTTTGCCCCGTTCTGTTTTGATTTGCCCCCCTTGTTCATTGCCATGTGCGCAGGATCAAACAAAGCAACAGTTTGCAAGCTGCAGGAACTGTCCTGTTGGCAGCTGCAACACGGGCCTGCAGTGGCGGCCCGTGCACCGTTTTCTTTTGACTCTCACCTTTTTTTTCCTGCAGAGTCCATTGATCCTGGGCCATGGTTTAGTGTAAATTATAGGCTAAGTTGTGTATTGTGTAAGTAAATATGAGTGTGCCCCGCATGTCTGTCTAGCGCCGGCAATTTTATTTAAGTCGTCGTATGAGTGGAGTTTGTTTAGTTAGTTACTCAGCCCTCAGGTTATTTATTTTGGGGACACGAATACCATGAATGTCGCACTCAGGGATCCGTAGGTAAAACGTACTAGGGAGAACTACACATGATGGCACACGATAATTTGACGATCGGGACGAGTCTGTAAAAGGGGAGGGGGTAGTGTTACGGCTGTGGAAATTCGCGAACACCATCCAGGTCCCATAGGTGAGGTATTTCTGAAGTACATGTGTAGTTAGCTCCAACCCGTTGTATAGAGGGGATTAATGTGATTCATTCGGGCTGCGATCCTTTGAGTTAGGCGTTTTTCTGTTCTACCTTTGTTTTGAGCCAACCACGCCAACAACAACAAAAACGCAAGCAGCCACAACCTACCTTCACCACTCGCTACCGCAAACCTCACATCACCGCCATTCCAAACGGCACCATGGCCATCGGACACTGCCGAAAACCCTCCACCACCTTCTCCTACGGCCATTCCCGCACCACCTGTGGGCACGAGCGTCGGGCTATCTTCAGCGATACACGCGAGCCGCGAGTGCAGATGGCGGTTTTTCGAGGAGAATTCGGATCAGGAATGCTACACGCCCACATCTGATCCATCCAATTAGGAACGCGGGGCGGCTTGGCCCCGCCTCCAGACGCGCCTGAGGGAAATCGGGATATGCAAATTTGAGGATCAGGAAAGATTCACGCCCCTTTTTCTCCATCCATCGGCGAGCGTGGCTCCGCCCCTGAGGTCGTTTTGGATCCGAGAATTTGCATATGGTGGGTTCCTGGAGCCGATAAAAAGACGAACACGGCCGGGCGCGGGGCGGCTTCTCTTTCCTCTTCAGTTGGTTCGCAAGAAAGTTGTCGTCGAGGTTCCCGTCTGCTGTCTGGTCGGGGGAAGAGGTCCTGCGCTCGCGGCTTGGCGAGCGACCTGCAAACGGAGGCACGGACCGGAGACGCGGCGGCGTCGGTTGTGGGGTGGACCTGCGCGTCCGGACGAGAAGTGCCGGAGAGGGTTCGCCGGCCGCGAGAGAGAGGTCGGGGCCAGGCGCGGCCACGCTGACGGTCGCGGGAGAGGGACTCACCAGCCAGACAAGGGAAGTCGCCACTTCTTTTCTTCATTTCTTTGGGTTCTGTGTGAACGTGCGTGTCGGCGCCATGTCTTGTAAAGTAGTATTGTTTTAAGTGGTCCTGTGTCGCGTATTCGGTCGTAGCTCTGCGTCTTTTGTTTTCTATTTGATATATGTGCATTTCTTAATTATTATTGTTGCTATAAATATTTGCTATACGTGTTCTCTATGTGTCGTGTTGTAAATAAAATGCTTGTCTGTTGAATTCTTCCCCGTGTCGCTGCGTCCTTCCTTCGTTGCGTCTCCATCTTGTTTCACGTAAAGGGTTCGTCGTGGCGGGGCCGCCCGATAATTAATTCTGAACCGTCAAGGCCGACGATAACACCGCTCGGTTATCCCGTTAGCCCGGAACGAGCCGCTTAAGCGGATCGTGTCCGAAGTCGGACTGTGCGAGGTACAACCCCTCGGTAGGTTACCCGTGCGGGTACTTAGGATATATCGACTTTGCCGATTCACCCTATTCGCGCGGGTAGAATGCGGACTGGGTTGTGGTGAGGCCGAAAGGTCCACCCGTGACTGGATCCCGGCGTTACCGGGAGGGTCACGACTGAATTGTCCGTCCGGTGGGCGACGCGGTCGCGATTCGAGTCACGTGGCGATCGCACGCCGACGGGCGCGAATTCGCACAATATATATATATATATATCTTGCTTTGCAGTTTCCAAGCATGATGTATGTTCATTTTGTTGGTGAACCTTGCACAACAGCTGTGATGCTAACCACACAGCACTATGTGCTGTCGTATTTGTCAGAATACAGAATCTCAAACAGTTATTCCGCTTTTAGGACATGATGGTGTGAATGCTGATTCTCAGAGCTACTCTGCCATCAGGGCATTAATAATTTTTACAAGTCCTGCTAAGTGTTTGAAAGTGACAAAAGGTGATTTATGTTCTCAATGTTCAATTGAATACATTAATTAATAATAACACAATAATAATAATTAATTAAATATGATTATTAATAATAATAAATAATAACGAAATAAATAATAATGTAGTAATTCAATTTAAATAAAATAAAGCTTTACAAGGTGATAATTTTTTTTGAAAGTTTACCGCCGTTGCAGCGTTTTTAACATCACCTTGTTTAACACATTACATTCGTTATTTGTGCCCGTTGTTTGTGTCCTTCATGACGTTGCTAAAAACAGTAAGTTTCCTGTTTGGGATGATTTTCAATTTTGTTTGACTTTCAGACAGGCAGACAGGATTTAAAGAATTATCTCACTCCTCTCTGCACATGTGCGATCGGGACGAATTCAGGACCAAAGCACTGATCAACTACAGGTTCGTTTTCTGGTTCGTGTTCAAAAATTTCACACTCAATTGAAATCAAGTGGTTACTCGATCATCAACTGGCATTTGCAGATGGAAGACAGACACACATAAGTGAACCAATTGCTTAACCCCGTTTTTCACCTCACGTGTGTGGGGCAATAAGAGGAATAAAGCACAAAACATCATGAGTTGCATTACGTCGATGGTTGCTCAGCTACCTCAATGGTATGGCTTCCTTAACGGTACCCACAATGGTATCTGTTATGTATTCACTTGATGCTCAGCATTTATGGACAGAGCAGAGAGAAACCCTGTTGGTATAGCATTCCGTGTGAGGGTGGGGGATTTCTCCTTGATTGCCTCAGTGAGTGTGGTCATCAAAGATGGCGTTGCTCGTACCCAAAGTGCTCTGGGAAGTGATGTCTACACTTCCCACAAACTCAGTATTTGTCTGAAGTCAAGTCATCTGAGAGTATTCCATAGATGGCCTATGTGTGAAGGATGTGCATCACTTTGTATATCACAATTAGATAGATATTGTACGATGGTGAAACTACTTATCCTTCTTCTACAGCATTATTAGCCCACTTCAAGTTGGGTGGCAGACACGGATCCTGCTTCACCATTTGGGTCGATGACATACCCATTCTTTATCCACACCTTTCTCCTTCATATTCACTTCCACACAATCACTTCACCTCCTCTTTGGTCTGACCCATGTCTCTTTCCGGGTGGTGTCATTCTCATCATCCTTCTCCACACATACTCCTCATCCCTTCTCATCACATGCCCACACCATCTCATTGTGCTTCCCTGTACCTTCTTAGATGCTTCAACCACCTTCACAGTTCCTCTGATGTATTCGTTCCGCACATGGTCTTCTCACGTTACACCACACAAGCATCTCAGCATCCTCATCTCAGTCACATCTAATCTTTGCTCCAACCTTCTTATCCAATCGAGCTCAAGGACGGTGACTCTGCATGATTCAACCCTCCTCCCGGGAGAGGTGCCTCAAGATGGTGAAACTACGGTACTGTAAATTGTAAATACTACCCAAGAACCCATCCTTATGGAGGGGTTAATTCCCCTAGGGCCGAGGTCTAAGGTGTATTTTATTATGATTTGTAATACCGGCTCTCATCACTTCCAGGAGGATGAATTTTAATTTTTACTTACAAAATCTTTATGATGGCTTCTGTCCTCTGTTTGTGTGTTTGTTTGTTTGTGTGTGTGTTTGTTTGTGTGTGTGTTTGTGTGTTTGTTTGTAGGCACGATAACTCGAGAACGGAAGAAGCTACCAATGTCGAATTACACCAGGTGATTCAGGAGGGTGATGGCTAGCGCTGATTAGATTTTGGTCAAAATCGGTCAAAGGTCAAGGTCACAGTGAGATCAAACATAATTCCGTAAATTCATGTGGAGAAATGGAGTATTTTTGCTTCGGTCGACGTTACGAGTTCGTTTTAACTTCGATTTTTGCGATCGCTTAACACTCGGTTGTCGAAATTCTGGTAAAAATCGGATGTTTTGGAGACGTTTTAAGATTGTATAAAAAAATATTTCACTCGCCGCGTCACGGCTCGTCACGTGGTGCAGCGCGCTCGAGCAGAGGCGACGTTGAGTCACGTAAAGGTTTTGCGTGTGCGCGCTGACGGTGTTTTTGATAAAGATGGGGTTTAAAAGTCATTTTTTATCCCAATAAAGGTTATCGTCGCATGCCTGACTCGCTAAGCCGTCGATATGTAAAGATTTTGGTGGATGCGAATATTACGGTTTTTGTGACTTTGATAAAATAATATTAAAATAATTGCGTGGAGAATGGAGATTTTTGCTTCGGTCGACGTTACGAGTTCGTTTTAACTCGGATCGCAATTCTGTTTTCACTTTTGGTAACGGTTAAGTATGCTTAACACTCGGTTGTCGAATTCTGGTAAAAATCGGATGGTTATTGGATTTATGTCGGGTGTCGTATATGAGGCTTAACTGAAGATTATGCTAATGAGGGATTGTAACACACGCATTACGGCCCGTTTAAAGTCAATTCAATCCTGTTTTCACTTTGGAGATAAGAGTAAGTATGCTTAATACTCGGTTGTCGAAATTCTGGTAAATCGACGTTATTGAGATTTATGTCGGTGTCGTTATATGAGGCTTAACTGAAGATTATGCTAATGAGGGGATATTGTAACACACGGCATTACGTGCTCTTTAAGTCAATTTCAATCCTGTTTCACTTTTGGTAATGGCTAGTAGCTTAATACTCGGTTGTGAAATTCGGTAAAAATCGGATGTTTATGAGAGGTTTGGTACAGAATCATCGTAGAAACTTCTGGTTGCGTCGCTACCTTCTCTAGAGACAGCTTTTATTAGACAAGGTCAGAGGTCAAGTTGACGATTTCGTAAGTACTAGTCTATGACTGCTTGTTTTTATGTTTGGCATGCTCAGCATCTTTGCTTTGTTGTGCTCTGTTTTAATGTTAACATAAAAACATTTTGGTGTCTTGGAGTATAAATTTATTTTACCACCTAAAAGCTTCCCATGTACCCCTGAGTCCAACCATCAGTTTTCAACTCATTTTGTCCAGCTGTTCAAGAAGACATAGAAATCAAACAAACATACAATTGATAATCCCCACACTTCTATGGTTTTCTGTGGTTATGACTTTTGATACCCCATCCCGCCAGGAGTGGTGCTGTAGTATAGGATACACATTTACAGAAGGAATTGGGGTCTTCCCCACACGGGACACACCTTTCACCCCCAAGACTGAATTATTTTACTTCCCAGTAATATACCCCCCATGCACTGCCCGAGTACAACCACCAGTTTTCAACTCATTCCATCCAGCAGTTCAGGAGTGCATAGAAACAAACACACAAACAGACGCTTCTCGAATTACGTGACTAAAACACCTGCTCCCTAAAGGGAGCAGCAAGAGGGAGAGGAGGGACTTATTTTGTGTTGTAGAAGTTCCAGGAGTTTGATTTTTTTTTTTTTTTTTTTTGCAATAGCATCCAGTATTTCTGACCAGCGGTGCAGGAGTGCATAGAAGGAAACACACAAACAGACACTTCTCGAATCATATTTACTATGATGGGGCATATTATAACATCTGCAATGCCTCTCGTATATTGCACACTTAAAAACGAGTGCAGTAACTTATCATTAATTTTCAAGATGTGTCAAGGGCCCCCAAAGATAACATTACGGCAATCGCACGATCAAAAAACAACTTCCATCTAAACCAGGTGTTTACTTGTTCTAGAAATGTCATATCCTGATTGCCTGGCCAAAAAAACAACAAAAAGAGCACCACCAATTGCTCAGAATTTCTTTTCATGTTGTTGGTTTCATAGGCCAGCTACACGACTAATGGCTCCGTCCTGTCGGCAGCATGCAGCTGCCAGTTACCGGAGAAGAGTAAATGAAAACACGTTGATGGAGCTTCTGTATTAGTTAAAGGAATTTTTGGCTGGAGGATTAACTTTGATCGCCATGAGGAGAAAATTAGCAAACAGGTGAATAAACAATGCGGATGGTGTTTTTTGTTCAGACCAAAGAAAGCAAGATTGGTCTGCTGTCGTTTGCTTATAAATGTGCCTTGATTCTTGCCTTTGATGTATAATTTTGTAGATTATCCGAGTTTTTTTTTAAGACTCTTTTAGTTTATACTACTCTGTTGTTAACCAACCATTTCCCTTATCCTGGTTACTAATTTATTTTTTTTAATTTCAGGACCCCTTGGTCTGCTTTCGAAATAAACTACCAGTATATTTTCTTTCTGCAAACTCTATCGTTTGACAAATTGCTTGCACAATTTTTAATGCTTGCTTCTGATAACTGGACACAATTGCTGAGGTTTCAAATCCAAAAATTACTTCCTACGAACATCACAACCCACCAGCCCCCCCCCCCCTACTTATCTACACCCCACCCCTCAATAAAACCTGTCAACTAAGAAAATATTGCGTACATGATCGAGGCTTCTGGAAGAAGAATAGAAGTGAAATGAAAAGAGAGAACAGCAGAGTAGAAGTAGAAGGGAGTGAGATCAAGGGATAGGAGATGGACACATGCGGTGAACAAGCTGCACATAAGCTGAATGAAACACAGCAAGAAAGGAAGGGGAAAAGCGGGGATGAAAGAGAAAAGGAACAAACCAACCGACAACTAACAAAACGAAAACAGGTGAGGGGGGGGGTACAGGAAACCTGAAAACAGAAAATTTGAAGAACAGCAAAAAAGAGGAATGAAGGACAAAACCTGCACGATGAAGGATGCCCACTCGGTGGCTGGCTTTGGAGGCCACATTGGAAATACAGTCTGCCAAAGAACAATCATGGCTGATGGTGAGGCCCAATGTTTGAGTGAATTAATTTCTTCAAGTGTTTTTCTTTTTCGGAAGTAGATGGGAGGGTTTGCCAAGCAGTTCTTTTGGAGAGACAGGGTGAGTGCATGGAATTTGTTGGGGTTGAAAATGGGGTCCCAAGTGTTGCACCAGCTCATGATTCTATTGAGGTCTGCATAGAGGGAAGAGGCTACTGCCTCCCTGTCTTCTTCTTCATCTTGCATATGGCAGCTTAGCTGCCAGGTAGCTATCATTTTGTTGGGGCACGACTATGCCGCTGATGCTGTACCCCTATACAAGTACACTGGTACTCATTTCGCCGACCTCGGAAGGATGACAGGCTGAGTCAATCCCACCTGGTGTTAATTCAGTGGCAAACAAGGCTCAAACTCAGGACCCTAAGATCCCAAGTCAGCCACCCTCACCACGAAGCCAACACTAGGGCCTGCCTGTCTGAAGGATGTGAAATGATACAGCAGAGGGTGCAATCACCAGCAAAGAAATAGGCAGGATTTTCGAGGGAACCAGAAAGATCATTGATGAAGATGAGGGACAAGACTGGGCCTAAGATCCTGCCTTGGGGCACTACAGCCTTGACTGGGAGAGAATAGGTGCTGAATACAGGAGTAGAGGAAGTGGATGCAATAAACAGAGAGCTTGGAGATGAAGGTGGGGTGCCAGACTTATCAAATGCTCGATATATGCAATTCCATTTCCCTAAACTTTTTAATGAGCTTTGACTATCATTGATACAAAAAAAACCATGTGGGGGTAGTTCAGGTAAATATTATGTAACACAGCTGTGGGTATATGAAACAAATCTCCCAATATGGTGTACATTAGCCAAAGTACTCTCGTGAATAATTGTCTCTAGTGATGCCAATTTACTGGAACCATGATAGGAGCTGATGGTGTAAGGGTCTCAAGCAAACAGTAAAAAAAAAAAAATACAGCTTCTGAATGAAGGGGAAGTTGCATTTCCCCAAAGTTTCACCAATTTTTGCAGCATAGTTTCGTGCTGACATCGTATGATTAAAAAATGATGCAAATATATGTATATGTGGTGAGTGGTGTAAAATTGGGACAAGAAAATGTGGATGATAATGAATATCCTCTTCCTAAAGCATACAGGCCACACCCTCGATGAAGAGAATGTCTGTTCAATAGAAGACCATCACATATGAATAATAGATCTCACTAACGAATGGCCCATTCTTATTTTGAGCTTGAAAACGATAATCAAACAGTATTTGCATTTCCCTGAAGAGCATGAAAGTGTAACTTTCACCAAAATCATCAATGTGTGTGTTGACCCCCAGATGAACGTTTAAACTCGCATCCCATCTACCAGCATTTGTTGGTAGACATTAAAGATCCCACGGTATCCTTCGCGAACAGTAGGCGAGCTGTCACCGGCACCCTGGACAAATTCCAAGATCTTGCTCTAACCTATAGAGGGCACTGCATCAACGGTGCAGCCGCACCCTCAGCCAATGATGCTACTTGCAGCCTTGGGCTGCATACGAAAGAAGATAATCATTGTACAAGTGTGGAGACGGATGGTTCTTGAGCAATGTACACGGTTCCGCTTTTTTTATTTTTTGACCTTCGAGGGGAGCCACGGTAAACTGCGGGAATCGGGAAAAACATAAATGATGAAAGTTGTAGTACTCGAAGAGCACTACTTGCATACAACTTTCATTCGAAACAGTTGAACCCCTAGGGCTCGATCCCCAATTTATTGATTTTTTTACATTTACTAAGTTCGTGACCTTGTAACTTGACCTTGGGATGAAAATGAAAAATCGAGCTCCGTGGGGCTATGCAGGTGCCATTGGGCTAACCAAATACCGAAACCTCTGCCAGATTCGACAAACCCCCTCGGAGAAGATGTAACTTGAAATCGGCTACCCATAAAAACACGTTTTTTGGGCGTGGTCCACCCATAATGGCGGCAGCACGCCCATTCTCAGGAAAAACAACTAGATCATGATATAAACCTCCACCCAAATTTTATCAGGATCGGATCAAAACCACCGGAGCTATGCTCGGGACAGAGACAGGACAGACAGACAGACACACACACACATAACGAATATAGTGGTCACTCTGGCTGGCGCTCGTGAACCAATAGTCAGGTATAGGAGGAGAGGAGATTGGGACAATACTCCTGTACAGAGCGTTGGTGCTGCTTAAGCAGTCTCCTTGGCGATTGGGCACAATCCTGGACGGGTTGTCGCTCCGACGGTATACCAGCATGCTGGCACTCATTTTGCCGACCTCGGAGTCAGGTACAGGTGGATAAAAAAAAACTTCAGACTCAAGCACATGAGGAGGTAAACCTAGATTCTAGAATAAGAATCGTTTGACATGTGATCATCTCAACTCAAACCAGGACTTTCATTTTGGTCATCACACAAACAATATTGAGGATTTGAGTTTAGTCCGACTCTAGTTTCAGATTTGGCCACACAAAATCAGAACATAGATAGATCAAGGAGGCTGTGAAATTGAAGGGGAAAAGCCTAAACTCCAAACAAATTGAAACATCAACAATAATAAATATCATTACGGATACAGGGTTAGCAGTTCTGGCCTGCACACAAGATGGGCTCCGCAGGGTTCATGTTGCCATGGAAACGTTAAAGTGGCATCACTATCATATTAAAGGCCATCAAACAGATCAGATACTGGATTGGCTTGTTTTGCATTCCAATATGCACAAATATCTCAAGATGCTGGGATGCAACATTGAAATGCCATATACCTCATCAATTTGTCCATTGTCTACCAATGAATGTCCTTGTGATCCTCATCGCCTTGTCCTGTGTAAGATTTACAGCTTTACACACAAGTCCACCAGGATCCATATAACACATGAAAATTAAAATAGACAGACATTATATAAGCTGGCTGTATCTCACCCATTATTATATATTTTTGCTCCTTCAAAGTGCTTCTGCCCAACAGGTTCACAGGGTCAACCTTCTAGTGCCTCCTCCTCATGTGTGATCACCTGAACCCCGAGAGCCCGAAAGCTCCTGTGCCTGACAGGCAGAGTAGCTTGATCTCTCCGTATCAGCATTTCCAATGGCGCGGCCTCACTAATACATCTTCAAATGCATAATCACATTCATCCTCTACTTTTCCTTCATTATGTGCACTACAAAAGTCTTAGCACGTGACTCCATTCCAAAAACAAATCAGTAGAACAGATTTCTTTTCTTTTTTAACCACATGTAATAGCTGAAAAGCATGAACCTCAAAAACCTTCTTTATTTTCTTTTAACGAAACAAATACACATAGTTAGTGCAAGTATTTTGTTATATACAAAAAGCTGATTATTCGAACTGGTTTCAGCAGCCGTTAATGAGAATGGCAAAATTCCATCTTTGATTGTTTTCGGCAATTTCGTTTGCTGGGGAAAGTGGCTTAGATTGCATTTGTATGGTTTTGATTACCTCTTGTTGCTTGCTGTGTTTTTGGTCGAAATATATGGCGTTTGATGTCCCGTTGATTTAACTGAGATGCAATCTCACATGTGTAAAGTTGCAAATAATTAATTTTGGATTAAGACATGCTTTTAGGATAAGAATGATGGAAATGCTGGCAAAGGCACTTGTTATGCATGTTATGCTCTGCGGGCAACGTGCTTGGAGAAGAGGGGAGAATGCGAAGCAATTAGCAGATCTCCCTCATCTGGTACAACCATGTCTGTGAAAGGATTGTCCCAAGGAGATCGCAATTCCTGCAACCATTCGTTTCGACGGAGTGTGCTGAGAAATCAGCAGCAAGCATGTCCATGTCCTATTTAACTGCACATACAAGCAGTGCTGATATTCTCATCTGTGTGTGTCTGAAAACCCACACTCGTGGTGCATGATGCACGAATAGCATGCACGAGTTACCTGTTAGACTTAGGTTGGAAGGATGGCGTCGAGGTACGCACACTCGCCTCTGAGTTGTCTAGCTTAGGTTTGAGTCCTGACCCACCTATAAACTGTCTCATCGGTGTTTCACGGGAAGGCTGATTCATCAATGTGCGTGTGCCGTCCCTCAGATGGACGGTCAACTGGGAGTTCGTTGCAACTTTGGGTTGATCATCGTGGGTTACTGAGTCAAACGCAGTGCCTAACAAGGTTGAAGTGCAGTAAATGGCCACCAGGGCAATGGTGGAGGGCTCAGCCACAGGTCGAGTTCTCAGAAGCCTGAGACACCCTAAGAAAGCCTTTAGTAACCCAATGAGAAGAGGTGCTGAACTGGTATTGTGATGTCATGAAGTACAAACAATCAGACCGACCACGATGCACTCAACTTCACGAAGGTTTTATTCACAACACCCGGCTCCATTGCTCGTTCTGTGTTTTGCGCATGCAAACACGGCACTCACTTTGAACCCATGGAAGGCTATTACATCACAATATGTTCCCATTTTAATTACAAATCCAACTGGTCTGGATGTTTAGATGCATGGGAGGACCTACACAAAGGAGTTGCTCCAGGCACAGATTTAAGGTGACACGAGACGACCCGTCAACCCATTGGGTTCCCGTTCGCTTCAAAGTGCTTCTGCCCAACAGGTTCACAGGGTCAACCTTCTAGTGCCTCCTCCTCATGTGTGATCACCTGAACCCCGAGAGCCCGAAAGCTCCTGTGCCTGACAGGCAGAGTAGCTTGATCTCTCCGTATCAGCATTTCCAATGGCGCGGCCTCACTAATACATCTTCAAATGCATAATCACATTCATCCTCTACTTTTTCTTCATTATGTGCACTACAAAGTCTTAGCACGTGACTCCATTCCAAAAACAAATCAGTAGAACAGATTTCTTTTTTTTTTTAACCACATGTAATAGCTGAAAAGCATGAACCTCAAAAACCTTCTTTATTTACTTTAACGAAACAAATACACATAGTTAGTGCAGTATTTTGTTATATACAAAAAGCTGATTATTCGAACTGGTTTCAGCAGCCGTTAATGAGAATGGCAAAATTCCATCTTTGATTGTTTTCGGCAATTTCGTTTGCTGGGGAAAGTGGCTTAGATTGCATTGTATGGTTTTGATTACCTCTTGTTGCTTGCTGTGTTTTTGGTCGAAATATATGGCGTTTGATGTCCCGTTGATTTAACTGAGATGCAATCTCACATGTGTAAAGTTGCAAATAATTAATTTTGGATTAAGACATGCTTTTAGGATAAGAATGATGGAAATGCTGGCAAAGGCACTTTGTTATGCATGTTATGCTCTGCGGGCAACGTGCTTGGAGAAGAGGGGAGAATGCGAAGCAATTAGCAGATCTCCCTCATCTGGTACAACCATGTTGTGAAAGGATTGTCCAAGGAGATCGCAATTCCTGCAACATTCGTTTCGACGGAGTGTGCTGAGAAATCAGCAGCAAGCATGTCCATGTCCTATTTAACTGCACATACAAGCAGTGCTGATATTCTCATCTGTGTGTGTCTGAAAACCCACACTCGTGGTGCATGATGCACGAATAGCATGCACGAGTTACCTGTTAGACTTAGGTTGGAAGGATGGCGTCGAGGTACGCACACTCGCCTCTGAGTTGTCTAGCTTAGGTTTGAGTCCTGACCCACCTATAAACTGTCTCCGGTGTTTCACGGGAAGGCTGATTCATCAATGTGCGTGTGCCGTCCCTCAGATGGACGGTCAACTGGGAGTTCGTTGCAACTTTGGGTTGATCATCGTGGGTTACTGAGTCAAACGCAGTGCCTAACAAGGTTGAAGTGCAGTAAATGGCCACCAGGGCAATGGTGGAGGGCTCAGCCACAGGTCGAGTTCTCAGAAGCCTGAGACACCCTAAGAAAGCCTTTAGTAACCCAATGAGAAGAGGTGCTGAACTGGTATTGTGATGTCATGAAGTACAAACAATTCAGACCGACCACGATGCACTCAACTTCACGAAGGTTTTATTCACACACCCGGCTCCATTGCTCGTTCTGTGTTTTGCGCATGCAAACACGGCACTCACTTTGAACCATGGAAGGCTATTACATCACAATATGTTCCCATTTTAATTACAAATCCAACTGGTCTGGATGTTTAGATGCATGGGAGGACCTACACAAAGGAGTTGCTCCAGCAGCAAGATTTAAGGTGACACGAGACGACCCGTCAACCCATTGGGTTCCCGTGTGACAGAGGTTGATAAAAAAAATCATTTCAAGAAAAAAAAAGATAGCTCCAGCGAACTATACCGCTGAGGTGTTTCCATTGATCAAATACTCCCGAAGAGTACTTGACTGAATCGGGAATTGATTTTTTAATAATTTTTTCGTTGCCCGATTTGAACGAAACTTGATACTGCACACGGCAGATGAATGGCGAGTAAGGTGCCCAAAAATGTTTGTGCTTTGTGTACCGTTTTAAGCTGTATTCAGGAACATACATACATACATATATACAAGATGAGAGTTTTAGTAATATACTAGACGACCCGTGAACCCGTTGGGTCCTGTTGTGACGGTGGTTGATGAAAAAAAATCATTTCAACAAAAAAGAAAAGAAAGCTCCAGCGAACTATACCACTGAGGTTGTTTCCATTGATCAAATAATCCCGAAGAGTACTTGCCTGAATTGGGAATAGATTTTTTAATAATTTTTTTTCATTGCCCGATTTGAACGAAACTTGATACTGCACACCGCAGGCGAATGGTGAGTAAGGTGGCCCTAAATTTTTGCACTATCGTGTACCATTTGGCTGTATTTCAGGAACATACATACATAAAAGATGAGAGTTTTAGTAATATATAGATGGACAAATGCACCAGACTGGCAGCGGTACAGGTCCAGAAACTTTAGGGGAGACGCATACTGACGACTTCAGATGCAGGCTCGGCACAAAGAGTTGCATTCTCGGACAATGGAACAATAACTGGATGAATCACAGGATTTACAACATCCTCCAACTCAATATAGCGCAGCTTGATCCGATCCACCATGTTTCCTAATGTACGCCCATCTTTCAGCTCGACACAATAAACACGAGTTCCTTCCTTGCTAATAACAACATCTGGCAGCCATTTCGCTCCAAGGCATTAGTTCAGTACATAAATTGGATCGTTTACAGCAGTGTTTCAAACTTTTTTTAGTGGCGACCCAATTTCAGAACCTCTCTACATCGCGCGACCCAAAAGATTCAAACCCAATTCATAATATATAAGATAAGATTTCAATGACACAAGAAAATTTACTGTTTACTTATTCACCATCGTCATGTTTTCATAGACGAGTAAACGGAGAATAGCCGACAGTATCAAAATAGTACAGTTGAATGTTTCAGAAGTTTAGTCCAAATGACATTTAGATATATCAGTGAAGAGGATGAGCCTGTTTTTCAGAAACCAACTTCTCTATTCGTGGAGAAGTAGATGACAATGCCAGGATGATATCATGCTCCATTTCTAGGCGATTTCTGTACTTTGTTTTAATCACCACCATGGTGGAGAACGACTGCTCACAAAAGTATGATGAAGGATATGGCATGAGAACCTTAATGGCGCGCCGTGACAGGGTCGGTACGACGGCAGCATTTTGCACCAGAATGTCGACAACGAATTCGTCCGCGCAAGAGCCTGCGCTCCTGAATCCTGCTGGAGCTGTACAAGCTCTTCCTGTGCTGTTCATCTTCATCAGCAATCGAGTCCAGTGGAGCCGTGAAAGGGTCCCGAACCACAGAAAAGGACTGCACATCCAGCTCAGGGAAATAGTGCTCGAACTGTTCAATGAGCGACGAAGGTGACGTGCTATCTCCCCAGAAAGACTGTCGAGCTCAGTATCATCGTACTGGCAGGTCGTTAGATGCTCCACCAGACGGGGAAAAGGCTGAAGCGTTAACAGTTGCTTTGTCTGCCAGTAATTTTAGAGTCGCCAGAAATCCGCATTTGTCGTGAAAAATCATGAGGTTGGCGTTTTGCCTTGGAGGAGCGGTTGAGGACATTGAGACGTTCAAAGATGTCAACGAGATAGCACAGTTCTGACAGCCAAGGTCCGACTCAAGCAACGCTACCCATGCCGTTTCCCTTGTGTCGTAGGAACTCCTTCAGTTCATCTTTGAGCTCGTAAACGCGCAGAAGAAGGTTTCCTCGAGATAACCATCTGACTTGAGTGTAGAATATTAAATTCTTATGGTCGGCGTCCATCTCCTGCAGAATAGCCGAATAACCTGGTGTTGAGGGCGCTCGATTTGATGTGATTCACCATTTTTACGACTTCTGAGAGCACGCTCTGCAAGTTTCTGGCAAAGTACGAGAGGCGAGCGCTTCTCGGTGAATCATGCAGTGTACCATGGAGGTCTGAGGAGCCACCTCAAGCAATTTAGCCTTGAATCCAGAACGCACTCCTAACATTGCTGGCGCGCCGTCTGTTGTAGAACGGAGCAACTTTCCGAAGTCCAGATCATGGTCACATAAAACTGCCTCTACTTTTCCAAAAATGTCCTCGCCATTGGTGGTGGCCTCCAATGGTTGATGAGCAGAGGCTCATCGACAAAGTTATCAGCCTAGATGAAGCGGACCCAGACGATGAGTTGCGCATACGATGTGATATCAGTGACTCGTCCAACTGTATGGCGTGGTGCCATGGCGATTCCTTGATCTTCTGTACGACCTAGCCTTACGTCCAACTCATATCTTCAATTCTGGCGTTGGATGGTGTTGTCAGAGAGGGTATAACTGCCAGTTTCTTCGCCTTCCTCCCCAACCATCAGAGATACCATGTCCTTTGCACATGGCAGCACGAATTCTTCCGCAATGGAGTGAGGCTTTTTAGTCTTGGCAACATGGAGCGACACTCGATAGAGGCCTCTAATGCCCGAGAATTGGTCTGATGGCATGTACCCTCTCTGTCAAGACGCTATTCTTGAGTGAAAAGAAGTTTCCTCTCAAAGAACGCTCCTCCTTATCCTGATAAGGCGCATGTTTGTAGTCAAATGCCTCTGCAACATATTTTGTTTCATCGACTCCGTAGAAAGCACTTGAAACAAATCACACACTGAGGCCTCTGTGTCCCACTTTTATCCACCACGTGTAAAATCCAAGGTCCAGAAATTTATCCTGGTAAAACGTCTCGAGATTTGCTGGAGGCCGGTGCTGCCATCACAAATAAGGTCTCGAGTCGTACGTGAGACGTGAATACTAGACGTTAATGATAGAGTCAGAGTCTGAGTCTGAGAGCCTGGATCAAACCACTAATTTCCCACCAAATGAACCGCCCTTCAGCGAGCCCGCGCATCGGCTGGATCCCATTCCAAGCGTCATGTTGGCGGTTCCCATACTTTGAACGAACCGTTTATATTACATCCGTAAAAGCGAACACCGATCGAAAATACAATTTTTTTCGCTGCAAGCG
>CM068960.1:72137028-72150362 GCA_035128595.1 Eptatretus atami | reverse complement strand
CTCCGTGTGACAGAGGTTGATAAAAAAAATCATTTCAAGAAAAAAAAAGATAGCTCCAGCGAACTATAACCGCTGAGGTTGTTCCATTGATCAAATACTCCGAAGAGTACTTGACTGAATCGGGATTTGATTTTTAATAATTTTTTCGTTGCCCGATTTGAACGAAACTTGATACTGCACACGGCAGATGAATGGCGAGTAAGGTGGCCCAAAAATGTTTGTGCTTTTGTGTACCGTTTTAGCTGTATGACGCCCTCGACCCCACAAAATTTGCTCGGCGACCCCACTTGGGGTCGCGCCCCCGGGTTTGAAAAACCAAGGTTTACAGCAATGTCACGTAATGCAGCCGTGCGATCATGATAGTATTTCTGACTTTGACGCTTGTTATCAACAGTTTCACCGATGTCAGGATGAACAAGAGAAAGTTTGGTTTTGAGTTCTCGCTTCATCAGCAATTCGGCTGGAGGCACTCCAGTTACGGTATGTGGTCTGGATCTCTAACCTAGCAACACACATGACAAACGCGCTTGAAGCAAACCTTGAGTAACACGCCTTGACCCTTGCTTCATAAGTTGTACAGCATGCTCTGCATGACCATTAGAAGAAGCTTTAAATGGAGCAGAACAGACATGTTTGATACCATTCAGCCTCATGAATTCCTGAAATTCCTGACATGTAAAACACGAACCATTGTCACTTACCAACACTTCAGGTAGCCCATGAGTCATGAACATGACACGAAATTTCTCAATGGTGGCAGCAGAAGTGCTGGTAGAAATGATAGAGCACTCATTCCACTTGAAAAATGCATCAATGACAACAAGGAACATTTTTCCGAAGAACGAACCTTGCAAAGTCAACGTGAATCCTGGACCAAGGTTTGGAAGGCCACTACAAAAGACTCAGCGGAGATTCCACTGGCGATTTGCTGTTGTGTAAGTTAAGTCAGCCCACATGTAAGTCTTTCAGCTCAAACGTTTTTAATGACGTCTCCTGCTCCACTCACTCTACAGCCCGCTGACTTCACTCTCGGTTCCGCCTCGTCAGTCAGGGTTCATCATGCAATCAATAATATTCATGTAACTCCTAATACCACACTTGATAAGCTGCATATACCTATCACCATAACGAACACAAGATTCAAGTTTGGAATCAGTACCAGGCCACCAAACATGAGACCTTGTGATAGCTTTCATCGTAACAATATCAGGTTGGGTACTATGTAGTTCAGAAACCAACTTCTCTCTTCCCTGCTGGCATGATGACACGTCAGCCCCAAAGTAAGCATTCTGACTGGACAGATAACTCATCTCGATGATGTAAATACGGTTTGTACTCCTCTGAGTCTGGTATACCGAAACAATCGCCAGTCATAACACAATGGTTAACTTCAAACAACACAGAATCTCTGTTTGACCACAACCTCATTTTAGCAGGAGTGACTGGAGAATTGTCACTCTCAAACGCATTCATAGCTAATATGAGGTCAGCAGGTTGAGGGGTATTGTTACAGTCAGTGATAGGTACCGGCAGTCAACTCAATGCATCAGCACAATTCCCAGTGCCAGGCTTGTAACGAATAGTACAATTGTAACTAGACAGCGTCGAGGCCCACCGCTGAACACGTGATGATGCATTGGTGTTGATTCCCTTGTTCTCTGAAAACAAGATGAGCGATTTGTGATCAGTTTAAAGCTCAGATTTACGACCAAACAAATACTGATGCATCTTCGTTACCTCAAACACACAGCCTAATGCTTCTTTATCAACCATATCATCGGCTCTTTCAGCTTTCAACAAGCTGCTAGAAGCATACGCAACAGGTTGTAACTTGCCCAACTCATTGGCTTGTTGTAACACACAGCCTACCCCATAGGCACTGGCATCACATGACAATACAAGATGCTTACATGGATCATAATGAACAAGCAACTTGTTAGAACACAATCGACCTTTAGCTTCCTTGAAGGTATCATCCTGGGCCTTGCCCCAAACCCAAGTTTTCCCTTTCCAAAGTAATTGATGCAGGGGTTCTAGCACTGTGCTCACCTGTAGCAAGAAACTGCCAAAATGGTTGAGCAAACCCAAAAAGGAACACAATTGTGACACATTTTCTGGTTTGGGTGCGTTCTTGATTGCTTCAACTTTGGAATCACATGGCATGATCCCAGCGGCAGTGACTCTCCTGCCGAGGAATACCACTTGGGGTGCCATAAACACACATTACTCACGTTTCAGTCTGAGTCCTACTTTGTCCAAATGACGCAGGACTTCCTCCAAGTTACTCAGGTGTTCTGCAGTCTCGCAGCCCATGATCAAGATGTCATCCTGGAACATGACAGTTTTTGGTACAGATTTCAATCGATTCTCCATGTTTCTCTGAAAGATGGCAGCTGCTGAATGTATTCCCAAAGGACAACAATTGTCGATGAACAGCCCCCTGTGAGTGTTGATGCACGTGAGTTTCCTTGACTCCTTATCCAACTCTTGTGTCATGTAGGCAGATGTCAGATCCAACTTGGTGAGTGACTTTCCACCAGCTAATGTCGTAAACAGGTCATCCGCTTTGGGCAGTGGATACTGATCCTGCATTGAGTGGTGATTTATGGTCACTTTGTAGTCCCCACAGATCCTCACTGCTCCATCACCTTTCAGGACAGGAATAATTGGACTAGCCCATTCATTGAACTCAACAGAAAAGATGAACCCCTCACTCTGGAGTCTCTCAAGTTAAACACTCAATCTTTTCCCTCATCAAGTAGGGAACAGACCTAGCTTTACAAGATGGGCTTTGCTTCCAAGTCAAGATGAATCTTAACTTTCATCCCCATGAAGGAACCAATTCCTGGCTCAAACAGAGACGGAAACTTATTCAGCACTTGAGCACAACTAGAAGCCTCCACTGTAGACAGCTTTTTGATCTCATGCCAGTTCAGCTTTATGCTCTCAAGCCAGTTCTGACCGAGTAATGTAGGGCCATTGCCTGGTACAACCCACATCGGCAGTTCATAAGTCACACCATTATAAGACACACTGACATCTTTGCTGCCAATCATCAGAACAATTTCCTTGGTGTAGGTATGAAGTTTGGCCTTCAATGGACTCAATTTGGGCTTCACAGCCTCAGCCCACAGTTTGTCAAATGTCTCCTGGCTCATAATTGACTGACTCAACCCTGTGTCCACTTCCATTGACACCTGCTTGTCATTCAGTTGAAGATCAACAGTTATTGGTGCGGTGCTGCCATGGATTGTATGCATCTCACACTCCTCACCATGCAGTGATGACTCATCAGTTCCAGCAACATGCTCGCCATCATCCACATGATGGGTGGTGGCAGTACTATCACCACTGCTGGATTTGGGAACACCGCTTTTGAAGATGCCCGATCTTGCCACATCTGTTACATGTGTACCGCTTGAAACGGCACTGGTGAGCCATATGATTTGCACCACAATACCAACACAAGTTATTGAGGCTTCTCGCTACTGATGAAGCAGGTTTCAAACACACAACTGGCTTAGTTGAAGCCTTATATGAAGATTGAGCAATCTTATTTCCAGTAACTCCACTTGAAGAGTTCTGGCTTTTCGACGAGATCTCCTTCAGGTTTTCAGCAGTTGTCATACACACCTGTGCAATCTTCACTGCTTTTCCAAGGTCAAGGTCGTCTTCTTGAGCAAGGAATTTTCGTAAGATAACATCATGATTTGCCCCAATCCAAAAAATAGTCTCGGAGCATCTCATCAATCACAGCACCAAACTGACACAGTTCTGCTAAACAGCACGGATCAGCGACAAAACTGGAAATGTCCTGATTTTTCTGGCGAGTGTGTGGATAAAACTTATACCTCGAAATGATTCAACCAGCTTTCGGCTTGAAGAGTAGCTTGAAGAGCTCACAGAGTTCTTCATATGACTTGTCGGTAGGTCGCTATGGTAACAGCAGGTTCTTGATGAGTTCGTACACCTACTGCCTGCACAGAGTCAACAATACAGCACGACGACGGACGGCATCACCAACAGCCGCCATATTGATGGACATAAAATACTGGTCCAGCCTCTCAACAAAATCCGCCCAATCCTCCCCATCGGAGTATTCATGGAGAATGCCAACAGTTGGCATCAACACACGGATAGTTCTTTATGTCATCGCCATTTGTGATGTCATGAAGTACAAACAATCAGACCGAGCACGGTGCACTCAACTTTACGAAGGTTTTATTCACAACACTCAGCTCCATTGCTCGTCCCGTGTGTTGCGCATGCGCACATGGCACTCACATCGCACCTGAGGAAGGGCGATACATCACAGCTATAGTTATAGAAGATTTTGTTGCAATGGCAAGCCGTCAATAATAGATGCAGCTTCATATATCGAAGACGTGATAATTGACACCTGCCACTTCGTCTCCCAAATCGTGTGTGCATTGAGAGCAGTGTTATCTTGTTGAGAATCTCTCTTTTTTAAGCCATGACAGAATATTGTCTTTCAGATATTAGTGGTGGTAAAATGTTTACCATTGGAGACACCCTTGTTCAACTGTGGGGTGAAAGATGCTGCAATAAGTCTTTGATCCTTAATCATCTGCATCGTCTTTGTTCTGCGTGATGCAGCCTGTACATCATCACAGCTCATTACATCACCTTGGCTGGCAAAAACATTTATATGATTCTTCTTTCCACATTATAGTCTTCCTTTCCACATTGTCAGTATCATTCTCCACAAAGCACACACACCATGCCCTCATGGAATGTATTGCACATGCTGCCATGAAGGATACCCTTGAGCTTGGTACCATTCAGAAGACAATCGCTAGACTTGTAGAGATAATGACCATACAGACTACCTGGATTCTGGCTTCAAGATATTTTATTATTCATGTTATAAACCAGAAATTTTTGGATTTTTTTGTTCTCAGCACCTTCCGATAATGCCTGTCTCCCTGTCTCCCTGCTTTCAGCACCTTCCGATCATGCCTGTCAGAGCATACCAATTCAATCACCAAAAAATCCGAGGAATGATTATGGCAATGGATCAGGGATCAGGCAGCATATCTACAAGAGCACATGTTGTATCAAACCCTTAATGTTGCATTCTTATTAAAGAAACGGATTGCATTTGGCAGAAAAAGATTGTCTATAACCACAGCATAGGGTATGTGGAATACAAAGGCCAGTGCCTGAACGATTAAAACTAAAACAATTACGGCGTGGGTGTGATGGGTTTTGCATCATCTTGTGAACTTTCAGTGGAACACATTTCTCATGCAAAGTACAAATTGAGGGGAGGTTTGTCCGAATCACTCGTTGTGCAATATTATTGGGTCTTTCTAGTTTACTGTATTTACACAAGTTACCAAAAATACAAATCAAACTGAAACTGAGAATAGTTTGCATCTGAGACTGAAAACGAGAACAGTACTCAGTGGAGAACATCCGTCCACCAGACTGAACAGTTTACATTTTGTATGCCACCGATAGGCCAGATCTGGATCCAGACCTGAACCAAAATCGAATCGGCTTGTTCTTGTCACCTAGCCAATTCATCCACCAGGTTTTGTAATAACTCGCCCACAACTTTTTAAAATATCATGCTATGTAAAGTTTTGGCCGCATCTCTCAATAGTGAAGAATCATTTTTTAAATTCTCATATTCGGATACGGTTTTGGATCTTCAACAAAATCGAATCAATTCTTCTTTGTCGCACACCCAACCTGTCCACCAAATTTCATCCAAATCCGTCCGCAACTTTTTGAAATATCCTGCTCACAGACAACCAACCACACAAACAAACAGATAGACAAACAGACAGGGGTGAAAACATAACCATAGTCAAGATGCCAAACAGCCATTTCAGGGAAAAGCGTGCTTTCGCGTCATTATGAAGTTTTTTGGTTGATTCATCATCTCTGAGTTATCCTGAATCAGATCAGCGGTGCCAGAACTCGCACCCTGAGGAATTTTTTAGAGGCGAAAAACAAAATGGCCACTACCACTTTTGATAAATTCTGTTTGGCTATATCTTCACTTCTAATGCACTTACAACAAATTTTGGTGTCTACTACTATTTTCATTGACAGACAAAGGAAACCTTGATGATTCTCTCAAGATTGGACGACAACAGATGGGGAATTTGAATCTGGATGGCCAACAAGCTTCAACAAGACACTAACCAAGAAAGTACCCTGATGACTTCGACCAAAAAGAGCATCAAGCTGGATGGAAGGCCAGATATGATACCGAATTATCTACACCCGAGTCATATGTCTCCCACAATACAGGATATTGATATCAAGGATGTCCTCTCTTACGAACTTCCCCTGTCCCAGCCTCCTTGTTGATGAGAGGGTGCGATGCGGGCTCAGTCTAAAGCAATCTGACGACGAAACTCCAAGTTGAGCAATCAAGTCGAATCTAAGGTGTTCCAGATGCTGTCATCATCGATGGATGTGCCAAGTTATGACTGTACATTGCCCACAAATGGTACAGTTGAGGATTATGTGATCAACTTCATGGGAACCATCAAATACCACCTGGAGTGTTGTGACGTATACCTGATTTCGACAGGTACATCAAAATCAGCATAAACAAATGACGAGATCCAGTCAGCATCATGATTCAAGTCGAAAACATCAACTCAACTTACACACAACACTTCCAGTGCAAAACGTTGTCCTAAATGTAGCCTACACCAAAGTACAACTGATCGATTTGATCTGTCAGTATCTGATGACCCACATTGTGGACAACCAGACCAAACTGGTGATCATCAGAAAAATCCTACACCAGTACAAGTATGAACAATTCCATCTCCAGAGACAGGATCTGAAAACACACCATGAAGAAGCAATGTCAACATCACCATTCACTTAGTTAGAATTGTGCAGGTTAGTCAGTGTGACTCAACATCAAAGTGGTCTGCGACGATACAGATGTCTTTGTCTTGTTGATTCATTTCTACCTCGAGGAAAAGATGACTGTGATGTCAGCATGGAGATCAGTGCTGGAGGGCGAACGTAGACATTCCCAAACAGCACTGAAACACAAAGCATCGCCAAATATCTGCCTCTGTACATGCTCTGACCGGATCGATACTGTGTCGTATTTGTTTGCATTGAAAGGCCACAGCGCTGAAGTACTAATGGGCGGACATCATCCCACCTACTTGGCAGCTGGAAGCAACAGGAAAAGATGATATTGAGCAACTACCTTCATTGCTGCCGTTATGGTTCCAAAGTCGAAGTGATATGTCCACACACCGGTATCAGTGTGGAAGTCTATGATGCCAACTCCAAGATTACCTCTGCTCCGAAATTGAAGTCGTTGCCCCATCACTTGAGTCTTGTTCAACATGTACATCGCGCTCATCAACAAGTCATTATATGGAAATCGGCCACTCAGCAGACCCTCCGAATTCGATCCCATCAAGTATGGATGCAAGAAGGTGAGGATGGTGCGACGTTGTGTCCAACCACACTTCTCACCTGATGTGTCTGCTTCCACCATTCTGCAGCTGATCAAGTGTGGATGCTCAACCAGCCGGCCATGTTCCACCGGAGAGTGTGGTTTGTGGCAGCACAGATGTCATGTTCGATGTTTTCAGTTTTAATGCTGGATCAGACTGTTGTAACGAACAGACAAGGCAGTAGCTGCTCATCACGACGACGATGACGAGATTGAACATAATGTAGAACATTGCATCCTTAACAAAGTTAATATTTGTTTGCCTAAAAATAAAAGTAATTTCAAAATCATATACATGTACATACTTACTTTAAGATATAACCCAAAGTCACAGTCAACTATCCACATTATCCAGATATATTTGTGTAAAAATCTTATTCCAAATAATATCAATTCATGATCATTGCAAGTAATTACTTCAGCTTCATTGACTATTATTGTACATTGTATTATATTGAGGGTTCATCAAATTCAATTCTTACCCGAGAGTGATCAGTGAACTGCAAAATAGCCATTTTTCATATTAAAATGGTGGCCATCTTAAAAATATGAGACAGGTCTTACATTTACACCTTCAATTTTATCATTATCGGATTCCTTGACCATGAAAACATAGTAGTAGACACCAAAATTGTGTTTGTAAGTGCATTAGAAGTGAAGATATAGCCCAAAACAGAATTTATCTAAAGTCCGTGGTGGCCATTTTGTTTTTCGCCTCTAAAAAAAATTCCTCAAGGGTGCGAGTCTGGCACCCCGCTGATTCTGATTCAGGATAGCTCAGAGATGATGAATCAACCAAAAAAAAACTTCATAATGACGCCACAACATGCTTTTTCACATTTCCGCTGGACTACCATGGTCCACCTTCGGTGGCAGAGGTAATTAAAAACAAGATGCTATTACCAACATGAAACACTTTAACTTCCTTAGAAGAACATTCTTTGGTTTTCTTTAACGGCAATCTCTTCAGAATTCTTCTTCCATTTAAAATTGTCAGAATTCACTATACCCAGATACTCATACTCAGAAACTTGTTCTATATACTATTGTCATAGATAATGGAAGAATTACGGATTCGTATTAAGTGGAAAAAAAATAATCAAAAAACAAATGATGACTTCAATCAGTCAACAAACTTCTGAACTTCGTTCACATATCCACATGTATCCTTCAATATAGAAATCCACCAATTACTGGATCATCTACATAATTGATAATACTATAATTGGGATTTTAACTGCCACAGTCACTTATGTACAAAGAAAAGGGAAAAGAACGAACAACACAACCTTGTGATGGACCTCGAATCAAAACCTAACACGTGATATGATACCATATTATTACACTTCACCCTTTATGGTCTTTGTGTGGTATTACACTTCACCCTTTGAAACTTAACAGACTGATAGAGCTATTCAAAAGGTGGAAACCGATTGTTTTTGAGGTCAGTAGGTCAAATGGTCAAGGTAACATAAAATCATAATTTTTCACCCGCTTGAAATTTGAACAGCCTTTGCATATTGGAGCAGTGAATTGGTTGGCCAATCAAAAGCTCGAAGCTTGTTGTTTTTGAGGTCTAAGGTCGTATAAAATCGTCAATTTTAATCAGATTGATTTGAAATCTGAAGAGGGTTTGCACGTTTGGTCAGTGATTGGTTAACCAATCAAAACCAAGCAGCCTGTTATTTTTAGGTCGAAAGGTCAAGGGGTCAAAGGTCAAGATCACATAAAATCGTCAGCTTTCATCTGATTGTTTTGAAATTTGAACATAATTTGCATAATGGCTCACTGAATTTGGTTCACTGAAAGTCAAAACGATCGATTTATCTGTTTTGACGTGTCGATGGTTTCCAAGACAACAATTTCACCCCATTATCATGAAACAAATAATCACTCGTGTAAAATGCTTGATAGATAAAATTGTTGAAATTGCCACATTACTGTTTCCATGGCAACTATTTATATTTAGGATTTCGCAACTATTGTGCTAAACACGACATCTTTCTTGTTTGTCTGTCAGTCTCCTACAGGTCACAATTCTAAACAGATCTTCACAAAACCTAACCAACTGATAGAGCTACTCAAAAGATGGAAATGTATTATTGAGGTCAATAGGTCAAAGGCCAAGGTCACATCAATCGTCAATCTGTCTGTTTGATTAATCGACGTACCCATATGTGTATGTCTATTAATTACGTACCTTTTGAACATTAGTCGGAACATGAGTACGTGTGTTAATTACGCCTATTAATTATGTACTATTGGAACGTACATTTAGCATTTTAGATCCCTTTAGATCCACTTAAATCCTCTTTAGACCGCTTAAGAACTTTACACCCTTTAGACCACTTTGAGTCCTTGACCTTTCAGACCCTTTAATACCTTGTAGACTCCTTAAGACCCTTTTATATGTATTTAGACCCTTTAAGACCTTTACACCATTTAGATCACTTAGACCCCTTGACCCTTGGCCCTTCAGACTCTTTGAACCTTAGACCCTCTTTATATTTTGACACTTTTGATCCCTTTAGATTCCTTCCACCCTAAAGACCCCTTAGACTCTAAAGACGCCTAACTACTGTTGGAACATATCCTTTAGCTGCATTTCGACCCCTTCAGACCCTTTAAAACCCTAAGACCATTTTAGACCCCAACTACTATTGGTAAATACTGTTACGGATTTCAGAATCCGATCCGATGAATGGATACAAACATCCAGGTCCTCAGACAGTTATTTCCCTAAATGCATGTCCAGGATAGACCTATCCCCATGTCTGGTGGGATTCTAACTGTGATGCGTTGAGAAGGGTAAAGAATAGATTCTCTCTCTTATGGAAAGCTCCTTTTTCTCTTTACGACAGACACATTCATGCACATGAGATAGCCGTTAGCCCAATGGAGGCTCACCCATTTCTTTCCATCAACGTTGACACCCACATTTTTCCATCGACGTTTGACATCCCGTTCAGCAGCTCTGTGGATGCTAACTGGCTCTTTTTCGTACCAGGCTGGACATTGAGGTGATAATTGTTGTTGACGTTTTATGATCGCTTCACATTTTCGCTCGGTAATTCCGGCAAATGGCTGCTTTCTGTCGTTCATCCAGCACAACAGACGTGGCGTCGTGGGCCGGGAATGATCGCTGGGCTGGCGGGTTGTCACGGGCAATGATGTGCGAAAGGGCGGGGTGGATTTGGCTGGCGTCTGCTGGAGGCTCCCCCCAGACAGGCCGCCTACAAAAGAGGACGAGAGGACCGTTTTTTTCCAGTCACTTGGTGATAGCTGGTTGTGGTTCTGACAGCTTTGAGAGTCAGTTAGCGACAGCTGGGCAACGGCTATTGTCGGTTCCAGTCAGACGGTTGCTTCGTCGTTTCCAGTCAGACAGTTGCTTCGTCATTTCCAGTCAGACAGTTGCTTCGTCGGTTCCAGTCAGAAGGTTGCTGAGCTGGCGACAGTTGGTGACGGCCTTGCAGCCTTACAGTTTCTCACAGCTCCTAACAGCTGTCTGTCGGTTGTGGCTCTTGGTGGCTCTTGACGGTGGGTGACACCCAGACTGTTGATGCTGGTTCTGCTCAAGATCTGCTCTTGGCATACCTGATTCTTGGGGGTGACGTTGATTGATGTTCGAGCCTGTTTGCGAGTGGGTGCACGGCAAGGCTGGCCGCTGGCAATGGACAAGGCATGCTCACACATTTCAGGACGTTTTATTTGACGTATGACGACTTCTATTTAGTGAGTGAGACTGGATTTCTCTTCCCCTCTTAATGATCTGCTGGGTACCCTTGTCTCATGTTTAATTGTCAAGTAAGGCATCGTGATAAGCATCTGCTCTTTGTCTATTTTTCTATCAGTGCCTGATTAATTATTTATTTGCTTGCGATCATTTTGATTGATTTGGCCTGATTAATTATTTATTTGCTTGCGATTATTTTGATTGATTTGGAATTTATTTATTTTTACCACATGGAAATAAAAAGTTCTTTTTATTTTTATGTTTTTTCTTATTATTAAATTCCTTTGCTGATGTTCAAACCTGTCCATGCTTGTCCTTTCCATCCATTGATCCAGCATTGTCTGAACCCCAATAGACTGGGAGGTAATTACCAAACGAATTGACCTGTAATAGTCGGCACGCACTAATGGTTAAACGCTTGGACGCCCTAATTAAGATCTAATCAAGATAAGATTGGTGCTTTGCCGAGGGCACGCTCCCATTCAGGAAACTATGTGACCTCTAGTTAAACGGCATAATTAGACGGTGGATACTGGAACTCGTAGTTAACTGATTGGCGTTTGTGGTTCTAAAGCAACCCACCATACCACAAAGTTAATCGTGAAAGGTGGCCCCAGGTCCGGCTCTTCCGAGGACAAACGGGGATTAAACCACCTCATAAAACACTTGGTACCCGTGGCTGTAACAATACCATTTAGACCCGTCTGGACCTCTTAGATCTTTAGACCACGAAGACCCTTCAAACCTTTACACCCTCGAGGGATGTTAGACTTCTTTCGATGCACAACACACAAACATCTATAGAGAAACTTTTTTTTTTTTCAGAAAGCAAAGTGCAACCTCCACCCACCCCGAGAGTGGGTGGAGATTGTAGGGTGCTCTGCAACGTAGGAGGGTACTCTGCTGGTTTGAACAGAAATTGCATATTGGGTCACTGAATTGGTTCACCAATCAAAACCTGGAAAGGTATTGTTTTTCAGGTCAAAATCGCAAAGGGTCAAAAGGTTAAAGTCACATATTTTTTTTCATCCCATTAACTTTCATCCCATTAACTTGAAATTTCAACAGGTTTTGCATATTGGGTCACAGACCTGGTTCACCAAAATTCAGAACGATCGATTTAGCCGTTTTGACATGTGAACAGTTTCCGTTACAATAATTCCATCCCATTACAATGAAATGGGACTTTTGTGAATTTATTATTACTCTATAATCTATACCTTAATAGTTTTTCAATATGTCAAGTTCAATACATCAGCTTATTTGAACGTATGTGTAGTACAGGTGAGTAAAATTTAGTCAAAATCAGTCAAAGGTCAAGGTCAATGCCATCTGAAACATGTAAAACAACTATTAGGCCACACTTAGAAAATGTATCAACAACCAATCATGAAAAACACTTGAGAGGTCAAATTTTCAAAATTGAGGTGTGCAGTCAGTCTGGGTTTTGGAAGTTTAACCAGGAGGCATTTATGGAAGAACAATTGCATCCTAGAGTACATAGGGAGGTCGAAGAATCAAGAAAGCAGAGGGAGCAATATCAGAGAACAGATGGTAAAAAACAGAGACCACCGACCTGATTATGCACATTCACAAAAAGACTATTATCTGAATTCCGAATCTTGTCTTTTAACATCTCCCCAACAGAGTCATTGTCAAGTTGGAAATCAAGAACATCAAATATACAACAAAAAATCATTCCGATTATCAACAAAGTCCTCACTGCAATTTGTTACTCGTCTCTTTCATTTGTTCTTGTATCCAATTATCGTTTGCATTTTCTGCCAAGCAGCATGCAAAAGTGTCTCCATTAAAATCCCGTTGTGGCTTTTATTTATAATGTGTTTCAGACTTGTTAGATCCTCGTGGAGGATCTCTAAGTCTTACTCACGTTGTTGTTCTTCATCTTCTTGTGGACTTTTTTCACAGACTACAGTTTTCATCGAAACTTCCTGAAACTTGGCATACTAGTGCATGCCCGTAGGTGCGTGCCCGTACGTGCGTGGCCGTATGTGCAAACAAAACAAAACAAAAAAAAATTCAAACCGCGTGCCAGAAACAACAACTGCACAGGCCGTTCCTTTGCTCTCACATCGCCGTACCCGTTTCTTCTGCACGGCGCCTTGCCTCGCG
>CM068960.1:72104198-72131603 GCA_035128595.1 Eptatretus atami | reverse complement strand
TCCTCGGATGAATTTCCAAATTCGGAGATGGTTACTGTCTGCGCAGGGTATTTTACATATATCTATCTATAATTCCAGCTGTGTGTGTGTGTGTGTGTGTGTGTGTGTGTGTGTGTGTGTGTGTGTGTGTGGTGTTTTACCAACCAATGACAAGACACGTTGCTGCGAGGGCGTGGCCGATGGGGAAGGGAACCTCAGCCGTGTTCCCCATTACGGGTTACAACGTACGGACTTCCGGATAATGATGACCGTGTATTCTATAATTTCTCGATTTCTTATGCGCATTTATAAACACAATGCCCAAGTTATGATCGTCTTTCATATTAGACGGTGCATAAATTCGGTAACATCAGAGTGAGCTGGTATGCTCTGAAGCAGAAAGTATTTTTTTTTTTGCCCAAGTTATGATCGTTTTCAATTAGACGGTGCATAAATTTCGGTAACATCAGAGTGAGCTGGTATGCTCTGAAGCAGGAAGTATTTTTTTTTTGCCCAAGTTATGATCGTTTTCATATTAAGACGGTGCATAAATTTCGGTAACATCAGAGTGAGCTGTAATGCTCCGAAACAGGAAGTAATTTTTTTTTTTTTTTTTTTGCACGAAGGTTTTTTTTTTTCCTCTCTCTTCTCTTTGTGTTTTTCTTGCGATGACATTGCGAAAAGGTAAAATACGTGGCGCTGATTGAATAATTGGCATTAAAACTAAATTGCGAATAAACGTAACTGCGATATGCGAACTTCCGGACAGTGAGGACTTAACTTCGGACTTCCGGATAGTGACGAGTACTGTATTCTTTCTCGATTTTTTCTCGATTTATCGACTTACTGTATTCTTTCTTTCTCGATTTCTGTACTTTCTCGATTTCTTTCTCGATTTTCTTAACACAACGCCCCAATCCAGTCAGTGATGATCACTGTATTCTTTCTCGATTTTTTTTCTTGATGTATCGACTTACTGTATTCTTTCTTTCTCGATTTCTTACTTTCCGATTTCTATCTCGATTTTCTTAAACACAATGCCCAATCCAGTCGTCGTTTACGACAGCGAAGGAACGAAACTGCGCGTCATGCACGTGCAATGGAATCTAATGAAGCACGGAGCTGTTCACGTGGCAGACAACAGGAACGTGAGACAAGGCATCGTGCAGCTGAAACGGATGAAGAACGAACTGCTCGCTTGGCAGACAACCCTGAACGCGAGGCAAGGCGCCGTGCAGGAGAAACGGATGAAGAACAAACTGCTCGCTTGGCAGACAACACTGGACGCGAGGCAAGGCGCCGTGCAGGAGAAACGGATGAAGAACAAACTGCTTCGCTTGGCAGACAAACACTGGACGCGAGGCAAGGCGCCGTGCAGGAGAAACGGATGAAGAACAAACTGCTCGCTTGGCAGAACAACATTGAACGTGAGGCAAGGCGTCGTGCAGAAGAAACGGATGAAGAACGAACCTGCTCCGCTTGGCAGACAACACTGGACGCGAGGCAGGGGCCGTGCAGGAGAAACGGATGAAGAACAAACTGCTCGCTTGGCAGACAACACTGGACGCGAGGCAAGGCGCCGTGCAGAGAAACGGATGAAGAACAAACTGCTCGCTTAGCAGACAACATTGAACGTGAGGCAAGGCGTCGTGCAGAAGAAACGGATGAAGAACGAACTGCTCGCTTGGCAGACAACACTGGACGCGAGGCAAAGCGCCGTGCAGGAGAAACGGATGAAGAACAACTGCTCGCTTGGCAGACAACACTGGACGCGAGGCAAGGCGCCGTGCAGGAGAAACGGATGAAGAACAAACTGCTCGCTTTGCAGACAACTTGAACGTGAGGCAAGGCGTCGTGCAGAAGAAACGGATGAAACTGCTCGCTTGGCAGACAACACTGGACGCGAGACAAGGTGCGTGCAGAATAAACGGATGAAGAACGAACTGCTCTCGTTGGCAGACAACACTGGACGGGAGCAAGGCGCCGTGCAGAAGAAACGGGTACGGCGATGTGAGAGCAAAGAACGGCCTGTGCAGTTGTTGTTCTGGCACGCGGTTTGAATTTTTTTTTGTTTGTTTTGTTTGCACATACGGCCACGCACGACCGTAGGGCACGCACCTACGGGCATGCACTAGTATGCCAAGTTTCAGGAAGTTTCGATGAAAACTGTAGTCTGTGAAACAAAAAAGTCCACAAGAAGATGAAGAACAACAACGTGAGTAAGACTTAGAGATCCTCCACGAGATCTAACAAGTCTGAAACACATTATAAATAAAAGCCACAACGGGATTTTAATGGAGACACTTTTGCATGCTGCTTGGCAGAAAATGCAAACGATAATTGGATACAAGAACAAATGAAAGAGACGAGTAACAAATTGCAGTGAGGACTTGTTGATAATCGGAATGATTTTTGTTGTATATTGATGTTCTTGATTTCCAACTTGACAATGACTCTGTTGGGGAGATGTTAAAAGACAAGATTCGGAATTCAAGATATAGTCCTTTTTGTGAATGTGCATAATCAGGTCGGTGTGCTCTGTTTTTTTTACCATCTGTTCTCTGATATTGCTCCCTCTGCTTTCTTGATTCTTCGACCTCCTATGTACTCTAGGATGCAATTGTTCTTCCATAAATGCCTCCTGGTTTAAACTTCCAAAACCAGACTGACTGCAACACCTCAATTTTGAAAATTTGACCTCTCAAGTGTTTTTCATGATTGGTTGTTGATACATTTTCTAAGTGTGGCCTAATAGTTGTTTTACATGTTTCAGATGGCATTGACCTTGACCTTTGACTGATTTTTGACTAAATTTTACTCACTGTACTACACATACGTTCAAATAAGCTGAGTATTGAACTTGACATATTGAAAAAACTATTAAGTAAGACTATAGAGTAATATAAAAATTCACAAAAGTCCCATTTCATTGTAAAGGGATGGAATTATTTAACGGAACTGTTCACATGTAAAACGGCTAAATCGATCGTTCTGAATTTTGGTGAACAGGTCTGTGACCCAATATGCAAAACTGTTGAAATTCAAGTTAATGGGATGAAAGTTAATGGGATGAAAAAAATATGTGACTTTAACCTTTTGACCCTTTGGCGATTTTGACCTGAAAAAACAATACCTTTCCAGGTTTTGATTGGTGAACCAATTCAGTGACCCAATATGCAATTTCTTGTTCAAACCAGCAGAGTACCCTCCTACGTTGCAGAGCACCTACAATCTCCACCACTCTCGGGGTGGGTGGAGGTTGCACTTTGCTTTCTGAAAAAAAAAAAGTTTCTCTATAGATGTTTGTGTGTTGTGCATCGAAAGAGTCTAACATCCTCGAGGGTGTAAAGGTTTGAAGGGTCTTCGTGGTCTAAAGATCTAAAAGGTCCAGACGGGTCTAAATGGTATTGTTACAGCCACGGGTACCAAGTGTTTTATGAGGTGGTTTAATCCCCGTTTGTCCTCGAAGAGCGGACCTGCGGCCCACTTTCACGATTAACTTTGTGGTATGGTGGGTTGCTTTAGAACACAAACGCCAATCAGTTAACTACGAGTTCCAGTATCCACGTCTAATTATGCCGTTTAACTAGAGGTCACATAGTTTCCTGAATGGAGCGTGCCTCGGCAAAGCACCAATCTTATCTTGATTAGTTAAATTAGGGCGTCCAAGCGTTTAACCATTAGTGCGTGCCGACTATTACAGGTCAATTCGTTTGGTAATTACCTCCCAGTCTATTGGGGTTCAGCAATGCTGGATCAATGGATGGAAAGGACACAGCTGGACAGTGTTGAACATCAGCAAAGGAATTTAATAATAAGAAAACATAAAAATAAAAAGAACTTTTTATTTCCATGTGGTAAAAATAAATAAATTCCAAATCAATCAAAATAATCGCAAGCAAATAAATAATTAATCAGGCGCAAATCAATCAAAATGATAGCAAGCAAATAAATAATTAATCAGGCACTGATAGAAAAATAGACAAGAGCAGATGCTTATCACGATGCCTTACTTGACAATAAACATGAGACAAGGGTACCCAGCAGATCATTAAGAGGGGAAGAGAAATCCAGTCTCACTCACTAAATAGAAGTCGTCATACGTCAAGAAAACGTCCTGAAAATGTGTGAGCATGCCTTGTCCATTGCCAGCGGCCAGCCTTGCCGGCACGCCCCACTCGCAACAGGCTCGAACATAATCAATCAACGTCACCCCCAAGAATCAGGTATGCCAAGAGCAGATCTTGAGCAGACACAGCATCAACAGTCGGGTGTCACCCACCGTCGAGAGCCACCAAGAAGCCACCAAACCGACAGACAGCTGTAGGAGCTGTGAGAAACTGTAAGGCTGCAAGGCCGTCACCTAACGTCGGCACAGCTCAGCAACCTTCTGACTGGAACCCGACAGAAGCAAATGTCTGACTGGAAATGGCGAAGCAACCGTCTGACTGGAACTGACAATAGCCGTTGCCCAGTGTCGCTAACTGACTCTCAAAGCTGTCAGAACCAACAACCAGCTATCACCAAGTGACTGGAAAAAAACGGTCCTCTCGTCCTCTTTTGTAGGCGGCCTGTCTGGGGGGCCTCCAGCAGACGCCAGCCAATCCACCCCGCCCTTTCGCACATCATTGCCCGTGAAACACCGCCAGCCAGCGATCATTTCCGGCCGCACGATGCCACGTCTGTTGTGCTGGATGAACGACAGAAAGCAGCGCATTTGCCAGAATTACGAGCGAAAAATTGAAGCGATCATAAAACGTCAACAACAATTACACTCAATGTCCAGCCTGGTACGAAAAGAGCCAGTTAGCATCCACAGAGCTGCTGAACGGGATGTCAACGTCGATGGAAAATGTGGGTGTCAATGTTGATGGAAAGGAAAATGGGTGAGCCTCCATTGGGCTAACGGCTATCTCATGTGCATGAATGTGTCTGTCGTAAAGAGAAAAAGGAGCTTTCCATAAGAGAGAGAATCTATTCTTTACCTTCTCAACACATCACAGTTAGAATCCCACCAGACATGGGGATAGGTCTTATCCTGGACATGCATTTAGGGAAATAACTGTCTGAGGACCTGGATGTTTGTATCCATTCATCGGATCGGATTCTGAAATCCGTAACAGTATTATTCCAATAGTAGTTGGGGTCTAAATGGTCTTAGGGTTTTAAAGGGTTCTGAAGGGGTCGAAATGCAGCTAAAGGATATGTTCAACAGTAGTTAGGCGTCTTTAGAGTCTAAGGGGTCTTTAGGTTGGAAGGAATCTAAAGGGATCAAAAGTGTCAAATTATAAAGAGGGTCTAAGGTTCAAAGAGTCGTGAAGGGCCAAGGGTCAAAGGGGTCTAAGTGATCTAAATGGTGTAAAGGTCTTAAAGGGTCTAAATACATATAAAAGAGTCTTAAGGAGTCTACAAGGTATGTAAGGGTCTGAAAGGTCAAGGACTTCAAAGTGGTCTAAAGGGTGTAAGTTCTTAAGCGGTCAAAGAGGATTAAGTGGATCTAAAGGGATCTAAAATGCTAATGTACGTTCCATATGTACATAATTAATAGGCGTAATTAACACACGTACTCATGTTCCGACTAATGTTCAACGGTACGTAATTATAGACATACACATATGGGTACGTCGATTAATCAAACAGACAGATTGAACGATTGATGTGACCTTGGCGCTTTGACCTATTCACCTCAATAAACATTTCCATCTTTTGAGTAGCTCTAATCAGTTTGGTGAGGTTTTGTGAAGATGTGTTTAAGAATTGTGACCTGTAGGAGCGGACAGACAAACAGAAAGATGTCGTGTTTAGCATAGTGCAGAAATCTAATATAAATAGTTGCCATGGAAACAGTAATGTGGAATTCAACATTTTATCTAAAGCATTTTACAAGTGATTATTTGTTTCATGAATAATGGGTGAAATTGTTGTCTTGACCCATCGACACGTCAAAACAGATAAATCGATCGTTTTGCACTTTTGTGAACCAAATTCAGTGGCCATTATGCAAATTATGTTCAAATTTCAAAACATCAGATGAAAAGCTGACGATTTTATGTGATTTGACCTTGACCCTTGACCTTCGACCTAAAAATAAAAGGTTACTTGGGTTTGATTGTTACAATCACTGACAAACGTGCAAACCCTCTTCAGAATTTCAAATCAATCTGATTAAAATTGACGATTTTATACGACCTTAGACCTCAAAAACAACAAGCTTCGAGCTTTTGATTGGCCAACCAATTCACTGCTCAATATGCAAAGGCTGTTCAAATTTCAAGCGGGTGAAAAATTATGATATGTTACCTTGACCATTTGACTACTGACCTCAAAAACAATACGGTTCCACACTTTTTGAATAGCTCTATCAGTCTGTTAAGTTTCAAAAGGGTGAAGTGTAATACCACACAAAGACCATAAAGGGGTGAGTGTAAATAATATGGTATCATATCACGTGTTAGATTTGATTGAGTCCCAAAAGGTTGTGTTGTTCGTTTCTTTTCCTTTTCTTTGTACATAATGACTGTGGCAGTTAAATCCAATTATACGTATTATAATTATGTAGATGATCCAGTAATTGGTGGATTTCTATATTGAAGGATACATGTGGATATTGTGAACGAAGTTCAGAAGTTTGTTGACTGATTGAAGTCATCATTTGTTTTTTGATTTTTTTTCCACTTATAGGAATCCGTAATTCTTCCATTATCTATGACAATATATATGAAAAAGTCTTGAGATAGAGTATCGGGTTAGTGAATTCTGACAATTTTAAATGGAGAAGAATTCTGAAGAGATGCCGTTAAAGAAAACCAAAGAAGTTCTTCTAAGGAAGTTAAAAGTGTTTCATGTTGGTAATAGCATCTTGTTTTTATTACCTCTGCACCGAAGGTGGACCATGGTAGTCCAGCGGAAATTGTGAAAAACATGTTGTGGGCGTCATTATGAAGTTTTTTTTTGGTTGATTCATCATCTCTGAGCTATCCTGAATCAGAATCAGCGGGGGTGCCAGACTCGCACCCTTGAGGAATTTTTTTTAGAGGCGAAAAACAAAATGGCCACCACGGACTTTAGATAAATTGTTTTTGGGCTATATCTCACTTCTAATGCACTTACAAACACAAATTTGGTGTCTACTATGTTTCATGGTCAAGGAATCCGATAAGATAAAATTGAAGGTGTAAATGTAAGACTTGTCTCATATTTTTAAGATGGCCACCATTTTAATTGAAAAATGGCTATTTTGCAGTTCCACTGATCACTTCGAGTAAGAAAATTGAATTTGATGAACCCTAAATATTAATACTAGTACAATAATAGTCAATGACAGCTGAAGTAACTTACTTGCAATGATAATGAATTGATGATTATATTGGAATACGATTTTTACACAAATATATCTGGATACATGTGGATAGTTTGACTGTGACTTTGGGTTATATCTTAAAGTAAGTATGTACATGTATATGATTTGAAATTACTTTTATTTTTAGGCAAACAAATATTAACTTTGTTAAGGATGCAATTTCTACATTATGTTCAATCTTCGTCATCGTGTCGTGATTAGCAGCTACTGCCTTGTCTGTTCGTTACAACAGTCTGATCCAGCATTACAACTGCAAAACATCGAACATACATCTGTGCTGCACACAACCACACCTCCCGGTGGAACATGGCGGCTGGTTGAGCATCCACACTTGATCAGCTGCAGAATGGTGGAAGCAGACACATCAGGTGGAAGTGTGGTTGGACACAACATCGCACCGTCCTCACCTTCTTGCTATTCATACTTGATGGGATCCAAGTTTGGAGGGTCTGACTGAGTGGCCGATTTCCATATAATGACTTGATGATGAGCGGATGTACATGTTGAACAAAGGCATCAATGGATGGGGGCAACGACTTCAATTTCGGAGCAGAGGTCATCTTGGAGTTGGCCTCACATAGACTTCCACAACTGATACCGGTGTGTGGACATATCACCTTCGAACTTTGTGAACTAACAGGCAGCAATGAAGGAGTGCCTCAAATTATCATCTTTTCCCGTCTGCTTCAGCCTGACCCAGTAAGGTGGGATGATGTCCGCCCATTAGTACCTTCAGCGCTGTGGCCTTTCCAATGCCAAACAAATACGACACAGTATGCATCCGGTCAAGCATGTACAGCAGGCAGATATTTTGGCGATGACTTTAGTGTTCAGTGCTGTTTGGCGAATGTCTACGTTCGCCCCCAGCACATGGACTCTCCATGCTGACATCCACAGTCATCTTTCCTCGAGGTAGAATGAATAACACAGGACAAAGACATCTGTATGTCGCAGACCACTTTGATGTGCGAGTCACACTGCCACCTGCCACAATTCTAACTAAGTGATGGATGATAATGACATCTGCTTCTTCATGGTGTGTTTCAGATCCTGTCTCTGAGAATGGATGTTCATACTTGTTACTGGTGTAGGTCTTTTCTGATGATCACATTGTTGTCTGGTTGTCCACAATGTGGGGTCATCAGATACTGACAGATCAAATCGATCAGTTGTACTTTGGTGTAGGCTACATTTAGACAACGTTTGCACGGAAGTGTTTGTGGTAGTTTGAGTTGATGTTTTCGCTGATCATGACCGCTGCACACATGGATCTCGTCATTTGTTTTATGCTGATTTTGATGTACCTGTCGAAAATTCAGGTTAACGTCACAAACCTCCAGGTGGTATTTGATGTTCCCATGAGTTGATCACATAATCTCAACTGTACCATTTCTGGGCCAATGTAACGTCCATAACTTGGCGCATCCATGATGATGACGCATCTGGAACACCTTAGATTCGACTTGATTGCTCAACTGGAGTTTCGTCGTCAGATTGCTTTAGACTGAGCCCGCATCGCAACGCTCTCATAAAACAAGGAAGCTGGGACACTGGGACAGTTTGTAAGAGAGGACATCCTTGATATCAATATCCCTGTATTGTGGGAACATATGACTCGGGTGTAGATTCAATTTCGGTATACATATACTGGCTTCCATCCAGCTGATGCTCTTTTTGGTTGAAGTCAATCAGGGTCACTTTCTTGGTTAGTGTCTTGTTGAAGCTTTTTGCCATCCAGATTAATTCACCATCTGTTGTCGTCCAATCTTGAGAGAATCATCAAGTTTATTTTGTCACATGAAACATAGTAGAGACACCAATTGTGTTGTAAGTGCATAGAAGTGAAGATATAGCCCAAACAGAATTTATCAAAATCGGTTAGTGCCATTTTGTTTTTCGCCTCTAAAAAAAATTCCTCAAGGTGCGAGTCTGGCACCCGCTGATTCTGATTCAGGATAACTCAGAGATGATGAATCAACCAAAAAACTTCATAATGACGGAAAGCACGCTTTCCCTGAAATGGCTGTTTGGCATCTGACTTATGGTTAGTTTTCACCCCTGTCTGTTTGTCTATTGTTTTGTTTGTGTGGTTGGTTGTCTTGTGAGCAGGATATTTTCAAAAGTTGCGGACGGATTTGGATGAAATTTGGTGGACAGGTTGGGTGTGCGACAAAGAAGAATGATTCGATTTTGTTGAAGATCTCAAAACGTATCCGAATATGAGAATTTAAAAAAATGATTCTTCCCTATTGAGAGATGCGCCAAAACTTTACATAGCATGGTATTTTAAAAAGTTGTGGGCGAGTATTACAAACCTGGTGGATGAATTGGCTAGGTGACAAGAACAAGCCGATTCGATTTTTGGTTCAGCGTCTGGATCCAGATCTGGCCTATCAGTGCATACAAAATGTAAAACTGTTAGTCGGGTGGACGGATGTTCTCCACTGAGTACGTTCGTTTCAGTCTCAGATGCAAACATTCTCATTTCAGTTTGATTTGTATTTTTGGTAACTTGTGTAAATACAGTAAACTAGAAAGACCAATAATATTGCACAACGAGTGATTCGACAAACCTCCCCTCAATTTGTCTTTGCATGAGAAATGTTTCCACTGAAAGTTCACAAAGATGATGCAAACCATCACACACCACCCGTAATTGTTTTAGTTTTAATCGTTCAGGCACTGGCCTTTGTATTCCACATACCCTATGCGTGGTATAGACAATCTTTTCTTGCCAAATGCAATCCGTTTTATAAATGCAACATTAAGGGTTTGATACAACATGTCCTTGTAGATATGCTTGCCTGATCCCTGATCCATTGCCATAATTCATTCTCGATTTTTTGGTGATTGAATTGGTATGCTCTGACAGGCATGATCGGAAGGTGCTGAAAGCAGGGAGACAGGGAGACGGCATTATCGGAAGGTGCTGAGAACAAAAAATCAAAAATTTTCTGGTTTATAACATGAATAATAAAACTTCTTGAAGCCAGATCCAGGTAGTCTGTATGGTCATTATCTCTACAAGTTTAGCGATTGTCTTCTGAATGGTTACCAAGCTCAAGGGGTATCCTTCATGCGAGCATGTGGTAATACATTTCATGAGGCATGGTGTGTGTGCTTGTGGAGAATGATACTGAGAATGTGGAAAGGAAGACTATAATGTGGAAGAAGAATCATATAATGTTGTGCCAGCCAAGGTGATGTAATGAGCTGTGATGATTACAGGCTGCATCACGCAGACAAAGACGATGCGATGATAAGGATCAAAGACTATCAGCATCTTTCACCCCACAGTTAACAAGGGTGTCTCCAATGGTAAACATTTTACCACCACTAATATCTGAAAGACATATTTCTGTCATGGCTTAAAAGAGAGATTCTCACAAGATATACACTGCTCTCAATGCACACACACGATTTGGGAGACGAAGTGCAGGTGTCAATTATCACGTCTTCGATATATGAAGCTGCATCATTATTGCGGTTTGCCATTGCACAAAATCTTCTATAACTATAGGCTGTGATGTTCGCCTTCCTCAGTGCGATTGTAGTGCCATGTGCGCATGCGCAACACACGGGACGAGCAATGGAGCTGAGTGTTGTGAATAAAACTCGTAAAGTTGAGTGCACCGTGCTCGTCTGGATGTTTGTACTTCATGACATCACAAATGGGATGCATAAGAACTATCCGTGTGTGATGCAACTGTTTGATTCTCTCATGAATACTCCGATGGAGGATTGGGGGCGGATTTTGTTGAGAGGCTGGACAGATTTATGTCCTAATATGCGGCTTGTTGGTGATTCCGTCCGTCGTCGTGCTGTATTGTTGACTCTGTGCAGGCAGTAAGGTGTACGAACTCATCAAGAACCTGCTGTTACATGGCGACCTACCACAAGTCAATATGAAGAACTCTGTGAGCTCTTAAGCTACTCTTCAAGCGAAAGCTGGTTGAATCATTTCGAGGTATAAGTTTTACCACCACACCGGAAAAATCAGGACTTTCCAGTTTGCCGCTGATCCTGCTGTTTTAGCAGAACTGTGTCAGTTTGGTGCTGTTGATGAGATGCTCCGAGACTATTTTTTGGATTGGGGCAAATCATGAGTTTACTTACGAAAATTACTTGCTCAAGAAGACGACCTTGACCTTGGAAAAGCAGTGAAGATTGCACAGGTGTGTATGACAACTGCTGAAAACCTGAAGGAGATCTCGTCGAAAAGCCAGAACTCTTCAAGTGGAGTTACTGGAAATAAGATTGCTCAATCTTCATATAGGCTTCAACTAAGCCAGTTGTGTGTTTGAAACCTGCTTCATCAGTAGCGAGAAGCTCAATAACTTGTGTTGGTATTGTGGTGCAAATCATAATGGCCTCACCAGTGCGTTTCAAGCGGTACACTGTAACAGATGTGGCAAGATCGGGCATCTTCAAAAGCGGTGTTCCAAATCCAGCAGTGGTGATAGTACTGCACCACCCATCATGTGGATGATGGCGAAGCATGTTGCTGGAACTGATGAGTCATCACGCATGGTGAGGAGTGTGAGATGCATACAATCCATGCAGCACCGCACCAATAACTGTTGTCTTCAACTGAATGACAAGCAGGTGTCAATGGAAGTGGACACAGGGTTGAGTCAAGTCAATTATGAGCCAGGAGACATTTGACAAACTGTGGGCTGAGCTGTGAAGCCCAAATTGAGTCCATTGAAGGCCAAACTTTCATACTACACCAAGGAAATTGTTCTGATGATTGGCAGCAAAGATGTCAGTGTGTCTTATAATGGTGTGACTTATGAACTGCCAGGATGTGGTTGTAACAGGCAATGGCCCTACATTACCGGTCAGAACTGGCTTGAGAGAAAGCTGACTGCGCATGAGATAAAAAGCTGTCTACAGTGGAGGCTTCTAGTTGTGCTCAAGTGTGAATAGTTTCCGTCTGTTGAGCAGGAATTGGTTCTTCATGGGATGAAAGTTAAGAATTTCATCTTGACTTGGAAGCAAAGCCCATCTTGTAAAGCTAGGTTTGTTCCCTACTTGATGAGGGAAAAGATTGAGTGTTTTAACTTGAAGACCCAGAGTGAGGGGTTCATCTTTTCTGTTGAGTTCAATGAATGGGCTAGTCCAATTATTCCTGTCCTAAGGTGATGGAGCAGTGAGGACTGTGGGACAACAAAGTGACCAAAATCACCACTCAATGCAGGGTAGTATCCACTGCCCAAAGCGGATGACCTGTTTATGACATTAGCTGGTGAAGTCACTCACCAAGTTGGATCTGACATCTGCCTACATGACAAAAGATGGATAAGGAGTCAAGGAAACTCACGTGCATCAACACTCACAGGGGGCTTTCATCGACAATTGTTGTCCTTTGGGGAATACATTCAGCAGCTGCCATCTTTCAGAGAACATGGAGAATCGATTGAATCTGTACCAAAAACTGTCATGTTCCAGGATGACATCTTGATCATGGGCTGCGAGACTGCAGAACACTGAAGAACGTGGGACGTCCTGCGTCATTTGGACAAAGTAGGACTCAGAATTCGAAACTGAATGTGTGTTATGGCAACATGGTATTCTGAGGGAGAGCACTGCGCTGGGATCATGCCGTGTATTCCAAAGTTGAAGCAATCAATAACGCACCCAAACCAGAAAATGTGTCACAATTGGTTCCTTTTTGGTTTGCTCAACCATTTGGCAGTTTCTTGCTACAGGTGAGCACAGTGCTAGAACCCTGCATCAATTACTTTGGAAAGGGAAAACTTGGGTTTGGGGCAAGGCGCAGGATGATGCTTTCAAGGAAGCTAAGTGATTGTGTTCTAACAAGTGCTTGTTCATTATGATCCATGTAACTTGTATTGTCATGTGTCCAGTGCCTATGGGTAGGCTGTGTGTTACAAACAGCCAATAGTTGGGCAGTTACACCTGTTGCGTTGCTTCTAGCAGCTTGTTGAAGCTGAAGAGCCGATGGTTGGTTGAATAAGAAGCATTAGGTGTGTGTGTTGAGGTAACGAAGATGCATGAGTATTTGTTTGGTCGTAAATCTGAGCTTTAAACTGATCACAAATCGGCTCATCTGTTTTCAGAGAACAAGGGAACTCACAATGCATCATCACTGTGTCAGCGGTGGGCCTCGACGCCGTCTAGTATATTGTACTATTCGTTTACAAGCCTGGCACTGGGAATTGTGCTGATGCATTGAGTTGACTGCCCGGTACCTATCACTGACTGTAACAATACCTCTCACCTGCTGACTCATATTAGCTATGAATGCCGTTGTGAGTGACAATTCTCGAGTCACTCCGCTAAAATGAGGTTTGGGTCAAACAGAGATTCTGTGTGTTGAAGTTAACCATTGTGTTATGATGCGATGTGTTTCCGTATACCACTCAAGGGTACACGTATTTACATCATCGAGATGAGTTATCTGTCCAGTCAGAATGCTTACTTTGGGGCTGACGTGTCATCATGCCAGCAGGGAAGAGAGAAGTTGGTTTCTGAAACTACAATAGTACCCAACCTGGTATTGTTAGATGGAAAGCTATCAAAGGTCTATGTTTGGTCGCCTGGTAGCTGATTCCAAAACTTTGAATCTTGTTTCGTTATGGTGATAGGTATAGCCAGCTATATCAAGTGTGGTATAGAGTTACATGACATATTAATGATTGCAATGATGAACTGACTGACGAGGCGGAACCGAGAGTGAAGTCGCGGGCTGTAGAGTGAGTGGAGCAGGAGACATATTAAAAAACGTTTGAGCTGAAAAGACTTACATGTGGCGCTGACTTAAACTTACACAACAGCAAATCGCCAGTTGGAATCTCCGCTGAGTCTTTTGTAAGTGGGCCTTTCCAAACTTGGTCCAGGATTCACGTTATTGCAGGTTCCGTTCTTCGAACATGTTCCTTGTTTATGATGTATTTCAATGGATAGTGCTCTATCATTTCTACAGCACTTCTGCTGCACATGTGAGAATTCGTGTCATGTTCAGACATGGGCTCTACCTGAAGTGTTTAAGTAAAGGTCGTGTTTACATGTAGAATTCAGGAATTCATGAGCTGTGGAAACATGTTTTCTGCTCATTTAAGCTTCTTCTAATGGTCGCAAGCATCGTACAATGAAGCAAGGTCAAGGGGCGATGTGTCCAAGGTTTGCTTCAAGCGCGTTTTCTTGGTTCTAGGGGTTAGAGATACCAGGAACATACCGTAAGATCCTCCAGCCAATTGGCTGATGAAGCGAGAACTCAAAAACTTTTGTTCATCCTGCATCGGGAAACTGTTTTGATAACACTCAAGTCAGAAATACTATCATATGCAACGGTGCATTACGTGACCAATTGCATGTAACCGAGAAAAAAAGTTATGACGTCAAAATATCTCCGCTAATGGAAATTGCCTAAAAAATTATCTCCGAAACGAGACAAGCTTTTTAAATTCTGTCTGCGGGAATTGAACAGGGCATTAGCAGAGATTAATTAGCGCACATATGATACATCACTATGACGTCATATCAATTTTTTATGACGTCATTCCTATTTTTTGACATTTTTGCGTTTCCACAACCAGAGTTTTCATCGGATCTTCGTGAAACTTGCCATGTATATGCAGAAAGCCCACGCGCAGGCAGTAACCATCTCCGATTTTGGAAATTCTTCCTAGAAAAAAAGTTGACGTCATAATATCGCCGCTAATGGAAATTGCCTATACCATTATCTCCGAAACTGGGCAAGCTGTTTGAATTTTGTTTGCGGGAATCAAGCCGGGCATTAGCACAGATCATTTATCGCAAACCTGATACATCACAATGACGTCATATTCGTTTTTATGACGTCATCATTAAGAGGACGAGGATCTTAGCTCATTTGAGCTTGTTTCATTTTCTTTTTTTTAGCAAGTCCTTCAGCTCTTTGGAAATCCATGGCTTATTGTTCGGATACATTTTAACAACATTATATGGGATGACAAGATCAACACACAACTTAATGTACTCAGAGGTAACTATCACCATGTCATCCACTAATTAAGCTGGATTCAGAATTATGGCACACCCTCGTCTGCACAATCAAAACAAGCTTGCAGTTCCTTGGTGGTGTCAATGCTCCAACCACGCTGATCCTTTGTAACTGTTTTACGTTTAGATAAGGAAAGCTGAGGTTAATGCTTGGCGAACTTGGTTCCATTGTTACATGTGAAGACATTTATTTTGAAATCAGGAATTCCATTGCGATCTGGATATTTCCAATTTGTTTATTATTCCATTCAGCATAATTCGTTCAGCCATCCAAACCATCCTCTCGGCTCGATGATCAAGAGTCTGGTGCTTGTCTGTAGGCATGGTTCCGTTGGGCTTTCCTACATGGCGTGATTTAGCCTTCTGAATGCCCATGGGCTGTTCCACCCCCAGCCATGTGACAAACCAATGGTTACTTCAAAAATAATGTAGCTGGTGAATTATGTGTTATTTAATTGAGTGAAGCATCAAAATGATTTCATGACTTTCTAATATTTTAGAAACTTCATGCAGTGTGGGTTCCCACTCAGACCTAGTGCAGCCGCTTTTTACATGACCTTGGAGGTGATAAAATCAATGCCCTCCACATCTTTGGCGTACCTCGGCAGGAGGCCGAGTCCCCAGATCGACTCACACATCTTTAGGCAGGTTAGTGAACTCTCAGTTTTCTCTTGCCTCACTTCTGGCCTCCTCGCTCTCCTCCAATTAGTCCCTCTATTTGGGCACAAATTTACATTGTCTGTATTCTCCAATGCAGCACCAGTCGATTGGTCGTGCCTTGAGAGGCAAAATGCTTTTCCTGTTTCATCGAGCAATGACGTGCATATACTTTTGAGTGAAGGGCTTCACGTGCAGCAGTTAGAAAAGTTGCGTTGTGATTGATGATGCCCGATGCAAGTTGTATCACATTCTAATAAATGAGCCAACGCATGGTCTGCATCTCTGGTCGATGTTAAGGTCTTCTCTAAACTTTAGATGCTGTATAAAAATGATTATGCAGATGAAAGGAAATGGAAGAGGATAGAGATGGTGAATACGTTGTTCTTATTTCTGCTGAAAGATTCCCAAATGGAATTGGCATCCAGGAAATGTTATGCCAGGTAGCCTTGATGTCTTTCTCAAATAATTCACAAATATATTTTGATAGTTGCACCAATGTCTTCAACATAGTCATCACCATCATCGTACAAGTACACCATTGTTGGAAGCTATGATTCACTTGTAAGCTTAATTTAGCTATAGCAATCATTCAGCATTACAAAGTGATGAAGCAAGGCCAAATTATATCCGGAAATGACCTTAACAACAGTCTCAGGTAGCTTGAAACACGGAATTATACAAAAGGAGTTGATGATTCATTCATCGGGTGTTTCCTTGAGTCCCCCTCCCAACTACCGAACACTGCAAATACCGTAAACGTGATCCATGTTCATCAAATATAATCAGTATATTTCGGTCGTTAAAATTGAAATCTTCTGGTCTTTTCACGGCGAGAACTGTTCTTTCTTCTCTGTACCTAAGAACATGATTTCTGAATCTGTTAATCCATTCGTTTCAAGGTTCTTCCCATTCCTGTCACCAGTGGGAATGCAGACTTGACAAACCTCTCCAAAGACTTCCCCCTTGTCTGTCACGAAATACTAGTATTCACAGCTGTCCATCTTGGTGACAACTCTCTTCTTCATTTTGCCAATGCTAATACACTTTGACTGATGTTTCGAAGCAGCCTAGTGGCATGACTGGCCTTGCTATTTTGACACCTGTTCAATGCACATCCAATATCACGTCCCTTTTGAACGGTGTAAGATCGTTTATTGGAGACATTTTACAGTTGCGCTGCTCCCGTTACTTTATTATAGTGCAGTATGGTTCACCTGTCACATTATATGGTCAACCTAGTTTCCCTGTCTACCTTCAAATCTGAATTGAATGTCCAAGCAATGCAGCTGCTTCTTATATTGCTTCTGCTTCTCATTAGTTCAAAGTAGAACCGATTGTTGTGTGTCCATGTTTGCAACAAATGAGCTTGGTGGACATTAGAACGACCTGCCAGTTGCTGCCCGGCAAAGTTGTTGGATCGATTTTGCAACGACTCTTTTGTAACTATGTCTATCACAACTGCTGTGGTGTAATCACACCTCCTTAATTTCCTCAAAGTCCTTCTTGTTACACCTTACCCATGCAGTCCTAGCACTCTGAGCACTGACTCCGCACTGTCGAAGTGACACTCATTCTTGGAAACTGTCAAAGCAAAGGCACTTTCATGGCTTGTTTGTGCTTTCAGCTGCCCTCATTTCCTTTCTGATAAAGACATCCTCAAAATGTCAGCTGGAAGCAGGTGTGTGAGAGATGGATCCCATGCCATTTGCATACAACAGCTAATTGCAATCCTTAATGGATGTAAGGTTCAACATGGCACGTGGGAATGCTTGTCGAGTCAGGTAGGTATTGATGGTGTCTGTATATTTTTGCAGGTTCAGTTCTGATGCTATTATTTAAAATGCTGCCAATAATGTGGTTTTGATATCTACATTTAATCACACCAAGAGTTTTCATTGTAGATTGAGGTGGGGGTCATATGCCTCCCTTGTATTTTGTTACGAAAATGGTGATTTTTCACTTATGTGGTTCCTATTTATTATTAATTGTTGGTCTGTTGCGTGCCGGCACATTTCAACATGCATTTGGATGAAACGCTCTATGTCTGGTTCAAATTGACCTTGGGTTGAACCAACCGACTGTTCGGTAGACTGGTTTAAGGGAGAGCTGAGGGTAGAACATTGGTGGAGGGAATTTTAGGAGATGCCCCAGCAAGAGGAGGAGTATCGGCGTGGGGATTCAAGAGAAAGTGCGGTGGAATCTGAGAGTGGTTAGAAGGTTCCTGGTGATGAAACGTTGCTAATACAGGACTTTGGGAATGGGTCGTACCTATCTTCCATACTTTATTGATCACCCAGTTGGTACAGTACATAGTGGTACATGTTCAGTCTTGTATGGGGTCCAAAGTGCAATGGTATTGGATTTAAATTGGTGGCACGCATCCTGAGCGTACGTCATATCATGGGTACGTCATGGGACCTGATGCTTTGGCACTGTTTCAGTCTCTCTCCATAGGTCCACATCACTGCTGTGCCACTCTGGGTGCTGTGGACACCATTGGGTCTCTCCTTGCTGTGCCCATGAGTCATCGGCCCAGTAGTTCCTCAGGCAGTCTTGGATAGATATGGTCACATCCCCTCAACTTTCTTCCTGGAACTCGCTCCGTGCTTTCAGAACCTTCCTATCATGCCTATTCTGTCTTGTTATTTTCCCTCCTTTTAACCATTCTCCTCCGTTTGCTTTTATTCCTTTGCCTTGTTCATTAGCTTCCCCTGCTGGCCCATAGCATTATAGCTAGTTACTCATTGGTTATTATTACCTCTGCCATGGAGGTGGGCAGAGGTTATGTATTCACCCCTGTCTGTCTGTTTCTTTGTCTGTGAACAGGATATCTCAAAAATTTGTGGACGGATTCAGACAAACTTTTGTGGACAGGTTGCGTGTGTGATAAGGATGAAATGATTCGATTTTGGTGAAGATCCAGATCTGGATACTGGAATTTTAAAAATGATTCTTCACCATTGTGAGATCGGGCCAAAAATGATATACAGGTACTGTATAGTATGATATCTCAAAAAGTTGTGGACAGATTCAGACAAAATTTGGTGGATGCGTTGGATGTGTGACAAGGACGAATTGATTCAATTTTGGTGAAGATTCGAATCCGGATATGGATATGAGAATTTTAAAGTGATTTTTCACCATTGAGAGATGGGACCAAAAACGAGATACAGCCGAATATCTAAAAACATTGTTGACGAGTGATGCCAAAACGAGGTAGATGAGTTGGTTAGGTGACAGGAATAATCCAATTCGATTTTGGTTCAGGTCTGGATCCAGATCCGGCCTTTCAGTGGGATGAACAACGTAAACTGTTCAGCTTAGTGGGGGGTACGTGCTTGACCGAGTGCCGTTCTACTCTTGTAATACAGTGGTGTACTCACAAACTGGAAGGGGTGACAGTACCTTTCTTTAAATAAAAGATCAAGGCTCATGAAATATAAAGATGACATAGGGTAAAAGGAAACAAACTAAGGAAGGGACATTGTGGCCACATTTGGACTTCAAAAACAAAGGGATGAACGGACAGAAAAATAGGAGAGAAAGGAGGGAAGGAAACCCAGTAGCCTGCACTTAAGAGGGTTGGGTTAGGTTGGGTTAATGGGGGTAGAACAGATCATGGGGAGGAAAGAATGATAATATGAGCTGGTGGTATACTGACAGCTTGAAGCAAAAGAGGGAACAGTGGGACTGAACATCTTCTGGAAGGTAGTTCTCACCTAAAGAGAAACAAAAGAGTGGAGGTGTGCAGTGATCCTGGATTTTGGGCATTTCACCATTGTCGGACAAGTTTGTTTTACCCGACTGACCGCATGAGCTCGGGTGTAGCTTTGTTTGAAAGGTTAGTTACGCCCTTTGCTGTATGAATAGTAGCACTACTTCGATGAAAGAGGTGCAACACGTTCAGGCACTTTGTGCGGGTGTCTGGACAAGTAATCAGTTGAGTGTTTGAAACCAACTTAGGGATTACAATCGCATTCCTCAATCAAAATCCCTCCTTTGGATTTGTGATTATGTAGCATAAGATTTTAACCACATCTTCTTTTCTTCAGGGTCTAAAAGACCCCAGCAGGGTCTTCCACATGCGATTAATTACATGAGAGTTTTCCAATTACTTTTGCAGAGTATGACCTCTGAAAATCACTTGCGCAACAGAATATCAGAACACTGTACCAATTGTTGCCTATGCCACCGAATGTGAAAGAGGTTATGTTTTCACCCCTCTCTGGCTGTTTATTTGACTCTTTGTTTGTTTGTCTGTCTGTGTGCAGGATATCTCAAAAAGTTGTGGACAGATCTGGATGAAATTTGGTGGGCAGGTTGGGTGAGTGACCACGATGAATTGATTCAATTTTGGTGAAGATCTGAATCCTGATCCGGATACGATAATTATTTAATTTACAAAGTGATTCTTAACCATTGAGAGATCGGGCCAAAAATGATGTAGTACTGTATAGCATGATATCTCAAGAAGGTATTGGACCTGATATGTTCTCATGGATCAGGCATTACATGGCAGAGGTATGCGCTCTACCAAGTGCCCTTCTAGTTTCAATACGAGTTCCCTTACAAGGAACCCTGAGGCAAGAGGAAGTCATTATAGGCTCACCAAAGGCTGTACAATGGTTGCTAACATATTGTGATGTATCCATGCTATTATATTGTGTCCATGCTGCCATTTTTAATGCTTACCAGCGAACAAGGAATCAGCACATACCATTTTTAGAGTCGTTGGTGTGACTCAGCCGGGGTTCAAACTATCGACCTCTCAGACTGAGAGAGAACACTCAAATGATTACACCACCAAGTCTGATAAACCAAAGCTTTTCTGATTTTGTGTAACTTAGTAACTTCTTCCAAAGAGTCAGTGTATAGATTTGCTTGGTTAATGGATACAACAGTAGGTGACACTTAACACAGAATGCTTAGCTTGCACTGGATATCGTATGCAATGCACATCGATGAGTCAATAAGACAAAGGTTTAAAAAAATAATAATTTTGCCCTTATCATTCATCACATCAACAACTCGTAGTATTTTGCTTCCAAATAATCCCAAAACCTCTCCACGAACGTCTTCGAGACTTCGACTGTTTAATAATCTTAATGGAATACCAGTAATAAACATCGCTTTGGCTGCGTGTGAAACCCTTCTGGCTTCACACCCTTAACCTCTCCATCATTTTAGAATCAAACATCTTAATTACATAAGAAAATTGTAGCAGAGATCGAGGCTCATGAAAGAGCTGAACCTTTATAGGGATGTTGATAGGACTTTTAGGTAGTTTGAGCATTGATGGGTGATTGTGTGCATGTGTATGGAGTGCTGTTGGTGGGGTCTTGTGAAGGGGTGTTGTGTGGTTGATGTTGTATGTTTTTAACCAAGCCCATGCCCCCCCCCCCCATGCCTGGTGTTGGCTCAGTGGTTAGGGTGGTGGCTTGGGATCCTAGGGTCCTGAGTTCAAGCCCCGTCGGCCGCTGAATTAACCTGGTGTTGGCTCAGTGGTTAGGGTGGTGGCTTGGGATCCTAGGGTCCTGAGTTCAAGCCCCGTTGGCCACTGAATTAATACACCAGGGGGTTGACTCAGCCTGTTATCCTTCGAGGTCGGCAAATTGAGTACCAGCTTGCTGGGATAATTGAGCTATTCGAGTATCCTGCGACGGAGTGGCGACCCATCCAGGATTGTGCCCAACAGCCCAGGAAACTGCTTCAGCAGCACCAACACTCTCTGTACAGAGTATGGTTCCAATTATTATTATTATTATGCCCTTCCCCTGAGGGAAAGAAGAAAAAAGAAAAAAATGTTTTTTTTTAAAACTACCAAAACTTTAAAAATAAAAAAGTAATAATTATTCAATTAATTTCAAAAACTTTCATTTTCTTCCTTGGATCTTGTGTAGATAATTAGAATGGTGTTCACGCAGGCATGATGGGCTGAATGGCCTCCACCTGTGTTAAATTTCCTTGTATTTATGACTGGTCAAAAATGGTGAAGGTTATAAGAAATAGATCTGGATTGTATGAATAATGTTGAATATATTCCACCCACTTCAGAACCTTTACAATATCAGTCGTTCTGTTGGTTGCATAGGGTCATCGGTTGTTCAGCTAAAACAGGATATCTACGGGTGGGTGAGACACAAACGCAATATTGCCAAAGGCCCAGGTGACAGGCAGTGCTGCCTTGTGACTGGGCTGATGATAGGTCACCATTCCTGGCATGAACACCCTTTTGACCTCTTCGTGGCCATGGCCCTCACTTATCTTACCAAGGAAATAGCATGCGATCACCTGCCGGGCCATGAGGAGGGGTTATTACAAGAACATACCTCACAGATCACATGCTCTCTGATTGGACCTTGGATTTGTGACGTTAGGTTAATGACATCGTTGTTTGGAATTTACAGTTTTTCCAAAGCACAGTGTGTGAAGAGGCTCGTTTGTGTTCGTTGAAGCATTGCTTTCCTGATGGATAATGCATCGATTTTTTGACAATGGAAAATGACTCATTATTATACACAACCGTGGCAACGACAATTCAAGACTAAAATTATGACAGTCATAGAATATCTACATTAACATGACAAAAGCAGCAGGCCAAGTAGGCCTGACCTTCATTGGTCACCAGAATTGGGATGTTTTCCCACAATAAATCGACAACAAATATACTTTTAAATGCTTCAAACTGTTATGTGTGAATGCTGCAATAGCTTTAATATGTTTTGCAGTATATAGTATACAAGCTACAACTTTTGAAAAACTACAGTGGAAACTAACAGGTAGAGTGACCTTTATGATGTGAAAAGATATTTGCATCAGAGGTTTTCTTTCATCAAGAGAAGCCGTAATGACTGAGCAGTGAGTCTTTCATTGAGAAACCATGATTGCATATGTCATACCGGCTAATAAACAGGGAGTGATAAAGAAGGGATCTGCTTATACGAATGCAACTTTCAACTAGAACGGCACTTGGGAGAATGCATACCTCCGTCACGCTGAACAGTTTACGTTTTGTTCCCCACTGATAGGCTGGATCTGCACCCGAACCTTAACCAAAATCTAATCGGCTTGTTCTTGTCACCTAACCAACTCATCCACAAAGTTTTGTCATTACTCATCCACAACTTTTTGAGACATAATGTTACATATCATTTTTGGTCCTTTCTCTCAATATTGAAGAATCACTGAAAAAAAAAATTCTTGTATCGAGATCCAGATTCAGGTATTCACCAAAATCTAATCGATTTTTCAAACACCCAATCTGTCCACCAAGTTTCGACCGAATACATCGGTAACTTTTTGAGATACCATGCTATATATATTTTTTGGCCCAATCTCTCAATGGTGAAGAATCACTTAATAAATATGAGTAACCAGATCCGGATCTTCACCAAAATGCCAGAGGTCATCAACACCTCAGATTTTCTCTCATCTCTCTTGCTATTCTACCATTCCATGGAATGATCCTGATGGAACATGTTATGTTAACTGAAGTAGGTTGGGTAAGCTAGACAGAATCAGTGTTAGTTCTGCTCTTTGTCTCTTTGCTGCATGAATGTGTCACTGTACGTCATTTGCAGCACCACATGAATATGTCTATGTTGTATGTCTATGTTGTACGAATACCCCCTGTGAATAAAGCCCTTTTCTTGACTGTGCCACATGCTTTTCCTCATGCTTCCTTATCAATAAACCCAATGTCAATTCAGTATTATTATCTGGGAAGTTTTACGCCACATGATTTGCTCTCATTAGCCAGCGTACACTCACTGTATCGTTCGTCAGTAATCCGAGTGTGCGCTGAGGGCATGGAGCTCAGTTAATTTCAGTAGCTCCAAGGTAAACTTTGTTCGACAGATTACCCTGTTAAGCCGCTGTCACACCTTGACGTTTTAGCCAGCGTATGGCAACGTATCAAAATGTATGTAAACGCTGGCGTACTAGAAATCGAAGTGTCAACATCACCGTCATACCGAAGAAAATTTTTTTAAAAAACAAAAAAAAAACCAGGGAGTCTGGAACACTGACGCTAACCATTACCTTGACGTGTTTCGACTTATGAGTACCTTACAAGTAACGTGTGTCGATGTGCGTCAACATCGCGTAACGTGCCTACAACACGTTACTCATAGGTTAGAAATAAGTTTCGGGTACGTAAACATTACCTCGACGTGTTTCGACTTATGATTAACATACAAGTAATGTGTGTCGACGTGTGTCAACGATCGCGTAACGTGCCTACAACTTATGGCCAGCGTTATGCGGAACGTGTGAGTCATACGCTGGCATACGTCGGGAAATTTCAAGCATGGAAAATTTGTCTAACAGCTCGGCGAACTACGACGTATGCAGCGTACTACGACGTATGCCAGCGTGCTCTTAACGTATACAAACTTACCCATAACGTATTCGACGTGTGCCGCATTTATTAAGCCCAATTTTGCACACGTCAGGCATACGTTGGCTAAATCGTCAAGGTGTGACAGGGCCTTTAGCGTTGACAGTTAATTGATGTTTAAGGTTGCTTAGCAACCCGCCGGGCTGCGGAATTTTCCACTGCATGTCGGCCTACAGGCTGAGTGGCTGATGACAAAGTTGCACAAAGAAGGAGATGCTACTGACTCCTTTAATGTGGAAATTGGAGAAAGGGGATTAGTTGGTTGGTCAGCCTATACCCTTTAAAAAATCTCAGCCTGACAAGTAGAGACAGAACAAAAGTTTTGCAGGAGTGGTCATCGGCAGCTGAAGAGGCGTCGGCATGACTTTGGTTTAAAAGAGAAGACTCTGACTGGTCATTGGGAAAGCACCTGTCTGATAACCAAGCTTCCTCAATTTGATTAGAACTTGGCTCGTTTTCAAAGTAAATGGTTCTTGCCTCTCCCTCCCTCCCCAAATAACAATAATGGGAAAAAGTAAGGTGAAAAGCATAAGTATCAATAACAGGTCATAGCGAGAAACTCCTGATAGGAAGACGTTCCATTTTTTGGAGCATGGCCCATCCTAATAGTGTCAGGAAGTCAAGGACCAAAACACTATTCGACAGGGGGATCTCCTGAAGACTTCCTATCGGTGTGACATTTTGTGTGTGTGAATATGTATATATACATACATGCATGAATGTGTATATATAAACCGGGCGTAGTGGCGTGCGCCTGTAACCCGGCTACTCGGAGGCTTGGGTTTGAGGATCGCTTGAGGACGGGAGCTCTGCACGGCCGCGCTATGCAGGGTGTAGGCAGCCCGGAATCATGGCGAAACCCAATCCTTATCCCTGTGTCGTAAGAGGCGACCAGGTTTGCGTCAGGAAGGGCATCCGGCGTAAAACCTATGCCAAATCAGTATGCGGATCATAACGGATGATCTGCTGTGACGACCTCTAACGGGAGCTTCCGAAAGACGAACAACATGTATGAATGTATAATATATACAGTATATATATATATATATATAATATTCTCTCTCTACACATAATATATATGCATATAATATAATATATATAAATATATATATAATATTAATATATATATACTATATATATATATATATATATAAAATAATCCATATACTGTATATGTGTATATATATATATTATAATATAATAATAACATCACACACACACACACACACACACACACACACACACACACACACACACGAGCAAATAAAACCTGTCGCTTCGCTGATGGGATATTAAGGGGGAGAGAAAGAGAAGGAAGGGAGGAAAGAGAGAAAGAAGGAGAGAGAAAGAGGGAAAAAGGAGGGAGAGGAGGCAGGGAGGGAGAGATGGAGGGAAGGCAGAGGAGAAAAGAGGACAGTGGGAAGGAGAAGAAGAGAGTGAAGGGAGAGGAAAGGACAGAGGAGGGTGGGGAGAGTGATGCCTCACCAAACATTGCTATACACTGAAGGAGGGAGTGGTGTGAGGAGAGTTAAAGAGAGAGAGAGAAGACAGTGAAAGAGAGTGAGGGAGAGTGGAGAAGGGAAAAAAAGAGATAAAGGTGAGGGGTGGAGGTGGCGTTAGCAAAGAGAGTGATATGTTGTGCTCAATGACCGAACACAAAAAAAACTCATGTTAGAACAGCTGTACACACAATGACACAACAGAGTGTAAAATAATCTGCGGCCACATCTGCAAAAAATGTGATATCCCAGTTCCAGAAAATTCATGGAAACATTAACCAAAAGCAAACACTGAAAACATGGAAGTACCCACCACAATAAAAAAAAGTGAAGAAGGCATTGCTAAGTGAGGTGTAAATACAAGTGATTTTGGACTAATCGATGCAGAAATCGAGAAAATGACCAAACACCAAGACCTCAAGAATGAAGTAAAAAGATCCTGGAAGCTGAAGAATGCCAAAGTTGTACGAGTGATAGTTGGAGCTAAAGGAATGATAACAAAGAACCTCACAGATATATTAATAACCACGCCTGGGAATATTACTACAAACAAACTACAGTTGCATGTTGTCCAGGACTCAGTGACTATCATGAAGAGAGCCCTCGGCACAAAAATTTGAGAACAGAAAACTTCACAGCTTGGTCCATGAATCGTGACTCTTTACCTAAATGAAGGTGGATGCTTTGAGCCCACCATAAGAGGACTCCATTCCACATTCTGAAACCCGAAAATGTCGATACCAATCAATGACACACACACACACACACACGATAATTTTTTGTGCTGGTGGACATCGAAGCCATTACACCGGAAAATAATCAGAATTGTCAGACAACATACGTAAATGAAAATATGTGTAAGTTTCACAATGTGTAAGCATACCCCGCTAGTGTGTATATATACATATACATATATAGCTCTTTCTCACCACTGACTGATTCACTCACTGATATTAAAGATCGGTATCTTCCGGGTGACGTAGAAAGCTGAAATTTTGCGTCCGGATGGAAATCGAAGCCGGTACACCAGAAAAAATTCACAGAATCATCGGACAACATTCATAAATGAAAATATAAATAAATGAGTGTACCGTATTTCATCATGGGTTGAACAAACAGGATATAGGATGACATAACTATGGACTTTCAAGGGAGACTGAGCAAGGATAGAAGGAAAGGGATATCACAGCCACAGTCACGTGACGCAATATTCATGGGCACAGCCATATTGGATTTCCCTTCACCGTAAAGGGATGTGTACATTTGGAATGACCTTGCTTTCTCTTGAATTATTTTTAAAATGGCAGAGGCCGTTTGCAATATTGAATCTGGGCTATGATAGGGCATTTTCAAAAAGACGAAAGCAGGAAGTTCATCTTACAGTTTGTAAAATTTGGAGGAAGCTAAGGGGCACCACTCAATTATTGACTGAGCTGTCAGATTCCACCGATAAAAATCTTGCAGAATGAAAGCTGATGGGAATTTTTAAAAGCTCTCACTCA
>CM068960.1:72080203-72091626 GCA_035128595.1 Eptatretus atami | reverse complement strand
AGAAGAGAAGAGCGAGGACGATGGGAGAGACGACGGAGGGAGGCAGAGAGAACGGAGGGGAGAGTAGGGAGAGTAGCTACAAGGGGTGAGGAAGGGGGAGCTGGGAAGGGGGAAGAGTGGGAAGGGGGAGGTGGGGAGAGCGATGCCTCACCAAACGTTGCTATACACTGAGGAGGGAGGGAGGGGTGTGAGACATGGGTGAGAGATAGAGATAGAGATAGAGAGAGAGACATTTTGTTCCTCTTTATTTCCAGGAATCATTGTGCACAAGGAAATCATAAACCAAAGGCAAACATTGTACAAAGTTAAAATGAGGGAAGAGTTCATACATAAACAAGGCAAAATCATAAATGTACTGGAAAGGACACCATCAACAAGTTCACATAATGATTCCTTCACACACCACTTCTGTGATAACAACGTAAAATCACCGAGTTGAAATTCAAAGTGCAAACGTGATGTGACAAAGGCTTCAAAAAGATGAGTTACATCGTCATTCAGGATTGTCGGTTTTTGCATTCTATGCTTCCTTGACAGGTATATTGCGAGTTTAGCCTCGGAAGACAAATAATTTGCTAAAAGACACTCATTTTTGCATCGGTAAGAGATACTAAAACCGAAGATAAAAACACAATGTGTAAAAAACAAGGCCTAGCCCTCGGAGTACATGTGATAAGATCATAAAAGGGGGGGGGGGGCAGCCTTGGGCACTCAATAAAAATGTGGAAAATATTTCAGTGACACCACAGAAAGGACACAATTCCGTGTTATATGCGATGAGACAAAACATTCGAGGGTAAAATGTAGTGCGCCAGCCGCCACTGCAAGTCTCCAGAGCGCTTGGCAATGGGCGTCTTATACATAACAAGCCATTGAATTGCAGTGGAGTAACCCGGAGCATCCTCTTCCAGTGCGCTTGTGGTTCTGCAGGTCTATCAGGAAAGGCTTTAACACAAAAAAAATAAACAGTACGTTTTCCATTGAGTTAAAAGTGATGGAAAGGGGTGTTGGAGCGAAGGTGTGGAGTCTAACTGTGGAGTCCATTTTAACTTGGACTGCTTGAAAAAGTGTAGAATTACAGAGAAAAAGTCCTCCTATAACTCGAATGGACCGAATTCCAGTGGCCACAGCGACCCTCGGCAGCTGGCTTCCATTTATAAGGAAAAGGAGTTCTAAAATGTTTAACCTTGGTGTATCCAGCATCAATAAATTTTGCATAAAATTGCGATCACCACAAACCCCTTTAAAAAGAGGGTTAGAAAAATGGGCTCGTTTAAAAACATTTTGAAAGAGTAGCTACTGTCATCACGGCGGACGGTGACTGCCTGCCATGCCTCCAGCATACTTCTATAGAAAGGGGCACTGATGTGATGTCACCTTTCTTGGTGTCCATGAGAAAGAGTTCCTGATCATAGCCAAGTTTTCCTACCTGCTGAAGCAGCAGTGAGCGATAGCTTTCCAAGAAACATCCGTGTATAACAGCCTGCACAATGAAAGGAGGCGAAAGCCATCACTTTGCTGGTAACAGCAACCAGCCCTGTCCTCCTTCGGCAATAGGCAGGCTTAGTACACCGGGCCGGAGCCAGTGCTTCCCCCCCCCCCAAAAGAAGTCAATAAAAAATGGATGTAAGTTTTTAAAGAATGAAATCTGGGGGTTGTAGTGCCGTAAAAATATGCCAAAGCATTGACGCCGCAAGGTTATTAATAACAAGGGTTCGCCCCCGATATGAGATTTGACTAGGTAGTCCCTTCCATTTTTAGTACTGCCTCTCAGTTTATTTTTTTTAATTCCATCCCATGCCCATTCAAGTTGCTCGGGCAGGGTCGGAGGAGTGGCGCCGTTTTGCAGACCAGATAGAGAGCTTTGCTCTTTTTCCAATTTACTTTGGTGGAGCTTGCCAAACTGAATTCATGGACACAGTGGACCAAGCAGAGACATCCTCATCTGAATGGATAACCGCACAAAGATCATCCGCATAGGTAATTACTTTAACTGGGTTCGCCATTGGTTGGGGAAGAAAACCATGAAGATGTTCCCGCAACCGAATGAGCAAAGGCTCGATTACTAGGAATAGAGAAGGCCGGACAAAGGGCAGCCTTGACGAATACTTCTACTCGCTGGGAAAGGCTGACATAAAATATTATTGACGTTGAGTAAACTAATAATGTTGTTATACAGGAGCTGTATATAAGAGATAAAAGTTGCCGCAAAACCAAACCCTCGTAAAACAGAAAAAAGATAGAGGTGATCAACAGTGTCAAAGGCTTTTTTCCTGATCGAGAAAAACCAAACCAACATTTTTTTTCCTCAAGAGTGCAGATATCAATCATGTCTCGCACAATAAAATACTGTCGTGTATTGTTCTTTTTGGAACACAATAGGATTGATCAGGGTGTATAATTTCCACAATCACGGGTCTGAGCCGGGTGGTAAGAGCCTTTGAGAAAATGTTATATCCGTGCAAGCAATGATATAGGACGCCAGTTGCACGGTTGCTGAAGGTCACCTTTTTTGGACAAGGGCGAGTACAGCCTGCGACAGCTTAATGGCAACAGATTCAATTGTAGACCATCAATCAGAACTTCATGTAACTCTGGTCCCAGAAGGTCCCAAAAGGTTTTAAAAGTTCTACAGGTATTCCCATCTAGTCCAGAGGCTTTGCTGTTGGAAGAGTATGTAGGCAGCCTGAAGTTCCTCCAAAGTTATTCCTTGTCAAGTTGTAGACGTACGGATTCTGATAAGGTGGGTGGGGAAGAAGTCAGGGATTCCAACATCTCATTATCAGTGCTCTTGGCTTGGTAGAGTCAGTGAAATAATCCTGAGTGAAACTCTGATGTCTTTTGGCAGGCGTTATTCTTCCTTCCTTCGTCTTTAGTGAGGCTATCTGCTGACTTGTTTTTTTCCGAACTTCCAGTCCGAAGAAGAACTTGGAGGAAGTATCCAAGTGATACAAATTTCCATTCGGAGACGGATCAGAGCTCCCCTGGCCTGCTTTGCACAGAGTCCAGCAAGAAGGGCTTTTTTTCTTTGCTAGTAAAAAGTTGGTCCTTTCGATATTAGAGGCTGAGAGGTTGGATTGCAAAGATAATATTTCTCTGGCACCCAGGGATTGAAGGGCAGAGTCATGTCGAGTTTGATAAGCTCCGTTTTGCTGGCAGAAGGATCTTATCTGTGCTTTGGCATTGTCCTGCCATTGCACAACATGGGGAAAGGAGGGTTACGTTGGAGTAAAGTTCTCCAAAAAACACGAAAGGCATCAAGGAACAAATGATCCTCAGGAGACTTACATTAAAATCCAGTCGGCAGCACCTCGGTTACGAATTGGTAGGTGAATGCGAAGTATGACCATATGATGGTCTGAAGAAACCACTGGGGACGATACCAGTGTGGGTCACAATATTTAAAAAAAATCATTATTAATATAAAAACGGTCTAACCTTGCAAGGGACAGACAGCCATCTAAACACCGACACCACTTATATTGTCGTGTTGATGGATTACAAGTCCTCCAAAGTCAATAAGGGAGAAGGTTGTCAAAGTCCTAGCCAGGGGCATAATGCTCGCTGGGTGAGGCTCTTTCCCATTGCGATCAATGGAAGAATCCATCATGCAGTTAAAATCCCCTCCTAAACAAACAAATCCATTAAAATCTAAGTGTGTGAGGGATGTTTTACTGCGTAAAAAAACAAGTTCGATCTGTACTGTCACTCGGTGCATAGACATTGAGTATTGTTTGTTTAAAACCATTAAGAGTAAAGGTGAGTGAGATTAAATATCCTTTAATAATTTCATTAAACTCAATAATGAGATTACAGAGAGAGGGATGTACAAAGATGGCTAATCCAGCTCTGGGACACTCTAAGCTACTGAAGAACCACCTTCCTTTCATCATTCTCTCCCATTCGCTCATACAGGAGGAGCTACATCTGGTTTCCTGCAAGAGTAAAATCAATGTGGTTCTTCAATACAAGCTCCTTAACTTTGTGGCTCAGTCATGCCAAACTGCTCAGATTGAAGGAGCAGCCACTTTGCAGAGGTAATAAAACTGTGCATGTCTGGAAAGGAATCTTGAATTTGAACATGTCTCTTACGGAAGGTGTGCTGTAAAAATTTATGATCTCCTGGGGAGCACAGTCGGAACACCCTCTGGTTCCTGAAATAAGCCTGGATCGTTCGACTTCAGTACTATCACCAGAGGCAAACGACGAGGCCCCGTCAGAATCATAGTCTGATTGGTGATGCATACTTGAACCATGCACCCTAGGTGGAGCAGGCATTTCCATTTCTGCTGGAGGTAGAAAGCCGTTACCGAAGCAGAACATGCACGCTCCACATCTGTAACGTCTGGAGTTGTCTGGAACGCAGATGTCTCAGCCTCTATGCTTTGGTAGAGAGAGGGACCAACATAGGCTCACTTTCAATGTCGATGACATCAGCAACCACTGAGGTGGTCACATCTACCTCTTGGGGCACAACACCGCCCTCTTGTTCATGCTCGTGCTCATCCTGTACATGATCAGGAGCACTATCAACATCCACCAGAGCTAGAACTGCAAATTTGTTTCCCGTTTCCAAAGCAGCGAGCAAGCTGGCTGTACTACATGAGAGCCATGTAGTTTCCTGGATGGCGCTAGCTTTTTAGAAACGCTCACAATTACATAATGACCATGATGTTAGGACGCTTGTTTCTTCGGAGTGAACGGTGACAAAACCCTCGTCATCTACTTGAGATTCTTTAACTTATGCATTTGTTTTCCAGGGCTGATTATGGGAGGTGTCTGTATTGCTATACACTGAGGGAGGGGGGGTGTGAGAAGTGGGTGAGAGATAGAGATAGAGATAGAGATAGAGATAGAGATAGAGAGAGAGAGAGAGAGACACAGGACAGCGACAGCGACAGAGACAGAGACAGAGACATAGAGAGACAAAGACAGAGGTGTGGGAGGAGAGTGCCACATTTTCTTAGGTGGGGAGTGATGAGGGGGAGAGAGAGAGAGAGAGGTGGGGGAAGGGAAGAGACAAAGGTGAAGGGAGGAGGTGGGGTTACAAAGAGAAGGATATGTTATTTTATGACAAAACGCACACACACACACACACCAGTTGAGGTTTCAGTACCCAGCGATTTCGGCCGAAACAGCACAGAATTCAACAAAATGGAATATTACTACAAACAACTGCAGTTGGAAGCTGTCCGGGCTCATTGATGATGCTCAAAAGAGCCCGGGGACAAAACGTCATACCTTGGTCCATGATTCGTGACCACCTTTACCGAAATGGAGGTGGATATTTCGAGACCTGGGAGGACTCCATTCTACCTTCTGAAACCACATATGGAGATAACCATAATACACACACAACACACACACACAAGGTGCATACTTTGAGACCTGGGTCAGGAGCACTTACCAGTAAAACCCACACTATCTACCTGGCAAAGGTCTGTCTGAATGCATGCATGTTCATACATGCAGCGACCTTTGCACCCCTCCGATCGGCTCACTCGAATCTAATTTTGTACATGCTACAGTCCCCTCAACAGAGGGGAGGGGGCAGGGGAGGGGTAGTGCGAGAGAGAGGGAGGAGAGGAGGTCAGAGAGAGAAAGAGGGGTGGAAAGAGGGACAGGGTTGGAGAGAGGGGTTAGGGTTGCGAGGGAGAGAAAGGGTGAGAGAGGAGGGTGGTGAGGGAGGGAGAGCGGATGGGGAGAGGAATTCCGTCAGATGTGATGCCCAGTTTATTGTTATTCTGAGAGACAGCACACATTGATGAATCATCCTGCCTGTGAAACACTGGGATGACAGTTTATAGCTGGGTCGGGATTCAAACCCAGGCAAGACAGCTTAGCGTGAGCGTGTGTACCTCTCGCTTTCCTGCCATGATGTGTGATTCATTACTCATAACAACTGAAAAACATTTTTACTCATTGTGATCATATTGTCGCGGGAGTGGATGCCCCAGGTTAAGCCCCCGACCCAAATTGTGGTGGTGGGCAGTAATACTGCCAACCCCCGGGCGGCCGAGCGGTTCCTTATTAAGAGGAGGCGACATATTGATTGACGGAGATTTTAACACATGCTTCAAAGGGCATGGCGGAGGGCAATGGCGGACGGGGGAGGAGTACGGCACAGAGCACTGCACCAGGACAGCACAAGGGGTTTGTCCACGAACCCTACTAAAAATGGCCGAATACAATTTCTTAAAAGGAATACATTTAACGAACATACACAAATATTTACAAAGACAATAATTCAACAGGTAATAATAATAATAATAATATATAATAAATAATAAATCCTACTGCTCGAGGCCTCGCACACAGACGCATCAAGTATATCAATAGAGGCACGAGAAATGATAGAATCGACGACAGCGAAGAAAAGAACCCCCCTTCCCTTTTAAGTATACTGATACTCAGCTTGCCCAGAGCTGGTCCTTGTCAAAACTTGGAATGGGAGCGCTTCCCCAGCATGTGCACACGTGCGCAATTGTCGCCGACATCGTAGCCGGCAGACATACGCCAGGCAATCCGTAAGCACTTTCCACAAGAAGGCTCCAGATGTGCCACGCCTTCCTCTTTCCAAAGTGCCAACTGCCTCGTGGCATTCCTCACACTGACCTCGTGTGTGTGCTCTGCCGATCTCCCATTCTATCCAGACGGAAGCCTTCCACAATCCACAGTGCGCAAGCCTGACTGCCCTCGACCTCGATCACACCGATCTCCCATCCAATGCAGTAGATGGAAGCCCCTCACAAAATCATACGTGTGATGATCTCCTGTCCTATGCAGTTGGACCCTCCCATGCCCTCCTCTTCTTCAGGCATCTTCCATCACACAATCCTCCGCCTCCGGGGCGTGGCCTGCATGCACCAAACCCGGGAAGGCAGGGCTTCTGCCATTTTATTGTTGTTTCAGGATGTGTCCACCTTTTATTGCCGATCTTGAAATATATAAAAACATAGGGAAAAATCACAGAGGCAATCACATACTGGGGAACTTGAACTTATTCTTACTCCCGAGGCTAACTAACACCACACCACCCCTTTTGTGGTGACACGTAACACTTAAGCTCACAGATTCCCTAACTTAGTTACATCAATATGCTTCTACTCGTCCACGACCAAGCAAACTCGACACAATGCTAAATTCCGCATTAAATTCTTCCATCACCCGCACAACCAGAACAATATAATTCATTTGCCTTCCAACCTCTGTAGCAAACTGTGGTATCGCCATGAAGCTTGAAAACACGTCCCAAGTGGCTTTCACCAAGCATTCCACAAAACGCTTGAAGACACTTTTAAAAACGAAATGTTTCATTTTTATTTGTGTTAAACCTATGCTGAGTAACCTGTCATAAAATGGAAGATCGGACAAAAAGGGGAAACAGCGTGGAAAATAAAATTTCACATTTTCAATGAGCCAGCCTGTTGCTGCTCTTTCCCTTCCCCCACCTCTCTCTCGTTCTCTTCGTCTCTCTCGTTCTCTCTCGTTCTCTCTCTCTCTCTCGTTCTCTCTCGTTCTCTCTCGTTCTCTCTCGTTTCTCCCTCTCACCCTCCGCAGAAATAAAATAAAGTTCCGACTAACCTTGGCGTCTCCAGATATTTATAAGTATGCTATAGTACCCAGTGAAATCAAGCTATTGATATCAGGCATTCGAAAATATGAAGTGAGAAAGTGAAAAATAAACTTTATCATGAAGAAATCATTGCGGCCTATTCAAGTCAAGGCATTGTGACAGGCAAAAATCATGACGCTTCAGACCCCATAATTAACCCAGGTATGCCTGAAGACCCATTGAAAGCGGTGGCCAAGGATGCGCCTGATAAAGTATATAATTAATATGGCCATTAATTGTAATTCAAGAGGGGTGTTTTAAATTTACCCAAACACAATTTCACTCTTGCACTTCTTGAATCCTTAGTATGCATGCAAATTTCAGCTGATAGGTTTCATGGTTTTGAGTTATGGTGGAGACACAACTGGCACACACTGACACACACTGACATTATTAGTATGATTATTGGATTCGCTAGATATGCTAGATATCCTTATTGTCGGGTTTTTCCGTCTGTCTGTCTGTGTGTATGTGTGTCTGCAACAGCGAGGCTCCACAGCACGAACCAGCGGACCGATTTTGATGAAACTTTGCCAACAGGTGCCATATGGCTGGGAATGTGCACGTTTGAATTCGTTGCCTAGCAACCACCCGTTGCTGTGCAGCGGCCGAAAAACCGCTACAGTATTTTCAATACTTTGTCCTTCAGTTTTGAATGTAGAGAAACGAGACTTCGGAATTAAACACTTCGAGATATTTAGAAAATTTTACTCGAGCCGATTTTTGATTGAGGTTTTATTTTTCAAATGGTAGTCCTTCAAAAATCGGGTGTCTATTCACTGTCATTTTTTATGAGGGCTTAGGAAAGTGGGCGAGCTTAGGAAAGTGGACGTGGTTGATGAAAAGGGAGCGGCGTAGGAAAGTGGGAGTGGCATAGAAAGTGGGCGTGGCTTATGAAAAATATTGTGTGGCTCAGGAGGTGTGGTCAAACAAGAGCATTGAGAGAGTTTATCAGGTTGTTGTGTGTGTGGTGTGTGTGTGTGTGTGTGTTGCAACGCCGTGGGCTCCACAGCACAAACCAGCAAACCGATAATTTATTTATTTACGCGAAAATGATTCAACACCCCACACCACCCTCCATTATTTATTTATTACCATTTCGGATTCTCCTCCCGACACACCACCTCAATATTTATTATTACCGAAACGATTCCCCACACCACCTCCAATTATTATTTATTTACCGTAAACGATTCCCCACCCACACCACCTCCAATTATTTATTTTTACTGAAAACGATTCCACGACCCACACACACCGCTCCAATTATTTATTTATTTACCGTAAACGATTCCACGACCCACACACCACCTTATTTATTTATTTATTTACCGTAAACGATTCCACGACCCACACACCACCTTTAATTATTTTATTTATTTACCGAAAACTATTCCCCACCCACACACCACTTATTTATTTATTTACCGAAAACGATTCCCACCCACACACCACCTTATTTATTTATTTACCGTAAACGATTCCACAACCCACACACCACCTTAATTATTTATTAATTACCGAAAACGATTCCACGATCCACACACTACCTCCAATTATTTATTTATTTACCGTAAACGATTCCACGATCCACACACCACCTTTAATTATTTATTTATTTACCAAAACGATTCCACGACCCACACACTACCTCCAATTATTTATTTATTTACCGTAAACTATTCCACGATCCACACACCACCTTAATTAATTATTTACCGTAAACTATTTCCATGACCCACACACCACCTCCAATTATTTATTAGTTAAAGTGGGCTGTGGTTATGAAAAATATTGTGTGGCTCAGGTGGTGTGTCAAACAAGAGCATTGAGAGAAGTTTATTCGGGTTTTCCGTGTGTGTGTGTGTGTGTGTGTGTGTGTGTGTGTGTGTGTGTGTGTGTGTGTGTCTGCAACGCGAGGCTCCACAGCACAAAACCCAAAACTGATTATTTTTCAAATGTAGTCCTTCAAAAATAGGGTGTCTATTTACCGTCATTTTTTATGAGGATGCCAGTTGGCACAATACGCAATAGGAAAAATCTTGCCAGGCAGAGGAACAATTGTATGGTGAACCAATACGTCTTGGCAATGAATCTCGTCGGTGGATCAGTCACAATGAAAAGCATCGTATCCAGCGCTTCGATCCTAGCGAATCCCTCGTCGCCTACCAGCTTGTTATTATTATTATTATTATTATTATATTATTTATATACCTCCATCCACCGAAGGTGGAAGAGGTTATGTTTTCACCCCTGTCTGTCTGTTTGTTACTTGCAAATTGAAGAGTTTTCATGTATATTGGTTAGTTGATTTTGTTATTTTTGTCTCTCTCCTCTGTCTGTCTGTCTGTTACTTGCAAAATCGAAGATTAATTCAAGTATATTGTCAGTCGATTTTGATATTCTGTCTATTGTCTGTCTTCTACGCTTACACGTCACAATTCTAAACCGATTGTCATGAAACATTACCAAGTTGTAGAGGTAGGCTTAACTGAGAAGCTCTTGATTTGAGGTCCAAATGTCATCTTGAGGTCAAATTTCTAAAATCGTCATTTTCATCTGATTGATTAAGATTTGAACAAGATTTGCACATTGCATCACTCAATTGGTAAACAAACTATTTGAGGTCAAAAGGTCAAAGGTAAACTCCACGTTAACTTCTAAAATCATCAATTTTCAACTGAAAAAAATCATCAATTTGCATCTTATGAAAGCTGAACAGGATTTGCATTGTCTGTCACTGAATTGGAATGCAGCTATTTTTGAGGTCAAAGGTCAACTCATAGTCAAACTTATAAATCATCAAATTTCCTCTGAAAATCGTCCTCTCTCTCAATATCCCCGTCAGCAAAGTGATGGGTTGTATTTGCTAGTATTTTAATAAATCAATAATTCCCAATTATACTAGGTATTTGTACTTCCTCAGACTAATGGTATTTTTTTTATCAAATAAATATTTTTGAGATAGGGAAATTACAAGGTAGTTAGTTTCATGATATTGAAGATGAATTGGAAGCACCTGTAATTTACTCAATAAGAAAGAAGTACATTATTATGGATTCATAAGGACTGTCAGGATGGCCTATTGGTACCCACACTGCCTTTGAGCTGTCTGGTCTGGGTTTGAATGTCGAATCAGCTATAAACTGCCATCCTGGTGTTTCACAGGTAGGGTAAATCATCAATGTGTGTGTGTGCACTGTGCCGTCCCTCAGATGCACGTTAAACTGGGCGTCCCGTCTGTCGGCATTAGTTGGTGGACGTTAAAAGCTCCACGGTATTTCTCGCAAAGAGAAGGTAAGCTATCTCCGGCACCCTGAACAAGTTTCAAATTCTTATACCATCTTCAGTTACACGTCAGGCCTGGCCGACCGGTTTGTGAAAACATCTGGACCAAAAAACATTGCACAAGACCGACCCCACAAGAAGGTGTGAATAACCAGGGGCCTTAAAGAAGAAATCATAGTAAATTCTGGACAAATAAAAATGTCATTCTCAAACATATTTTTCTTTCCAGTAAAGAATGTTCTTTGGTGCTTTGGGGTATAAGAAAACCATCAGCTGTAATGCAGTTTCATAAATCCCTGCTGTAAATGGTTTCAAGAACGTGCGAAGTGATATCATCTGCGGACCAATGGCTGCCAAGGTTGGAAGGTCAGCTAAATGGGAGCACAACCATGATAAAATGTTCGGAGACAATTGGTCCAACCATTGGTGTTAAGAGACAATTAGTACTTCTGGAAGCATTGGGAAGGATGCAGCATGCTCCTCCTTCAGCTAGCTCAGTCCTCTCATCGGCACTTTGAAA